>JAZKJV010004227.1:0-547552 GCA_037367405.1 Ottelia alismoides | reverse complement strand
TTAGTACAATATACAGAGAGACGATCTATGGTCCCTCATCCAAAGATTTAAATACCTGATAACACATACCCAACTCCCTCCCCCCACCCCAATCAAGTGGGCTTACATGTTAGTTATGTCCAATTTGTATACACTCAAACCAAATTATATAGTAGGCAACCCCTCTATGAAGAGACCATCGCCTTGATTGTTGGATTTCATGTAGGGAAAACAACTTTTCAGTATCAGTCTTTTCATGAATACAATGTCTATCGATTTCCATATACTTTGTTATATCATGCATACTCAGATTATTGGTCAGATTTATTATAGCTTTGTTGTCATACCATATCAACTTTGATGATTAAACCATGTAATAGGATTTTCAACCATACGATATTGGTGACACCATTTGCAAGGACGTGATTTTCAACTTCAGTATTAGATCTTGAAAAATATTTTTCTTTTCTCCAAATAGCCAGGTTTCCACACGTATGTACATTGTAACCCAAAGTGGATTCTTTGTCATCCATAGAATCAACCCAATCAGCATCATTATATCCTTCAATTATAACATTGGGATTTTTCTGAGACATAAGACCTATTCTAAGTGATCCTTTTATATAGCACAGAATTCTGTTGGTCGTAATGAGAGATTGTATGAGCATGCATGAGTTGATTCACTAAGTTCCTTCACATCATAAGTGATGGTTGATTTCTTGATGGTAAGATAGATAAATTTTCCAATCAATCTTTTATACCTTCATTTCCATGCATCATCAAGAAAGTTTTCCATCCTCTTTACTTAGTTTGTGATCTTCCACAATAGGAATAGCTGTTGGTTTTGTCACGACCCGTCCCGCTATCCGAGACAAGCGTGACAGGAACCAATTTATAAACCTCTCATTAAATCATTAATCTATTCTAATCTTTTCCTTATCCGTAAAATTTCGACAGAGTTTCCTCTATACTATGGATCACCCAACCGCAACCTGTACCTGAAATATTATCCATCATATCTATAAAATCATCCACCACCAATCTTTAGAACTCCAACCAAGATTTTATCGAACTATTAAAAATAGAGTGACATCTTCTTCATTTTTATATACACAAAGGTTCCATATATTCACATCTTCCCAACTATTCATTCCTTGATATACATACAAAATCCACAACTCTATTTCTGTCAAATATCTACAAAGGTTATAAAAAAGTTACCAAAAACTAAAGTCTTTGATGGCGCAACCTCCAACTAGTGATATGCAACTCTATGCACGTTCCTCCCAAGCTTCTTGTTCAAGATTTATCTGTAATAATATAACAATAGAGTGGTGAGTCTGAACCCATAAAAGAGCTTAGACCCAACGAGCGGATTTCAAGCTTTTGATAAACTACTTTAAGAATATAACTTGCATTGTATCAAGTAATTCTTTACTAGAAAACATAGAAAAATATCTGCATGAATCAACATGTATCATTGAATAATTATGACATGAATTAACATAAAAAAATCTTGACAATCTTACCATATCATATTCATTGTCACACTACCCCAACATGTCGTACTAAGTCATGAACCGTGTGAAATTGTCTAGAGAGAAACTCAACCCAAGACTGTGAAGATCTTATCATTTCGTGGCAATGGTCCCAAAGACCGAGTACATTTCGCATACGGCCCAAAGCCCATTAGTATACGAAATGCGGGCCCAAAGCCCTCCTAAGTCACAAGGAGTAGGCCATAGGTATATCACGAGGATATACCTACCCCAACATGTAGTGACTTGTTCATGACTTTTCTGGGGAGTAGGCCATAGTGTGCATTGATCTTATATCATATCATAAGAAATCTTGACTGCATAATCATACACAATTATGTAAAGCTGGCATTTATGAATCATAAACTGCATCTATATTGCAACATGAAAATCATGATTGAACTTGGTAAATAAAATATCAAGATAACTAACTAATTACTGTAGGAATCTTCATAAACATGGAAAATCTTGTAAACATCACTGCTGTAAAATTTAGCAAAACTAATCAGTTTTTATAAAAAAAAATGACTTGGAACCACTCACAGTGCGACAAGCTTCCATGTGATACCTCCATTTTGATCTCCAATCTCAGCTTCTTTTCCTAAATGTCTACATTGAATATAGAGTATAGAATCAGACATATATAATGATTATTGTAAAGTAGACCTATATCTGGATAGATTACCCGTCTCTAATATAAATTTCTATTCCTTTTCTATTGAGGTCTTTAAAACTCCGGATAATCTCCATAGCTTTTGCTTTATTTTTTTTCCAAGTCATGTATCTCCTTAAACTTCGGACATATCTATAGAATTATACTCATAATTTGTACTTATACACAGATATCCAAGCCTTGTCCTTACACCAAAAGTATCAATTCGAATTTCTAAGAGGGGATGAAAATGAAGTTACATCACAGGGAAATTGAACTTAACTATCCTAATTATTCTCAGGTTTTAAACTAAATCATGATGCAGTTGCAATATATGTATCATAATAATATCACTGGCTTCATCTTACAGGTTTGATAATTCCACTAAACCTTCTTAATTCTTAAACTATAATCCGTGCACCTCTTACATCTAGACATTAAAAAAATATGATATAGTCGAAGATGTCAAACAGGAGTATTACCTAAGATGAGACATCCAAATTCGTCCTTTATCCATCCAAATTTTTTTTCACTCTACACACGACTATGTTTATCGTGGAATGACACACAACAACCCTTCCTTACAAGTATATATATAGGCACACACACCATATGAGCCTTCAAGTCCTACACGTGTAAAATCTATGGCGGCAACTAAATTTCTAAATCCCATCTGAGTTATCTCTTAACTTCTAGATATTTCTATTTCCTTCCATTTACGTCTACCAAGTTTCATTCAACCCTATCCTTGTAGAAATCACTTCATTATTCACTACAACAATAAGATTCATTTGTCTTCGTTTTCTTTTAATAAGGAAAATAATTATATATATATATATATATCCCCCCTCTCCTTTTTTTCGAAGTGTATTCGAATCTATCATTTCCACCGTTAATACATGTATCCACATAAATATTGATAGGTCATTTATACCCTAACGTTAGTCTCTCTTTAATTGATAGTAAGATATTTTTTCCAAAGTGGATATTACAGGTTTCATACATCATGCCAGATTCCTTCAACAAATACAAATCAAACTCACGTCGGATTAAGCACATTCCTTCTAGTGATCAAGCTATTTCAAATTCTAGAAGTAATTCAACTTCCGCAAGCCTTTCAGTTCAAGTTCAGTTGCAATGGTTTTCTTTATGGTGGGTAGTTTTCCTTCATCAAGAATCATGTCGTCCATATATACTAAAAGAATATATCTTTTCTAATCACTCCTCCTTATGAATAGAGTGTGGACACCATTCACTTCTGTACATCTAATTCTGATCATGATCACACAGAGTCATCCAAATTATGCTCTTAGAAACTATTTTAGTCCATACAATGCTCTTTTTAATTTGCAACATTTATCTTATTTTTCAAACTCATGACGTATTTTCATGTAGGTATCTTCTTTTAGATCTCCATTTGAGAAGGCTTTTTTTACATCCAGTTATTACATTTTCGAGGAAAAGCGAACAACTAGGAAAATGACAGTTATTACATTTTCTAGCAAAAGCAAACATCTAGCAAAATAACAACTTTGAAAGTATTCATATTTCTCATAAGAGCAGAGATCTCTAGATAGTCGATCCAATATTTTTGATTGTATCCCTATCCACAAGACGAACCTTGAATTTGTCAAATTTTCATTAGTAGTATACTCGATCGTGCATACCCATTTTGAGACAACCAAATGCACACTTTTGAGGATATCAACTCTATCTCAACTTTGAGCCTTCATCTCCTTCTACACAGTGTGGGCCTAAGCAAGGTCATCTCTATCGTCAACTACATTCTTGGGAACAATATTACAATTTGTAGATGTAAAAAACATCGATAGAATGTACTCAAGTTAGAGTAAGAAATATGTCGTTCAATGAGGGTACTAAGGATGAGAACCAGTGGGGTCTCTTTGGTCCAAGGTGACATGACCATGGCCTAGTAAAATTTATGGAATGTAGGATGGGTCGAGGCCTAAATTTTTTTATCATTCTCAGCTCATGCCCCACTTGACTCAATTTATATGAGCTCAAATTTAGGTCGGATCGGCCTATTAAATTTTATTGCCAGGAGTGTGGAGAAGGAAAATGGATGATTGGAGATACTTATACTATTGATGGAACAATTAGGATGAATGGATATACGATGACTACTAGTATATAAAGCATCGATTAAAAACTAATAATTCATAAATAAAACAGAGTGTATTATGTGAGACATACGTAGGATTAACAAGGAGAGAAGTGATACTCATCATCTAGTGAGAAAAGTGATGTTATGATGAACATAATGAAAAAAGATAAATCATGAGTTTAATCTAAGAGAAGAGAGTGTATAATTACATGTATATATGTAGTAAGATTGTTAGAAATATGCAAAATTGCACTATTATAATGTAGGATTATGGATGATTATATGGAACACCGTATTGGGACCTTATCAGATAGGGCATGCAGGCTCACATGTTTGGGTCGAGGTCGGTGGAAACTTGGACCTTTCATTAACGAGGTTAAATTTTAACCTGAGCCCAACCCAATACAAATAGATCAGGTTTAAGGTCAGGCTCATGTGTTGGGTCAGGTCGTCCCAATCCAATGCCCATCCCTAAGTGCATATCTATTCAAAAGTTTGATAACTTTCTTGCCCTTCCTTTGATAAATATTGCCATCTAATTGTTCCAACTCTGTATCATGTACACCATTGTTGTCCTCATCAAGAAAAAAGGAATAAAAATATGTATGTATTCTATCTTTGTATTTTGTAAGTCATTATCGATCTAATCAATAATAATAGGAATGCTAAAAATATATGTGTATTCTATCTATGTATTTTGTAATTCATTATCGATCTCATCAATAATAATATGAAAGCTAACAAACATTTTCAAAATTAGGTCATTTAGGGATGATTCTAGAAGATTGAGGTATTTTTAAATTTCTCTATCAAGACATATGCTCTTATTATATTGAGTCTCCTCTTGAAAAGGATCGCTATAATATCATTTAAGATCTGAAAACCATAAAAGTCCTCTTCACATTTGGAACCCATCCCCCCTCCCCCTCCTGTGCGCCACCCCTGAAGAGGGAGTTGAAAAGATATTTTTTGGGAATTTTCAATGCAATGCAACAGAATCTTAAGTTAAATTTTTGGGAATTTTCAGAAATTTATAGGTGCGTGAAATAAATACTAAAAATAAAGAGAAAATACACGCTGGTAGGGGGTTTTTTTGTAATTATGTGAAAGTCTGAGGCCTCAGCATCATTTCCCACAAATTTATAACTGAATAAAAATATTTATGGACCAAATAGAAATAATAAAAAGTCAAAGACCTTCCCTGCAAAATGCCCAAAAACTCAAGTGAACAGTCACGTGACAGGCAGTGACCAAAACGTTAATAATAAAAACCCAGGGGTTGATATGCAATTTATCCAAAAAGCTGATAACTTAATTAAAAAGATCCAGGGCCAGATATAAATAAGCAAAAAAAACCAGGGGTCCCCCGCAAAATGCCCACGCCACGTGCGTCAGTTACGTCAGATGACGTGGTCGGGGACCCAATTGCAAATAACAGAATTGCAGGGGGGTTTTACAAATTTTACAAAATTATAAAGCTGTAGAGGAAAGATTAAATCCTATATAATAAATACTAAAACGAGCAAGGGTGAAGCGGCAAAATACACAGAGCTCTGCGGATCGGACGACCGACATCGTTTGACTTAACACGTGGCAGCACGAGGGGGTCCAATACCGCTTCGCAGTCCAACAGCCAAGATTATATCTACAAGAGACGATCCGATGGTGGAAGTGGTATGCGATCCGACGGCTACTGCACGCCTCCAAGAACTGGCTGGATCCAACGGCGCAAGAGGTGCTTGGATGAACACATGAAGAACTAGTCCCCGATGAGATTCGATTGGGCAATTCGTGCTCCTCCGACGACCAGAAGCTCCTTCGATGGTTCCCAAAGCTTCCTGGAAGCTTCCTCGAGTAAACAAAGGCTTTAAAATGGTGAGTAGAACGCCGGAGCACGGCCACGATGATCGGAGAGGGAGGAGGGCTCCAGGAGGCTTGCGCTTTAGCAAAAACGACCCCCAGGAGGGTCCCTTGGCACTTGGGACCTGCAAATAAAGCACATGAATGACAATAGAGGGCTCCTAGGGCAAGCGAGGGTGGAGTGGGTGGTGTATGGAGCAAATAGGTTCTCGTCGGATCAAGCTCCGGCGAGGGGGTAGCGAGTGGTGGAACAAACGCCAATCGAGCAAATAAAAAGATGAAATTAGAGAAGACAACTACAACAAACTAAAGAGAAAGGAAAATTGAGTAAAAACAACCTCGACTGGCTTGGAGAGCCAACAAGATATGACCTCGACGGTGGGCTCGCCGGAGGTGGTGGAACCGGCCCTCAAGGTCTCGCCGACACGCCTAACTTGGCCGGAGGAGAAGCTGTCACCTTCTCCAGTCCAGGGGGCAAGAAGAGGGGTCCAAATGAGGTCAAATGGGGTTTGAAGAATCAAGAGAAGTGACAGGCGTGGTTTTGAACAAGTGACCGAGGCGATGCAAAGAACGAGGCGAAACAGACGATTCAGCGATTCACTCCCCAAAAAAATCACTTGGTGTGTATCCTCGATCAACGGGGAGAAAAAGTCATGAAGGGACCATCGCGAAAGGGTGCAAGATGCGACCTCAAAAAATACGAGAAATCGGCCAAAAACCACAGTCTGACAGGGCCAGACCTCGGTCAGAGAGTTCACCGAGGTCAACCACTAGACGAATCTGGTTGGTCTACGTGGACCAACCAGAAAAAAATACTTGGTAAAAACTTTTGTAAATTCAATTTAAAATAATAAATGATTTTATTAATTTAAAGTTATAAAATAAAAAATGTTTATTATTTTATGAGGTATTTTATTATGATTTTTATTTTTTTAGAGGTGTAAAATTACAAGTTCCCTTTTCAAGGCTATATATAGGTATATTTGTCTATATATTTTAATGTTTTATTTTTATTTTATATTTTTAATTTTATTAATTTTGTTTATTATTTTATAAATTTATAACTTAATTTTATGAGATTAAATATATTTTTATTTTATTTGTCTGAAGTATGTTATACAAATAAATAAATAGATGAGTTATCTATATAGGTATATATATAGGTACTTTACCAATGTATTTTGTACAAGTATTTTATTTTTGTATTTTCTTTAGTGTTTTATTCATGTTTTAATAAACACATATATTATAAATAATATTTAAAAAATTATAAAAATATAAAATTATAAAAATAATGAATAATAAATAAAATAAATATTTTAATTGGTATAAGTATACAATAGGGGTCCAAAACTCAACTTTCAAACCGTAACTCCAAAAAATATGAAGCTACCTTCATTAAATATATTATTAAAAGTTATATAAACTAAAAGTGGTTTTGATAATTTTGAGTTTTTATTTGAGAGATGTGGGTCTGGAAAGTTCGGATTTTGGAATCTTATTCTGAGTATATTTTGTACACTATGTATTATTTTTATATGAAATCAAATTTGTATTTTTTACATTTAATTATCTACAATTTTCATGTTAAAAGATTCTTTATTTGAAGTATAAAAGGTGGAAGTAAAAATAGGTACTAAAATGAATAAAGAATGAATTAAATAAAAGACATTTTTATTTTTTGGCCCTTATCTCCTCCTGCTTTATTCTTGACGACCTAGTCATCGAGATGCCTAGGTCTCGGGATTTCGGGTCATAAAATATTTGTAAAATTTTATTCATTTTCTTTTCTTTTCTTTATTCTATAATTATTGCTTTAAAAATCGTATTTTACACACTAGTTACACAATGATGCATGAATGCTAAAATCTCTAACTTAAGCCTATTTACATGTATTTACTAGGGTTTTTAAGGCCAAAATGATAGAATAAAGATGATGAAACCGAGATTCATCAGTATGTTTGTGTGAGACTTGTTTATTTCAATTTTGATAGAAAGATCTTTTGATTACCGATAAAATAGAGTTATTAAAATCGAGAATCCAACTTGAATTGACTTTGAATCATGGAATCAAAGTTGATATTCTCTTTCTTGTTTCTGCTACTATACAAAATAACAATGCAACCTTTGAAATTAATTTACGTTGTATTTTCTCATCAAATCGCTTGATTTTTAAAAGTTTGGAAAGATATTCAACCCATATACAATTCTCATGAAGGACCAATTACATTCCTATCACGTTTGAACCTTCGAATTCGATCTCAAAGTACCGCATTGCATTTGTGAAACAATGACTTTTTCATATGACTTGTTGGTCTTAATATTGGAATTCCTATTGAATCTCTCAATGAAAAACAGATGACATCTGAAAGCCTATTGATAAGGAGATAACTTTTGTGAAAGATATTTTGTGATTCGACCTTGTTTGAACATCTATTTTTAAGTTTGAACAAAACCTTATAAAACTCCAATTCTCGTTACCTTCATAAATCTTTGTGTTATATACCTTTTTGATCTGAATCCTACCTTGAAGTAGTCTCTCCCTATATACACCCTAATAAAGAAATTCATTCATTCATACACACACAAACACACTTCAGTATTGATCTAAGTTAGTTTTTATCTTCTAGATGCTCATCCATATCATAATAGAAACAAAACAACATTTTACTATATAATCTATGAGGCTTCATAAGCCATATCCTAATTTTTCTTTCGATTGAGGTATAGTTACTATGGTACTTTCCATTCTTAAACATATACATCTCTAAGTACCATTCCTAATTACTTTCATACAACAACCTCATTCTACAAGTCAAGATCTTTATCTATCATGAGATTTACATAAGTACATATTTGTCAAACATCAAGATCGATAACTACAGAAATAAAACAAATTTGGGTACAATATGATGGAGTCCCCAAAATCAACAAGGAGGGTATTTCAAGTCCCTCAAGAACAAGCATAGCCCATAAATCAAAATAAGGTAATAGTAGAAAACTATGTCACCTTACATGTAGATGCGTCTTTGTGTAATTTTTCCATGATTTACATCTCCTCTTCATCGATCCGAGGACTGCACCATCTCTAAATCACATAAAACACCATTTGAACGAGAGAACACTAAGAACGTCAAGAATAAATTATAAAAATGGGACATAAAAAGAATAGCTTACCTCCAAACTCAGAACCAAGGGGATGTTCGTGTCCCCACGCTCTTCTCGTGAAGTTGGCATTAGCTGCACACTACAATGACCTCTAGCAAGTTCTCCATGGATAAGATGATGGATATGAAGGTGAGGGATGGTGGGAGGAAGAAGAAGATGTGTTAGGGCAACCATGACCATCCATATGATCAATTAAAAGGGCTTGGGAGGTTACATTTTTGTAATCCATCCAACTTTTAGTGATGGATATCACTTTGGTAAAAAAAGCAATATCTCTCTCGTCATGAGTCAAAATTCAAAATTTTTGGTGCTTTGGAAAGCTAATGACAATGCGCTTTCAACAAGCCTTATATTGCATATGTTTGATGAAAGTGAATTTTAAGACCGATCGGATTTCCGAGTCGAAAAAATAGAGTTTTACAAGATCGATCCAAATGGACAAAGGGTCTTACGCAGATTTGTATTTACTTTTCTATGGTATTTTGACATAGTTTACTTAATTCAGACTTCTATTTCATTTTTTGGGCCTAGAAACCTCAAAACAAAATATAACTTACACCATAATGTGCTAAACATTTTTAGGTATTTAAAAAAATTGGACTTAAGTCAAAGTTTTATGAGAACCAAGGGTATATTTCACCTAAAACTAAAAATATAGAGGCCTTTTTATGATTTTATTAACTAGCGTGGGAAAATGCAATTATACCGTTCAAAAAAATTTTTGTTTTTGGGTATGTGTATAATCTTTTCTAAATTTTATAGAGATCCCTCGGGATAGTATATTGTAATAATTAAAATTACGTATTAAAATTACATTTTTGTATTGAATAAGATATTGATAATAAGAAATTTACGGTAAAATTCAAAACATTTGTAAATGATGTTTTAATCTAAAAATTTTTAAATAAAAATGAAAACTTAAATAATTTTGTAAAATAGCCCGTAGGGCGGGGAAGGGTCATTGCAATTGACATAAATTCGTCAATATGCGAGGAAATACGTCATCGCAATTTGTCCTCGTAAGGACCTTACAACATTCTCGTGAGGCTGAGGAGGATGCGGATCACTTATTCTTTGGGTGTGAGAGCTCACGGAAGGCATGAGAATTTTTTGGGAATAGTACGATTTGTGTAGATGGTGCGTACTTATAACTGACATGTTTACAGGTGTGTATTATTTTGGTGAATAATGGTGAAATTTTTGGGCACACACCTAAATGGTGGGGTCCTTTTTTCTTAAAAAAACATTCTCGTGAGGCATTTCAAGGACATTTGATAGCAAGGACATGCCATTTAACATGTATGACATTTGATAGCTAAGACATGCTAATTCTACAGAAGAGAAAAAATGTTCGTATTTAGTAAGGTTTTGACATGTCATTTAACATGTATGACATGTTATCTGCATGTGTCAAAAAATAAATAAATATTTTTCATATCTTAAAACGAAATAAATATATATTTTATGCGCATATACATGGAAATCATACAATTTAACTTTGAAACACACGCATATACGTAACTGGCCATGTTCAATAATAATACATCAAGAACATCATACGCATAGTACATATAAATTTAAGCATGCTTATCAGTTGTGCTCCTGTGAGATATTACAATATTAGTTGTGTCCTTTTTTGGAAATATCAGTTCTTTTCTTGACTTTTTCAACAATGATCACTTGGGCCTCTCTGGTTAGTTGATGTTCATCCTCAACGCAAACAGACGTTAACTTTGGGGACACAAGAGATATTAGATTAAAAAACAAGGATAAAAGATTTTCCTCCTCCTCTATCGTCCCATCCTCCACCTCTCCTTCCGGTCCCACTTCCTTCGACGTCCACCCCTTCTGGTCCCTCCTCTGACCACTTCATCCTCCTCCGACTGTCCCTTCCCTTCACCCATGATGTGATGTCACTAATGATAGTAAAATGAGTGGTTGAGGTTACGCATCTCATTATCTCATATATGTCCCATCTCTGCAATATTGCTCCTCTCTCTATATGTGCGTGTGTGTATGCATGCATGCATGTATTTGTATGCATGTATATAAGTATGTATGTATATATGTATGTAAATAGATTCAGCATAGCATGCCTTTGTCCATCACTTTGTGGGTATTTGAAATAAGATCTATGCTCATCAGTATGAAAATTCCAAAACAATATGACCCTAATTTCATCCTGCAAATAAAAAGCATTAAATATGGCAATTTCTACGCTGCCTCCTCTTACTCTCATGAATTATTCGATTTCGTGAAGATTAAAAAAGCAAAATATCTCCTAGATTATGGTCGAAGTGGGTCTTCATGATTCGATAAAAAAAGCATCACAAGGATGTTTGTGACAAAATCATCTCACATTTGTGGGTATCTGTATGTAGGAGAATTCCATATATTATTGCGTACATTAGGGATTGTCGTTCTTGTGCAGCCTGCATTGATCTCGCGTCACCGGGCCTCTACTTTGGCTCTCGCCTTTAAAATTCACCAAGGAACTCCTCTCCTGACATACCTTCCACCTCCTACCCCCTCCTCCTTCCTCGATATCCCCTCCGTCTCTGGATCCTCCTCCTCCTCCTCCATCCCCAAAGTGTACCTAAACTCTAGTAGAGTCGTATCAACTCCTCTTCCACTCTCATCTCCTTCCAAACAATCAAACAAGCAACTTATCCACCAGTTTACTTTCCCAAATATAATATATCATAATAATGCAAATCTAATATGACATCAAATCACACCATTAAGATTTCATGGATTAATAGAACCTTAAAAGATGCCATAGCTTTCATGACCACAACTCCAGATTCACAATTCAATGTACTCGAGTTCAAGCATGCGTCTAATCTGATGCATCTCGCATGCTTCATTACCTATTCCATTGGAATAATTGCAAAAGTCAAACATTAGATATAGTTTTTTGACGTACGTAGAAAGCTGAGATGCAATGCACACACCATAAATAATAGAGTCCGTATGTACAGATCAATGCCACAATCATGGCCGTATGTATATTGTATAGGTAAGCAATCTCTTTCAAAAGTCTCACGTGGCGAAGAGAAGTTAAGGACATTTGACCAATTATTGTTCCCATGGGGACGTCGTTATCTATGTGGTCGGCTCAGATTAAGATTAGGATTGATTAGCATCTATTCCCGCATTTAAATTTCGTGCTCTACTTTATTGTTCCAGTGCGAAGGGAATCATAATAGTAATAATTATTTTTTTGCTTATGATTAAGACCTATGGAACGGAATGGTTACAATATGGGACCGTTTGGTTGCTGGGTTGGGTTGGGATACACCGGTATACTTCTCTTTTCAACCTTCTTAAGTCTCCTCACAGTTTATTATTCACAGGATACCCCAACCCAGCTCAACCCAGCAACCAAACATGCCCATATGAGCCCATTTGGCTAATTGTGTGGTTGCCCTTAAGTCGTAATAATTGCCAATAATTAAAATACGAGCATCAGGGCGTGCGGTGGAAAAATGCGAACATCAGGATGTGCGGGATAACGTCATCACATCGTAATTATATCATCGGTTACATTGTCCAGTATTTATCGTTTCTTTATCTTTAATCAATCTAGGGTTGGTTATTAAGTCAAGGTCTGAAAATCAGGTTTAGACTCGACTCGATAAGGGTTCATGAGCTTAGCTTATTAACTTATTGAGTCGAGTCTGAACCATAATTTTAAACTCGATAACTTAACGAGTCGAGCTCGAGCTGATATGTGTATGTATGTGTGTGCGTGTGTGTGTGTTATAGTTATATATAATACATACACAAGAGGAGTTACATGTTCAACAATCGGTACATATATCTATAATTGTAGTTGTCTACATATGTAGTAATTAAAAACGCATATTATACCAAACCAAACTGTAGATCGATATAATTTTGTTTCGTGTGCACCTTACAACTTTATATGTCCATGTCTGAATGTTAATTCCAACATGGTAATGTTCCATATATTATATTGTAGGCTTAATTGCGATCTCATGTTATTATATGTCTTTAAATAGGAACATATTTGATAATATATATATATATATATTATCCACTAATGTACCGACCAATGTTATATTTTTCTAAGGAACATATAGTTACATCTATATTCATATTTTTTAGGCTATAGAATTAGTATTTTTTATTAATAAATAGAATGCTAGAATATATAATATAATTTAGCTTCTAAAATTTTACTCATATAGTAACCTACTAGTAAGGAAGGTAATCCCTCAAAGAAGAATTCACGAGTTCAAGCCTAAGCATTTTTGTACCAAAAAAATGCTATTTCCCTTAATGAACGAACCTTGGCTCGAGCCGCGATCAAGTTCAATAACATGCTCAACTCGAGCTTTATCGAATTCGAGCTAGCCTGATAAGAGGCTCGAGCTCAAGCCAGGACCTGGCTCGGTTCGTTAGACTAGATGGCCGTGCCTAGTTAAACCTCATTACCCCTTACCCATCATCTCTGTCTACAACATTTATCATTTCCCTCACTAAACAAGAACGAGTGTCTTTTCTTTTGGAAAATAAGATAAAAGATCTCTATGGGCCATCGGTTGGGGGCTTACCCTCCAATTTAGGTGTGTTAACCCCCAAACCCATATATCTAACCCACTAGTAGGGCTAGCTATCGAGCCTAATGAGTCGAGCCAGCCCCTGGCTCGGGCTCAAGCTCAATAAGCCCAAACTGGGCTCGGGCTCGAGCTCCCCTTATCGAGACCGATCTCCTTATCGAGTCTGGTCTGGGCTTGAGTCCAAGTCGAGCTCGTTAAGGAAAATTGGTAATTTTTGATGGAAAAGTGTTTTGTGTGGGTTCGAACTCTATACCAACTCTATCAAAGACTATGTTCCTTACCACTAAGTCACTATCCATGTTTTCTATAAAATCTTAATTATAATATATATTGTAACATTATATTTGCTTATAAAAAATTAATAATTTTCTAATGCATGTGCATGAATTAGTAATTTTCTAATGCATGCGCATGGGGCAAATGTGTGGGGGGGAATGGATTTGAGAATTGGATCATAACTCGTGACTCTTGGGAGGGTCAAAGTTAGCGGAGGAAAAATTACAAAGGGTTAATTTTATTTTGTTTGTATTATATATAAATATATTAATAATATATGTGTATATATATATTTCTTATCGAGCTACCATCATATCATCTAAAAATCATAAAATACTCAACTTATACCCATTATTCTAAACTTCAATACAATCACATCACAATAACAATCAACTTTTTCAAATTCCAATATAATTATATCGTAATAACTACCAACTTTTTCAAATTTCAATACAATCACATCACACAAACTCTCTCAACCCTTAACCTATCAACCAAATACACAAACACAAAAACGAGTTATTCTCACCAAGATAACCCACCAACCAAATGCGCCCTATAGTTTAATGTGTTCTGGATTCCTCATATCGTAATAGTCATTCTTTTTTTAATGTCTCAACTATTTCACTTTCACCGATCCATCACCTTTAAATAATGATTATTATATATGACACGTTTAAACTGTATATAACATAATAACTATCATTTATTCCACGACAACTACTTCATCTTCAATATTTTCGATAATAACAAAGTAAAGAATTGATGAATATAAGATAGAGAGATAATAAATCATATAATAATGCTGTGACGACTTATATTATATGGTAACTTATCCGGAGATAAAATTTCATTATATTTTTGATAAGAGGATGATACCGAAAAAAAGGAAGATGAAGAATGTACCCAAAAGTCTTTCGAAACGCAATTGCTTCCGGTTATCAACATATATTTAAATTATATTTTTCGAGTGTGGATCAAGATTTTAAATCTCAATTTCGATTTCGTTTCGAGATGTTGAAAGAACGAGATAATTTTGAAATTTTGCCAATTTCAGTCAAAATCGATCTAGATTTGTGAAGGAAGGGTATATATCTAGATTTCAATTTCAGTTTCAGTAACCTGTCGAAACCGAAATTTAAAACAATGATGTGGGTATAAATAAGGATCCTTAAAAATAAGTATATAAATGTGATTTTTTGCATGCCCTGATATGTGCGAATCATGTGCTTAATCCAATTTCAATCTATACAATACGACAACGTAGTTCGTGATTGATAATATACAAATTCCACAGGGTGGAAGATGCAAAAAAGCCACATCGACGGCCCCGTGGCGTTCAATTACCGGGTTCGGCGATCCAGCTGCGCCCACCATCGAGCCGTCCATTTCCCAAGGACCGTACAGATGCTGTCACGTGGATCGGCGACGGTTCTCCATTACCAGCGGAAGCCGACGAGGAAAACCGATGGCGGAAAAAAGTTCCATGATGAGCTTCCAGATCCTTCTTTCTCCTTTTTCTCCGACGATGCTTTTGTTTTAATTAGTGATGTGCTCACAGTCACAGTACGGAGGCACCAGAAACTTTGGAGGATTTTCAAAGTAGCAAATAATAGTTGCAGTCTCTAAAGGGGACATAGGGAGAATTATATGTGCCAATTTCCCCCTCACCTATTTGTTCATTTCATCCACATCTTGTTGAGGATTTTTTTTGAGGATTATTAGCTTGGATTTTTGTACGTGATTGTTGCGGATTCATTAATCACACTCATGCTCCTTTAATTGCTTTCCAACTCCTACATCTTCTATATTTGCGCAAATCATGATTCGGTTTGGCGATCCTTCTGCATGAGGAAGTACGCCACCATACGCCACCATAGTCTCCTAACTCTCTATGATCACCTCCACATGAATGGCATTTGAACCTGAAGATAAGTTGCGGTCGGTAGCATAGCTTCGGGTGCTTTTCGAACGAGATCAGTTATGTGGATCTGTTCATCGATGGCCTTGACTATAGCAACACGTGATGTGGGGACAAAGCTTGGAAGAGTTGTCCTCGAACTCGTCATTGTCCTCGTAATGAGAGGAGCTGGGAGATGACTTGGACACGTGGAGTGAGGAAGATTGCATATTGAAGAAATTTAATCATTTTTGTTCATTAATCAGAATACATTTGAGAGTGAAAGAAATGTCAGAATTAATCCAATATGTGATACATATCAAATAGTGATGAGATAATAGACATGAGTTTCATCTAGTCATGAATAAATGTAATCGAATTTTGTTGACACATGTTGATGTTTAATGGGATATCAAGAACCGGTTTGCAGTAGTGTTTGTTTCCTTTTAAACCATCCGACTCTACGCATATAAAAATGACATAATGACTCATTATGCAAATCACTCAGTCAAGAATCAGAGAGTCACCATCAAAACTCTCCACCATCCGAGAGAGTCTTAACGTTTGCAATCAAGGGAAGGGGGGAAGGAAAGAAGGATCACCGTTGTTTTTCGTCATCATCTTTGTCACAAATGTCTTCCTGATTTTTTTTATCATCATTGAAGTTCTTTTCTATTTTTGAAAATACATGCTTATGAGAAGTATATTAAGATAATTTTGAAACGCACCTCTTGGTTTTCATTCTACGAAGCATTGTCTAAAGCCTTTGAAAATCTCGCAAATTTAAAAAATCGACTTTCAAGTGTGAAAAAAAGGTCATGGTTCCCCAGCCATACTCATACAAATTGTACTCATATCAATACATTTCTAGGTTTGAACCCATCCATGTGATAGTATCAAGGATCTTTCGTCTATAACTTATATAGAGCTATGTTGTATCAGTACAAGGAGGGTGTACTTGTGTTCAATTCATGTGTTGAAGGTCAATCATATCATACTGGTATAAAAAAAGTGGCAGGCTTTAGCTCTGTAGTGGTACACTTCCTACCTATAGTCCCCCAAAAGGGTATTCTATCAATGTACCGGTACATATTCTAGATATATCGATATACTCATGTGCCAGAGTATAGTTTTCCTATATATACCCTTCATTACATGCAATATTCATAGAGTTGCAACACTACACAACAATCTGCTGAAGGCGAGGGGTGGAAGGGGGGCAGTGACATGGGTGGAGGTCGTTGGAGGTGGAGGACGAGGGTGTGGGGAAGGGTGCAGCGGCTGGAAGACTTGGAGGAGGAGAAGGAGTAGGTCGGGGAGGATGAGGAGGATGGCGACTGGAGAACCTGGAGGAGGAAGAGGAGGTCGGGGAGGAGGAGGGCGGTGCTTGGAGGACCTGGAGGAGGAGGAAGAGGTCAGGGAGGAGGAGGGCAGCAACTGGAGGACTTGGACAAGGAGGAGGAGGTCGGGGAGGAGGAAGGTGGCAGCTGGAGGACTTGGACGAGGAGGAGGAGGACGGGGAGGAGGGGGCGGCGGCTGGAGGACTTGGACGAGGAGGAGGGCGGCGGCTGGAGGACTTGGACGAGGAGGAGATCGGGGAGGAGGGCAATGGTCGGAGGACTTGGACGAGGAGGAGGTCAGGGAGGAGGAGGATGGTGACGACTGGAGGACTTGTACGAGGAGGAGGGCGACAATTGGAGGACCTAGAGGAGGAGGAGGGTGGTAGTGCGAGGACCTAAAGGAGGAAGGGAGGTCAGGCAGGAGTAGGGTGGCAACAAGAGGACTTGGAGGAGGAAGAGGCCGGGGAGGAGGAGGGTGGTGATGGGATGGAGGGGTGGGTCGTTGGAGAAGGAAGGGGGAGTACCTTTTCATGTTTTTGGAAATTTTAATAACTGTTAGATAACCATACATCAGATAAATCCAATGATCTAGTTAGGTTAACTGACAAATCTAACAGAGTGTTATGAATTTGAGACGGAGTGACTGGTCAACATTCTTGGTGTAATTCGGAGTACACAATACCATATACGTAATTACGGAATTAAGTAGGATAAAGGATGTTAATATCCCTTAAATATTTTACTAATTTTCCCCTCGGAAGGCGTGGGACGTGACGTCTCCCACTTTGCCTTCCCGTATGGCAGCCAACGTGCCGTCCTTCGCGGACCCCACCTCGTTGGTTTTCTTGTACTATTAAATAATAACAAAAGTGATAGTATTACTATTAAATAATAACAATAGAACACTATTGTCTTCTATGTCTCAGGTAAATCTTCATATCGGAAGCTCTTACTAAATTTTATTGAGAAGGTGTGGAAGCCTGTAGGTGACTTCAAGCTCTTTCCACGGCCCAACGGCTTCTTCTACCTGAAGTTAAGCTCGGATGAAGCATGATGGCGGCCCTTGGCTCTTTCAAGGAAGATTCATGGTTCTACGAAGATGGGAGGCGGGCCTTTGCCTTGAGAGGGGTCTCCTCTCTGAAATTCCCCTATGGGTTAGGTTCCACGGCCTTATCTTGTATCACTACTCGGTGGCTATCCTCAACAAAATTGCGAGCCTAATGGACACCCACCTATTCATGGATGCAGCCACAGAGGCTGGAATGCGGGAGGGTTACGCTAGATGCTGCATTTCTATTCATGCTGGGAAGGACATTTCTCAAGAGGTCCCGCTATGGTTTTTCAATGGTACAAAGCTCATGATTGGGGTGGAGTTGGAGTGGCATCCTCCCAGGTGTGTGCATTGTATCTCTTTTGATCATCCTACCTCCCGATGCACCCGCTCCAAGGGCGTGGAACCTTCTCAAGTATGGTATAATGATGAACTCTCGGCTAACTATTCGCACCTTGTGGTTGGGTCAATGTCGGAGTCTCTTGGTGGCCCTCCTAGGGAGCCGCCACTGGAGCTCCCTTTGAATCTGCCTCCGCCCGTTTGCGTGAGCGCTCTCCAATTGTCCTCTCCCAGCCCGGCTCTTCGGGCCCTCCTTCGGCCCCTTTGGAAGGCCTGCTCAGTATCCTCTCGCCCTCCAGGGAGGCACCCAAAGAGCGTCTCCCCTCCTCTCTACCTGTGAAGGAACTGGTCTCTCCACTATCCACTGCTGATTCTCGTTCAACCCTTATGCTGGAAGATAGCGGTATGCCTCAAGCTATCATGATGGACCACAACGCCCCATCAAGGGCCTCAAAGCGAGTCTCTGGCAAGCCATTCAGTGCCTTCCCATTTGGACCAAAGGCGCTCTTGCATCGCCCAACCACAAATGTCAGGAAAGGTGCTCATAGGTCCTTGGGAGACCTGGATCTAAATTCACCCAGGGGGACAAGTGCCGTCTCTATTGAGGCCAACTCCATCCCCTATTCCCAGCCTCCGCATCCGACTTCTGTTGAGGCCAACTCCTCCTGGACTCAGGCCCCCCTTAGGAGAAAGAGGGGTGGTTCGGGCAACCCCAAGCACGCTGGTCGCGATGGCCGACATCCCGTTGAATAATGTCCATCATCGCCTGCAATGTGCGGGGTCTTTTCAGGCCGCGCAAGCAGGGAACTTTTGAAAATGCTGACCAAAAGAAATGGCCAATTTAATGCCGAAATTATCGGCCTTGTGGAAACTAAAATCCGACCAAGTTGTTGGGACAAATTTAACTCTCTCCTTTCGCCGGGCTAGAGGCTGATTCACAACAATTCGGAGCTTGGGCGTATATGTGTTATGTGGAAAGATTCAGCCTGGTCTTGCTCCCCACTCGCTGTTTCTGACCAGGCTATTTCCCTCAACTGCCAGAATGCGGGAGGCCTCTCGCTTGTTCTCACAGTGGTTTATGGGGCTAACTGCCCCTCTCTTCGTAGGCGCCTTTGGGAGGACCTTAGGGGAGCTCACGTTCCCGAGGGTTCCCCATGGCTGGTTCTTGGTGATTTCAACATTGTGAGGTACTCGTCTGAGAAGAGGGAGGGTCTTCCTCCTAGAAGGGGTGCCATGGAAGACTTCAACGATTGCATAGATGTCTGCCATCTTGTTGACCTTCATGCCTCAGGGAACCCTTGGTCGTGGACCAACTCCTCGGTTGGCCCCTCTCGTATCGCTGCAATGCTGGACCACGCACTCGTTAATGAGGCATGACTTTCTCTCCTTCCGCAATCCAAGCTGGCATATATTCCGGTCCGCTTCAGTGACCACCTTCTTCTTGCTATTCGCTATGCTCAAGGGGTGCCTAGGCGAACATGTTTTGACTACTGGGCTACCCGTGCAGGGTACTGCGACGTGGTCGCTGATGCCTGGGCTTCCCCAATTAGGGGGAACCCACTGTATAAAATTGCGAGGAAATTGAAGGCGGTCAAATTGGCATTGAAGAATTGGTCCTATAAGGAGGCTAATGTCTTCAACGAGGTCAAAGATATGGCTGATGCTTTAAAGACTATCAATGAGGTATTGGCGGTCGGCCCCCTTGATCCCATCATGGCTCAGTTGGAGGTTGATGCAAAGGAGCACATGGAAAGATTGGACCTCGACCTTGAAATCGCCTGGCGCCAAAAAAGTAGGGTGGACTGGCTCTGCCTTGGTGATAAAAACACCAAGTTCTTTCACTCCTCCGCCAATTGTAGGCGGATGAGGAACTCAATCCCTCAGCTCCTGGACACGAATGGCCGCATCCTGGATTCTGCGGCGGAGGTTGCTTCTGAGGCGGTTTCCTACTTAAGGGCCCTATTGGGGCCGGTCCTCCCTCGTCCTTCTTGCCTAGACCCCCCTACTCCACGTTTGGCCCTTTCCCCCGATGCAGCTGCCTCACTTATTAGGCCGTTTGGGGATGATGAGATTCTTGAGGCCCTGAAGGGCATTCCCTCTGCGAAAGTCCCGGGTCCGGATGGATTTAATGCTGCATTCCTTAAAAGGCACTGGAGTCTTGTCGGCCAAGATGTCTGCGCTGCTATGCATTTCCTTCACAAGGGAGGTGCAATGGTTAGGGAGGTTAATCATACCTTTCTAACCCTTGTGCCTAAATCGGATGTTGCTAGATGCCTCGCGGACTTCATGCCTATTGCATGTTGCAATGTCATTTATAAGATCTTTGCCAAGCTTCTTGCTACTAGATTGGCGTTGGTTCTACCTGACCTTATCTCCTACAATCAAACCGCTTTTGTTCGAGGCAGGGCCATTGGTGACTGCACCAAATTGGCCCAAGAGCTAACCCGTAATTTTGAGCATAAGTCCTCTCTTCTGAAGGCATGGTTGAAAGTGGACCTTTCTAAGGCCTTTGACACTATTGAACACGCTTTCATCCTGCGGATCCTCGAACTCATGGGATTTGATCCCCTTTGGGTTTCTTGGATCAAGAACTGCATTGCTACCATCTCCTTCTCTATCCTCCTTAATGGTAGCTCGGAAGGCTTCTTCAAGGGAACCCATGGTCTTAGGCAAGGTTACCCTCTGAGCCCACTCCTTTTTGTGATTGCCATGGAATCTCTTACGTTGTTGGTCGATAAAGCGGTTGCTGATGGCTGTATCAAGCTTTTAGGGAATGGAAGATCGCCTGCTCCTTCCCATCTCATCTATGCTGATGACCTCCTGTTCTTCTGTAAGGCCTCTTCCTCTTCCCTTGCTGGTGTGGCTAGGGTTCTTGAGGTGTTTAGGAATATCTCTGGGCTCAGGATGAATTCCCGAAAGAGTATCCTATTTAGGCCCAAGGACGCTCCGGCGGATTTTGTTTCTACACTTAGGTTGGGGGTGCTCAGGAGTGCCCTACCTACTACTTATCTGGGATTGCCTCTCTCGTCGTCCTATGGCCAGGGATCTTCTTCTTTGCTCCTGGAGGAGCGCGTTCGGGCAACGTTGGCTGGCTGGTTGGAGGGCGGCCTCACTTTCTTTTATGGGGCGCCTCCAGCTCCTCTCCACAGTGGTTGCGGGGATTAATCTCTATTGGGCAACGGCTGCCTTATTCCCCGGGGTGCTGTGACTCGCATAGATAAGATGTGTGCCAATTTTCTGTGGGGTCCAGGACCCCATTATATTAGCTGGCGTCGTGTTTGCCTCTCAAAATCTGAGGGAGGTCTTGGATTGCGCTCCTTGCAAATGATGCGTGAGGCTACCTTCGTGGCTTGGTCTTGGCGCATCCTCACGGCGGAGCACTCGCTGTGGGCTTTCTATATGCGTAGGAGATATCTACATTCGTGCTCCTTCTGGGATGCTCAACCAAAAGGGGGAGACTCGCTGTTGTGGAAAACTTTGTTGCGTAAGCGTGACGTGATCCGGGGCTCTATATCTTCGTCTGGTTCTGGGCATATCTGGCTGAACTCGTCTAAAGGATTCTCTTTCTCCCAAGCCATTGACGTGGTTAGGCATCGTGAGGCTGCTGTTCCATGGACAAACTTAATCTGGTGCAAGCTGGCATCGCCTAAATTTTCTTGTGCGCTCTACCGTGCTTACACAAACAGACTCCCTACTCTTGATCGGCTCCAAAAGATGGGAATCTCTGCTGTTAGTCAATGCTATCTTTGTGATGCGGCTGCTGAGTCACGGGACCATATTTTCTTTGAATGCGGCTACTCAGCAACTATTTGGCTCCAGGTCGTTGATGGTTTGGGTCTCCGCCCTCCGCCTTCTCCCCGCCTTTGTGATATATTCAGCTGGATCTCGCTGTTGCAAGACAAGCAACTCCGTTCCCGATGGTGTGTTGCCCTCGCGGCTACGGTGTGGACTATCTGGAAGGAGAGGAACACGCGTTGGATATCTTCGCCTTCGACCTCGCAAGAACAGATTTGCTCTTCTATCGTTTCGGCCGTTAAAATTTTAGTGGGCAGCTTGTAAATGTTCTGCTCCATGATGGGGCTCTATTTTTGGGGCCAACATTGGGCATTTTGTTAGCTTTTTGATTTGGCGTTCCTGATGCACTTACAGTTTTTGGGTGCCTATTTTTGGCTTAACTGGGCATTGTGTAACCCCTTGTTGGGTCTGTAAATTCTTCCACTTTCATGAATACAATTACTTACCCATAAAAAAAACAATAGTGATAGTAAATAAGAAACTAAAAAAGAGGAGAAATCCCAACTTCGCAATGGACTCCAGAATAGTATTGTGGCACTATGTATATCTCTAGTGGGATCCACGTCCAGAGCTGTTACAAAAATCAAATTTCTTCTTCCTGCTCGCATCTAGAGAAACAGTAGAACAACAGAGTGCTTGCTTTCAAACGTAAGAAGCGGCTGATGCATTGGATGGACAATCTATTTCAACTAAAGCAGGCCCTTCAACGATTTGCATGTTTGAATGATACTCCAAACTCATAGTTGAAGAAGAACTTGCTTACAGTATTTATCCTTTTTTTATACCCGAGATCAATTGAAGAACAACTTGCTTACACCTTGGTCCTTGAGGTTGAAGGAGCGTAACCGCTGCCCAACATCAGGGGAAACCTTGCAGGCCATGAAATTATGCTGTCCGAAGAATCTAGAACATTTGGGGTGTTAGCATCTAAAAGGTATATATTATATAATTCTATGTAACAATCCTCCTTCCCAAATGGGACGTCTCGCTGAAAAAAAACGAATTACGAACGGTCTAAAACAGACTTATTAAGAACTGAAAGGAATTTTTTAAGCAATGTTCATTAGCCGCTGTTTTACAGGACAATACCTGATATATTGTGGGCTCGAGGTGGGGAATGACGTAAAAGCACCTGCCAAATTATCCAAATCACTGCGGAACTTTCTCCACTTTTCCAAGGTCAAAACGGTCAAATCGCCAGCTTCGGAATCGCCCAGACTTCCTGCTTCTCCTCCAAGCCAAATCAAACCCCCTCCCTTACCACCAACTCCAAAGCAAGAAGGACCAAGCAAACCACAAATCAAAACCGCAGGGGCCCGTTACAAATACGTTCTAGATATTTCCACCGCCTTCGACGGCCCAGATCTCCCATCTACTATTCTATAATAGCCATCACGCGTGAGGGCGATTGGTCGCTCCCCACTTCGTCCTCCCCGCTATATAAATCCCCAGAAACCCCTGTCTCACACCCCACACCTGCTCTCCTCATCGTCTCCTCCGCCTCCAAATCTGCTCTCCGTCTCCCGTGCCCTAATCTCGACCTCCATGGCTAGCAAGATCAAGATCGGGATAAACGGTGAGCTCCGACCTCCTCTTATTTGTGCCTTGGGTTGTGGATCGACCGCGATCTCGCCCTTTTCTAGGGTTCTGAGTGGGTTTTGTACTGATCTGGTGGTGTTTTGGCTCGGGATCTGCTAGGGTTCGGAAGAATCGGGCGTCTCGTCGCTAGAGTCGCACTCCTAAGCGATGATGTTGAACTTGTGGCCGTGAACGACCCCTTCATCACCACTGACTACATGGTAAGTTCTACGAGGCTTCAGTATGATTCGATCTAAGTTTCCTCTTGAGTATCCTTAGGGACAGGTTCATACCGGAAGTTTCCTACTTGTTACAATTTTCTAGAGCTCAGATCCTTGAGAATCTGGCATTTACTTGCCAGAAAGTAGATTTTTCTCGAGGTTTTATATTTTCTCTCATTTTTCTTATATCGCAGTTCTCTACCCTGACTCTTGACCACGTACAGAGGTTTCTAAGTATTTGAAATGGATATATCTCAAATTATGCATTGTATGTAGTCTGCAAATATCGTCTAAGATTTTGTCTTACTGAACGAGGAAATGGCATTTCATTGGTAAAATGTAGGTTCATGTAATGCACCATTGATTTTTTTACAATATCCTATTTTCAGTATAAATATATACCTTTCAAGATTTCGAAAATGTCTATTTTGCCATATTATTGCTAGACGCTTCCTTCTAAAGAGATTTGTTGATGTTTGATATTGGTAACTTCGAGCTATTAATGAATTTTTTTATGAGATTTAGTACATAAAACTACTTTATGATGAATTGAAATATGTCAAAATACAAATTAATCTTTAACAAGAGAAATATGATTGTATTTTTTTCTTTTCAGATCTTGATCAATAAGATGATGCGGTTTATAGTAACATTGTATAATGTCTTAATTGCAGGTTTACATGTTCAAGTACGACACCGTACATGGACACTGGAAGCATCATGACATTAAGGTGAAGGACTCCAAGACCCTTTTGTTCGGAGAGAAAGCGGTCACCGTCTTTGGAATCAGGTGTCTATTTGTCTGCATCTTTCTTTCTAGTGTTTCTCTTCAGTAGTCATTGAAGGTAACCTATAATCTCTTAAATAGGAACCCGGAGGAGATCCCATGGGGTGAGGCAGGTGCTGACTATGTTATTGAGTCCACTGGTGTCTTCACTGACAAGGACAAGGCTGCTGCTCACTTGAAGGTATTTCACCAATCAATTAGGTGTCAAAATGTTGTCTTATTTGGCCATGTTAGTAATTTTAAATGTGATGTGCTTTTCCTAAATCATCATTCATAAATCACCCCAAGATGTTTTCACAATCGGTTCCCAAATGTTTATTAAGTAGTATTATACATCAACCATGCCATGCCAAATTTTGAACATACAATCGGTTCCCAAATATCTATCTTGTATATATTTATCTATATTGCCACGCCAAATTTTCATACTTTGTGCTATTTTTGTTGAACAGGGAGGTGCAAAGAAGGTTGTGATCTCTGCTCCTAGCAAGGATGCTCCCATGTTCGTTGTTGGTGTTAATGAGGACAAATACACATCTGACATCAACATTCTTTCGAATGCTAGTTGCACAACCAACTGTCTGGCTCCGATTGCCAAGGTTTAGTATCCCATATCTTGTGAAATCTAACCTATTCTTCCTACTTTTACACTTGATTCCTGTCTAATATGTTTGTCTTTGTTAAAACCAGGTTCTCAATGACAAGTTTGGAATTCTTGAGGGTTTGATGACCACTGTCCATGCGGTTACTGCTACCCAGAAGACCGTTGATGGCCCATCAAGCAAGGACTGGAGAGGTGGAAGGGCTGCTGGTTTCAACATCATTCCCAGCAGCACCGGTGCTGCCAAGGTGTGAAGAAACATACTCTGTTTCATCTCAGTTTAGAAGGTTTGGAATCGTCAATACTAAATTTCATTGATGTGCAGGCTGTTGGAAAGGTTCTTCCCGCTTTGAATGGAAAGCTGACTGGAATGGCTTTCCGTGTCCCGACTGTGGATGTCTCTGTGGTCGACCTCACTGTTCGTCTAGAGAAGGGAGCTTCCTATGATGAAATCAAGGCGGCTGTGAAGTAATTTTCTCAAATTGAATCGTGACTTGAATCATGTTCCTGGAGTGATCTTTTGTGTTTTGTTGATGATTAATATTCTCTATTCTGTGAACACAGGGAGGCATCTGAAACCTCCCTGAAAGGCATCCTTGGCTACGTGGATGAGGATTTGGTCTCCACTGACTTCATTGGTGATTCTAGGTACTGCATCTCTCTTAATGTTCATCTCTGGAATCTTACCTTGATATTCTCTTACCTTGAGAACTTTTCCCCAAATTTTAGATCGAGCATCTTCGATGCCAAGGCTGGAATTGCATTGAACGATAAGTTTGTGAAGGTGGTTGCCTGGTATGACAATGAGTGGGGATACAGCAACCGCGTGATTGATTTGGTTCGCCATGTCTCCAAGACTCAGTAAGCTCTTGCCATGCTGGGTATCCTGTTCGTCCTGCCATGTGATGAATTTGCTCTGGAAATAAATTGAGATGTGCAGTCCCTTGTTGTGAACTCTATCAGTATTTACCCGAGTATCTAGTTTCTCTTTAAAACCCTTTTTTTCCTGAGAGAGGTGTAGTCTTGTGTTGATCTGCCTATTTTTGTTAATGGCTCCATGGGCCTTTTTGTGGTCGAAGGCGTTCTGAACTCCTTTGTTTGCTTACTCTGATATCATGATGAAATTGGAGAATATATTTAGATATCTTTGTTCATTATGTTTGATATAATCTTGCTCTATTGATTGGAGCCACCCTTATTATTGTCGTGCGTTGTAAAGAATTTTTTAATACTTCTGAGCGTTTGTGAGTTGCTATGCACATATCGAAGGCTTACAGGCTTTTATGGTCTG
The DNA here is from genome assembly GCA_037367405.1 of Ottelia alismoides. Taxonomy (NCBI): domain Eukaryota; kingdom Viridiplantae; phylum Streptophyta; class Magnoliopsida; order Alismatales; family Hydrocharitaceae; genus Ottelia; species Ottelia alismoides. The sequence goes on along the minus strand of JAZKJV010004227.1, from coordinate 520,465 downwards.
GGAGCTCAAAACTTGTGCGACATAGTGCGTGTCTCTGCTTTGAAATCATTATCTTCTCGCTTATTTGCGTTGAGATGCTTCTGGAGGGAGACTAAATTTCATTTACCAGCGTGTTTCCTCTTAATTTCATATGTGCTGTTGGTTCTGTAGTTGCTGTCATGTTATCTACAATCTGGATTTCAGACTTTCAGTTCCCAACATTAATCCTGTGTGGTTTTACTGCTCAAAAGATGGTATTTGCGCGCGGGTGCGGGGGCTTCCAGGGCGGGGGGGGCTGGAGCTTCTAGACGAGCGGGGGAGGAGGGGTGTGGGGGGAGGGGGTGATTAATCACCAGGCCAGGCTAGCGGTAGCCAGCTCCTGCGCCTCTCCCTTTGTCATGGTGATGGGTTGACCTCCAGCTTAATGTAACGAGATGGCATGATTTGTAAATAAGATTGAGCATTAGGGATAATTTTGTCGTTTTTAACAGAAACCGTCAAATATAATGGTAATGTCAAACGGACATGTAAGAGTTAAAGATTACTTGGGGTTACTCATGTAATTATCAATTAGAGGGTTTTTGGGTAATTACGATATTACTCAGGGTTATGGGTGTAAATATCCCAATTATCTATAGCACCAGTAAGGGGATCCCAGTAACCTATAAAATAATAGATTATTTACATTGGAACGATGGACCTGTAGAGGTATCAGCCAAACCTGTTTCATAGAACACTAGGATCTGTCTTTTATACAATTTTCATGGCATGGAAGTCGATCAAGCCACGAGATGAGTTGAAATAACATCGAACGACTTTCACTTAAAATACTGCCTTGAACACATGTTACACAACTCCAATACGAGGTACTGGACCGCCCAGTCTCATATGATCAACTAATCACATGGCAAGGCTCGGCGTGGGTTGGAATGATAAAAATTATTTGACGTCACTTTTTAATGATTATAATATATTTTGTATTAGATTTTTTTATCAGAACATGAATTATAACAAAACAAATGTTTGGTCCATACGACTAATTTGGGTATATTAGTTACAATGAGTATATAACAGTGGGTATGTCAGTTACCATGAGTTACTAATATATGCACCATTGCAACTACTCTTAAAATGCTTGTTGATTCTGAGAGGAACACGATGAATCTTTCTTCAGTAACAAGTTGCAATAATCCCCGAGTCGGATACCTTGCATGAGTGGGTTTACCATTCTTAGTTATGCTCAATGAAAATATATCATTATCTCTTTCAAAGCTATACTCAGATATGACATGAAATTAACGATGCATAACAATCTTAGACTAAATTTTAGGTGGGACAGGTGAAGATGAAAGTCTGCTCTTGAAACAAACGATTTTGTCATAACAATCTTGACTGGAATAAACTCAGGTTCTGAGTAAACAATCAAACAAAGAAATCCCTTCATCTAGCTAAGCATCCTTGCGGCAGTCTCTAACAAAGTGTTCAATAGGACATCTCCTCTTGAAAATTATATTTCTCGGGTAAAACATCTGGTAGCAATTGGAATTAAACACCGCATCTCCTTCTCTACTGTTGCGGCCTCCACCATCCCCTTCCCTTGCGATGTGATTCCCACCATCTCCTTTCGCTCCAGTTGTCTCTTACATCATATTTCCTTATCGGTTTCAACTCTGTTGTATTTGTATCATATTTCTTTTCCCTGTTCAGAACAATCTCTACTTCTACAGAGGTTCTTGTTGAAGGGAATCCCTTTCTTCCAATGAGATGACTTCCAATTCCACAAAGGTCTTGTATGTCTCGTGTTGGACATGTGGTTTGTTGTGTTTATTTTAGAATTTTCATTGTCACTCGGTTGGTAGGGAAGGGAGCAAAGGTTTTACATGCTTAATCTCTCATATCAAGAGGGCGCATCTTTTCAGTGATTAGCATGCTACTATTTTGCAGGATGTCATCAAGAATGATCTTGATTTAAATCTTGCTTTAGAAGGGACCTTCGCAGCCTTTGTTCAATGGATGTGCGTAAGTGCATGACGATACAAGTTGTGAGTTTTGCTTGCCATCATGACGGTGACCTTGTTTGGATTATAGATGACATCAAAGTGGTTCAAGGGCACATTATCGACATCTTGTAACTCCTACTTGTTGTACTGAATGTTACAGATGGGTTGGTTGCTGATACTACCCATCGATCGTATTTTCAAAGCTCTTATCACCACAAGTAAGAGTATTCCTCCCATCTGTCATCTATCTTTCTCTCAAGTTCTGAAGATAGTTTTGTACCAAGTTATTGTTGGGTTGCGATCCATACTTGCTTGGGTGAGATTGCTACTTTTTCCCTATTGCACCCTACATGTATCTAAGCTTATGAATATGTGGGACAGAAGATCTGGAAACCGAAAGTCTTTGGAATGCCTTATTCTGAGTTCACTCACTACTTAGAGCAGTACATATGGTTTCATCAAGTGGGTGATTGGTATTTTGAAGCATGATATACTCTATACTGTGTCATAGGCAGAACAATTCATTGAAAGAGAGTGGATATTTTAACTCTAACATCAGATAGTGTTTTTGCAAAGTGTTAGATGTGCACTTTGCATCATCCATAAATGCCTTGTGCTCTTTAGGAGTGGGTCCTTATAATGAAGACATCGTGAAAACCTTAGAAGCTAAACATATGTATAAGTCACCTTCTTCCATTCTAGATATCTTGGTTTCAGTTATTCCTCTTACAACCGATGTAGATGGTATTTTATGGTCTATCAAATCTTTTCCTAAAGGGACATGATGTGGTGGAGATGACCTAAGAGTTCAAAACATTTTAGATGCTCTTTGCGGGAGGGGTCTGCAATTGCCACTAATCTACATGTTATCATTATGGTGGTTAATTTATAGCTAGGTGAGAGATTTCTCTTGTGTTTGATCGAGTTTGTATCCTCTGCACCTCTTACTCCACTACTCAAACCTGACAACGACATACGTCTTATTGTTGTGAGCATTATCTGAAGGCGTTTGATATCCAAAGTTGCTATGGAAGGCGTCCGATATTCGAAGTTGCTATGAAAGGGTGAGCAAAGATATGACTGAGTATCTCAATGACTTTCAATTTGGAGTTGTTGTATTTGGATGAGCGGAAGTCATCTTACACATCACCAACAGGACTTTGAACACGCTTCACGATAAGGGCTCTCTCCCTATTCTTATAGTGGATTTCTCTAATGCTTTCAACATGATAGATAGATCCTTGTTGCTCTGTGAAGTTAGGAAGAGATGCCCATCTATTTCTTCAAAGGTGGAGTTTCTATATGCTCAAGCCACCATATTATATATTGGAGACAATCGTATATGGTCAACAATCGGAGTGCATCAAGGTGATCCCCTAGGGCCATTTCTATTTTCTCTTGCATTGCATCCGCTTATTTATGAGAGAGCTAATTGTAATTTTCTTCTTCATGCCCGGTATCTTGATGATGGATTGGAGGTGGCCAAGGTGCTTGACATTATACACCATAGGATCCATCGTTGGTGCTTGTTCTGAATATAAAAAAACTAAGCTTTTTTGACCCTCGTACGATGGCCGGAAGATCCACAAAAAGTTGTTTCTCGTAGATATTGGGAGGCCTGTGTTAGGAGTGAGATTACTTGGAGGTGCAATGAGTAGGGACAAAGGCTTTGTTGAAGATCTGACTATGAGGAGGGCCACCAAATCTGTAGAAGTTAGATGATCCAGAACACAAAGTGAGCATCTTTTATTAAGGTCTTGTATGGGTTCATTAAAACTCATGTTTGGCTTAAGAACATGTCAACCTGCATACATGGAACGAGCTACTATGTAGTTTGAAAAAGGTGTACGTGGAGCTATTGTGAATATTGTAGTTTGTGGAGGTCCTTTTTTGGCAACCTTCAACAAGGGTGGCGTTCCTACCCATCATACTCAGTAGCTTAGGTCTGCAGTCAGCTATTGAGGCTTCTTCATATGTTTTCGTGACTTCCAGAGCGCAATCTTGGGCGTGCTTCAAGACCACATCTTACGAGTGTGATACATGATATGGATTTTGATTTTCTATATGCTATGGAGCGCATACATGTCACATTTCCATCTCTCGATCTTACATGTTTTGTTAACAAGGATATCGTCCCCCTCAAATCTAGAATGCTTTGGCGAGTTTCCTTTTTAACGAAATTGTTAAAGATATGGAGGTTGAGTTTGACATGACTGCTAGACAAAAGATATTTTTTCGTTGTTTACAAGCTGATCATGCTCAAGTTTTCCTTCTTGCTATTCCTATTAATGGCCTTATAAAATATATGTCACATATCTTAAATAGCCTCATTGCTATTCCCAGCTAATGATGCATGTCTACTATGTCGCAAATCCTGTTTAGATGTTTTTGGGGAGCGTGCAGTTTTAAATATAGACATGAACTTGTTAGGGATGTCCTTTATGATGTACTCATGCATGTTGTGGTTGCTTTCAATAAAGAACCTGTGAACTTTTTGACTGATTCACTAGAGGGGTGATCGACACTCATACCAAAAGATGTTTTAATATTTGGATGGACTGGAGTGAAGCATGCATGTGTTGGTTTGACTGGAGTTTCTCCATTAGTGGGCCTATTAAGGGTGATTTTATTTGTTGCATCAGCTAAAGTTGCTAAGCATGAGAAGGCCTGTATCGACAATCAACATGTTTTCATCACTTCCGATTTTAATATTATCTTTGAGTTCTTGGCAACTAAAGAGGTAGACCTCCTCAAGAGGATCCAAAAATTATTCATAGTAATGTTATGGTTCTCGAGTTTGTGGATGTTGTTTCAAAGAATTGGATTTACCATTCAAAAGGGATTGATGGCGCAGCTTATGCCCGTCTCCCATCAAATCTCTCTGTGAAATATTAACATAATAAAATTAACGTTATTGAAGTAGAACATTCATTCTCAATCAACAATCAACATCTCATCATTTATTTGCCGGTTTATTTATATAAGTTTTCTTATCATTTTTTCTATGGATCATCGAAGGATCATTTAGATAAGTTTTCTTGGCTTGTGAAATCAACGAGAAAGACCCTGTCTGAATTCCTTGACCGGTTCATATTTTTGCCATCTCTACCAGGGTCTATTTGGTTGCCAAGGTACCTCGGGGTATCCTTGCATAACCCAACTCCATCCCTACATTTTTGGGTTGGGATTACTTGTATGAACCATACATTTTCTTTGGTATACTATTTTTTAAACCATGTTTAAATAAAAAAGCTAACATAAAAACATATTATAATCATTAAAAAGTTAATGTAACACATAATCAATATCACATCACATAATATTTATCATTCCAACTCTCTCCAACCCTCCCAACCATCCAAACATCTACTATTCACAGGAGAGGTTTGTTTAATTGAAGCAAAATTTTACTTTAGTCCTTATATTTATTATTTTCATTATAGTTAAGTCCAATAAAATTGGATTATATAATGAATATTATTTTTGCAATAATTGCTATGCATGTTTACATAAAAACACTCATGCTTTTTCATCTGCATTGTCTGAACGTCCATGAGCCAACCCTCTAATTCATGTAATCTGCTTGGGCAGTCATATCACCTTGTTCTAGGCTATTAATTTCTTTTTCCCCCTAATCCCTATACCAGGATGAGGGTAGCATACGTCTATGAAGAAGTTGAGAAATTCCTTCCATTGGAATATCTCTATCAGTTGCATGTCATATATAGAATTTTGCCAAGTATGAAGCGTGATGCCTTGCCGTTGCTTTTATCATGGATAGTCGGTTGGGATGCCATATCTATAAACTAAGGGGGCGTTCAATTCCAAAATAAGCATGAATAAGGATGAGAAATAAGGAGAATAAGGGTATTTTCTCTGTTCGGCTGAAAAGATAGAAATTAGGAGAATAATGTGGAATAAGGATATATAATGTGGAATAAAGATTGGAATGTTATCGACGTTTATCATCCTGTTTATCATCTAATGTTATCGACGTTTCTTCTTAGGGATATCTTTCCCATTTCCTCCTTTGAAGTCTCCACATACCATCTACTTTTTCTAACACATTTTCACTCGTTATTGTACATAGTATTCATACAAAATTTGGGTGCAATGCAACATCAAAATTATGCATTAAATGTCATAAGAAACACTTGGGACTCTAGGTCTATAAAAGGATATAGGATTAAGAAACACATGTGAAACTAAGAATAAAGAGAACATGGATTTCATTACCTTCGAGGATGTTCCCTTAGGATATCTTCCTATACAAGTTGGCATCTCCTGTGACTTGAACGTCATGAGAACACACATCTGAAGATGATCTCGTGCTCCTATATACATGGTGATTTACGATCATCAATGGACAAACCATGGCGAGTTTCAATTGTACTCTAGCAACTGTTTTCTATAGAAGATGTTGGTGCTTCGGTTATTAGAAAGAAGGGAAGCTGTGTTGAGTGTGTCCTCTATTCAAAGGGTAAGAGTCTTACATGGATTCGATGCATATCCTTAAGTGGATTATGACTTGCTTTGTAACATCCTTGACCCATTACTTTGTGTCTTAAAATGTTTCTGGTTGACTAGTAGTGGCTCCACTACCTATAAGATACTATAACATTTTCTTATTTCTAGACGTGGTACTATATTTGGGGCACTATAATCACCCACATTAATATTCACAACATCCTCGTAGCACAATGATCTATGCCATATTCCTAGTAACAGGTGGCTTCCCCTCTTGGATAACCCTTTTCTCCTAACTCTATGGTAGGGGGTGACTCCACCTCTTGGGTATCCCTTTCCACTATGAAAGGAAATCTTCTCTGATACCATCTATAACAACCTATGCCTTAGAACAGATCAGTTGTCGAGGATTATTGACCCAGACAACCTGTTAGGCTTGGGCCCAATCGATGCCCTTGACCGACCACATGGCAAAATGCTTAAAGCCCATGTTGATTATTAGTGCCCCCAATATTTATAAGCTACTATCGTACTTTGAGATTACTAAATATGATACTATGTTTGAGCGTTACATGCTTAACTTCAAACAATCATATCTTGAGCTTAAAAACTAATACTTATTTGTCTTAGAATCATTGGAAAGGCTTCGACGAGATCATCTATAGAATAGAGGATGTCATTTGCATTATTTGTACCTCATAAATTTACGAGGGTCAAAATGAGGGGTGTCATATCAAACATTAAGGAAGACTTATCCTCGAGACTTAGGTTTGAATGCCTTAACATAATCGATACTTATATGGAGGTGAAAATAATCGTGAGGTTGAAAATCATAAAATTCATGATGAGAATTGACCTAGAGTTTTAATATTATACCATAAAAAGATGAGGTTATTTCTATCACATATTCTCTTTGAATTCCGCTTCCTTGTCCACCTAACTTTGCCATGGAACCTTAACTTATAGATACACCTTTCATCGTAGCTCTTAGACCATACTATTAAGATATATAGAAATTCCATGTAAAAGAAAATATTTGGCTCAACTGACAAGTTATCATAATAAATCATATGCATGCGATCTCGAACAGACTTCCTTACGTTGGACACGATAAACATGTCATGCACACCGGCTGAATGTGGGGGAAGGGGCACTCGATATGGAATGAGTAGCATACTCACTACGTTAATATGCATAGATTAGACAAATTCCACCTTACCACGTATTCAGAGAAGCTAATCTCATACGATTAAAAAATAAATGAAATATAAAATATTTACTTAACTAATAAATAAAATAAAATAATTAAAAGGGATTTGTTTACTACAAACCTTGTAAAATTGGTCTATTATCCGCTCAGCCTGGTGTTCATCGCAATTATTCTAGAAACCTTATAAACGCAATTATTCTAGAAACCTTATAAACTTGCATCATTTAACACTACATCCCTTGCCGTCAATTTAACTCTTCAAGAATTTGTTGTAAATAAGATTACCAGTTCATACATTAAACAGTATAAAAATGGATCCAAATGAATTAACAGAGAAACGATACAGATTAAAATCATATTAATCATATGTTTCCCAATCATTATCCGATTATTCAATGTAAACAGGAACCGATTAAAAGAACAGAAACACAAACACAGGCATGATCCAGAAAGGGTAAAGGAATAAACGTATTGCAGCAAGCAAAATAAAACAGAGATTAGTTTAGAAGTCACCGAAGCGTCCATGAAAATGGACTGTCCTTAGAGAAGATATCGCCCCCACAATACCGGTGCGTAGGGTACTGGCGATCCGCTCCCAGGATACGACGGTTCACGATCGTCGTCGACGCACACCAACGGGATCGTCCTCGATTGTACCTCAGAGAACTGCAGCCGAGAGAGGAGAAGAGGAAGACGTTCGTCCGCGAGAGGAAGAACCAAAGAGAGACGGCGTGAGAGATCGAGTGAGGAATATAAATAGAGGGGCTCGCGTCCTAAAAACGCGACCTTTGGTTTCCAAAAATGCGAGTTGAATTCCCATACAGCAAAAGTATCGAGATCCGAATTGACTCTCCCGAGCCCGAGCCCGAGCCCGAGCCCGAGCCCGAGCCGGAGACGGAGCGGAGCGGAGCGCGCGCGCGTGTGTGGTCCTCCATTCCTTCTCTCTACTATTGCTACAAGAGCTTGGGGTGTGGACTCATATTTAAGTCCACCAAAAAGTTTAGTTCTCCCCGGTGTGGGACTAAACTCCCACCCAAACTCCCATATTTCAAATTTGGGAATTCCCAACTTACCCTCCAAACCATTTGGTTTCCCAATTGAAACCAAATTGAATGTCAATTGTAATTACATAGACTTTCCAATTAAAGTCTAAATACAACTTTGAATACAACAATCCCCCACGAATTCACCAATTTGAAAAAGAGATTCAAAAGGATTTAAAAGACTTCTTTCGGCTGCCCACACTTTGCTTTCAGTAAAGGTACCTTCCGGTTTGAACCTCTACCTGAGTTTACTACTTTCACTTTAACAGGAACGAAGTGAACTACGTCTTGAACTTCAGACCTTGGTGTTAAAGTGTACGGTAGAAACAACAAAGCGTTGTTCTTGGTACAATTTTCAGGGTTGGTGCTCTTAAAGGCCATGCACCCTTATCCTGTTTCATGAGTGTGTTCAGGAAAGACCCTCTTCCTTTAACTGCGGCCCACAGTAACACTCACATAGGTGGCGTTCTCCAAGGATGTACTGCTAACATCCTACCCAAAGGTTTGAACCCATTCAGAGCCTACGCTCTTCCTAAACTCGCAGCCTAAATGGCACTCAGGCTTCCAGGGATAAGACACTCATGCTTACGCATTAAACTTAAAGTGCCAACCAGTTCTCCAAACAGCTTGTTATTACCACATTGAACCTACTTTGTGGGATCTCCACTCAGATAGGTTGGGTTGCTACTGTAGAGGAACTCCCAATGGGTCTCAGTCCCATCCCAAGCCTAGACTTTAGGACTAAAGATCTATCAAGTCCCTTAGTCAACGGATCTGCCGTGTTGTCTTTGGATCCTACAAAATCCACAGCCAACACTCCTCGAGACACCAAATCCCTTAACGTCTTAAGTCTGATTTGTATGTGTCTCCTTGTTTTCTGGTTGAACTTTGAACTCTTGATCTTGTCAATTGTGGTCATATTATCACAATGTACCGAGATCGCAGGAACATGCTGACCTACCATGGGAATTTCAGACAGAAGTTCCCTTAGCCATTCAGCCTCAATTCCGGTGGTGTCCAACGCACACAGCTCGGCCTCAAAAGTGGATCGAGCTAAAATGGTCTGCTTCACAGACCTCCAGGAGACTGCACCGCCTCCAAGGGTAAATACATACCCTGTAACACCATTACTCCCAGACTCCTCTATTTTCCCTATCCAGCTTGCATCACTGTATCCTTCTAGTACAAAAGGATGTCTACCATAATGCAAACTAAGGGAAATAGTTCCCTTCAAGTACTTCAGTACTCGATCCAGAGCCTCCCAGTGAGTACGGTCAGGACAGCTAGTGTATCTACTCAGCTTTGCAACCGAGAATGAAATATCAGGTCTCGTGCAATTTGCAAGATACATTAAACTTCCTATTACTTGTGAATACCTTAGCTGGGCTACAGGTACTCCACTTTTATTCTTAAATAGCGTTTTGGATGAATTAATGGGAGTGCTTACAGCTTTGCAATCTTGATATCCAAATTTCTCAAGTACCTTCTCAACATAGTGAGATTGAGAAATTACAATCCCATCAACTGACCTTGTCAGTTTGAGACCCAAGATCACATCAGCAACACCCATTTCCTTCATCTCAAACTTGCTACTCAAGAATGCCTTAGTGTCATTAATAATCCTCATATGTGATCCAAACAACAATATATCATCAACATATAGGCACAAGACAATACACTCATCACCTTTCACCTTGGAATAGACACACTTGTCGGATTCATGAACCTTAAAGCCATATGACAAAATAGTCTTGTCAAATTTTTCATGCCACTGCTTTGGTGCTTGTTTCAATCCGTAAAGGGATTTGACAAGCTTGCAAACCTTTCCCTCATTCCCAGGAGTCACAAGCCCATCAGGTTGATCCATATAGATCTCTTCCTCAAGATCGCCATGCAAGAAGGCGGTCTTCACATCCATTTGGTGGATAGAGAGATCATATACAGATGCCAATGCTATGAGCATCCGGATTGTGGTCATCCTAGTCACAGGGGAATAGGTATCAAAATAATCGATACATTCCTTTTGCCTAAAGCCCTTGGCAACTAATCTGGCTTTGTACTTTTCAATTGATCCGTCAGGTCTAAGCTTTCTCTTAAACACCCACTTACACCCAATGGTAGAGCACCCTTTGGGTAAATCAACCAACTCCCAAGTTCCATTAGCCATAATGGAATCCATCTCAGATTTGATGGCTTCCTTCCATTGTTTTGCTTCAGATGAAGCCATGGCTTCCTTGTAACTTGGTGGATCACCCTCGATCTGGTAGACAACGAAGTCGCTACCCAGATCCTTGGCTATCCGAGGTCTCTTACTCCTCCTTGGCTCAATCTCATCAGAGAGATCATTGGGTTCAGGTTGAGTCTCAACCCCCACATTCGATATCCTTTCCACTTGATCTGGAATAGATCCTGATGTGGAGGCGCCCTCAATGGTCAGATTCTGAGGAATCCCAGTCTTTAATGGAAAGACATCCTCAAAGAAGGTAGCATCACGGAGTTCAACAATAGTGTTGACATCTATGCCCGGTATCTCGGACCGAATTACCAAGAACCTATATGCATAGCTATTTTCCAAGTAACCTAAGAAGACCGCATCAACAGTTTTAGGACCAAGTTTCTTTCTCTTGTGTTCTGGGACTAAAACCTTAGCGAGACAGCCCCACACTTTGAGATATCTTAAACTCGGTTTCCTATTTCTCCAAAGTTCAAAGGGACATTTTTCCATATGTCTTGGAGGCAACCTATTCAGAATATGGCAAGCCGTATTCAAGGCTTCTCCCCACATATAGGTTGGATGTCCAGAACTCTGTAGGAGAGCATTGATCATGTCAGTTAAGGTTCTATTTTTCCGTTCTGCTATCCCATTTGATTGCAGTGAATATGGGGCTGTAACTTAATGAACTATGCCAAAAGATTTGCATTGTTCATCAAATAAGTTAGAGGTATATTCACCTCCTCTATCTGACCTAAGGCGTTTAAGCACTTTTCCTGTTTGTGTCTCAGCCTCATTCTTAAAGATAAGAAATTTCTCTAAGGCTTCATCCTTGGTTTTCATTAGATATACATATCAGTATCTACTGCCATCATCTATAAAGGTGATAAAGTATTTCTTATTGTCTCGGGTCAACACACCATTAAACTCACAGATATCCGTGTGCACTAGATCCAAGATCTCACTATCTCTAGAGACAGACTGAAAAGACTTCCTAGGTGTTTTAGCTTGCACACAACTCTCACATTTTTGAGTTTTATCAATTGTGTGTTTAGGGATCAATTCTAAATTCATCATCCTTTTAATCGAATTTAGATTTACATGACCCAATCTATCATGCCACAGATCACAAGATTCAAGATTATTCACAACATGAGACACAGAACTAGAACATTCAGCATTCAAAACATTTACTTCATTAATGTTTACTGAATCACATCTAATTCTAAATAACAAATCAAAGTCAGCCAAATAGCCTTTTCCATAAAAGACACCATGTCTTAGAATAACAACTTTATTACATTTAAAGTTCAATTCAAAACCATTTCTAACTAAGATGGAGCCGGATAACACATTCTTCTTGATGTCAGGAACATGCAGCACCCTGTGCAACGTCCAGACTCGTCCAGAGGAGAACCTCAAGTTGACTTGTCCCGACCCTAGCACCCTGGCTGCAGAATCGTTCCCCATCTTCACAGTCCCACCGCTGCAGGTCTGATAAGAAGAAAACAACGTTCTGTCAGAACATATGTTCACATTGGCTCCCGTATCCACGAGCCACTCATTTGGATCATGGATATGGTATAGTTCATGTTTTACAGAGACATACCCCTCGCTAGCCCCGAGTCCCATAGTGATCATGTTCACTTGTGAACTCCCGTCTGTAGCCTTAGGTTGAGCCTTCAAGGACGGACAGTCCTTCTTCCAATGGCCAACCTGATTACAGTGCCAGCAGGGTTTATTCTTTGCCTTTTTCTGGATCTTGCCCTTTGGTTTCATTTTATTGTTATTGGGACCCTTTCCCTTTTTATCTTTGCCCTTCGAGGTCATGAAATTGACCTTATCCTGAATATCAACAGGAAGCACAGGTTTTTGTTTCCTGTGTTCCTCCTCTATGGCAATTGCCACCATCAAGTCATCCATAGAGATTTTCCCCTTTCTATGTTTCAGGGTCATACCGAAGTCTTCCCACGACTTGAGAAATTTCTCTATGATGCACATGACTTGAAACTTCTCTGGAAGTTTCATTTCGGCATCCTCTAGACCATGGAGCAAGAGTAAAAACTCGTGTGCCTGTTCAGAAACAGACTTCCCCTCGGCCATGGAAAACTTCAAGAATTTGGCTACGGAGTATTTCTCAATACCGAGATCTTCGGTGTTATACTTCCAATCCAAATCTTCCCATAGCCCCTTCGCAGTCTGCGTGGATGAACAATATACGTCAAACAACGTGTTGGACAGAGCCAACAAGATGCAACCATGCCATATACGGTCGCGTTCCTTCCACGCAGATTGCGCCTTATGGCTATCGGGTGAGGGGTTTTCTGCCTCCACCGTAGGACAGTCGGTTTCAAGCATCGAGATTAACCCTATGGTGGTTAACCAGATCCTCATGCGTTGTTGCCAACGCTTAAAATTCTGTCCACCGAATTTTTCAGGCATACCCGTCATATCTACCCTCGATTTAAACATTGTTTTCGACATTCTAGAATCGGTTCGGGATATCTTCTCTAAGATTGTTGTAAATAAGATTACCAGTTCATACATTAAACAGTATAAAAACGGATCCAAATGAATTAACAGAGAAGGCGTGAGAGAGGTTTTTCTTGCGAGTGAAGAAAAAACGAGTCGAGTGAGGAATATAAATAGAGGGGCTCGCGTCCTAAAAACGCGACCTTTGGTTTCCAAAAATGCGTCCCGAAAACGCATCCTTTCGGATCCCAAAAAACGCGCCCATAATGGCGAGTTGATCGTATGATTAATTTAATCGACTTACCAAATGAAATCTACAGCAAAAGTATCGAGATCCGAATTGACTCTCCCGAGCCGGAGACGGAGCGGAGGGCGCGCGCGCGTGTGTGGTCCTCCATTCTTTCTCTCTACTATTGCTACAAGAGCTTGGGGTGTGGACTCATATTTAAGTCCACCAAAAAGTTTAGTTCTCCCCGGTGTGGGACTAAACTCCCACCCAAACTCCCATATTTCAAATTTGGGAATTCCCAACTTACACTCCAAATCATTTGGTTTCCCAATTGAAACCAAATTGAATGCCAATTGTAATTACATAGACTTTCCAATTAAAGTCTAAATACAACTTTGAATACAACAGAATTAACTTGCTTGAGTCAATTAAACTCATCAAAATCCAAGTATGGATTTTCATCACGTCTCTCTATATCTCTCCTTCTTACCTTCCCCTTCTCTTCTACTCCCTCCCATGCAATCCAACTCTGGCACCACCGGCACAAGCAACACCACCTCCTCCATGCATGAGCGACGCCACCAAGTCGGTTATCTTCCATCGAGCTCAAGCTTCCAGATACCCCTTTCACCTCCCCGACCCAATGCGTTCACCTCAGGAGCCGATGCCATTGCGGTGTCGCTTCCTACCATCAGCTGCTGCTTCTTACAAGTCATGAAGCTCCTGCTCCGGCAAGACCTTATCTTGCTTCCTGCAACCCCATAACTACACCAATTCGAGTCAAAATCTCACTTTTATCACAAGCTATAGTAAAAATCACCAACTCTTGATATTTTGCAAAATCATCAAAATGGAACTGCAGTAAACTATGGGAAAAAGCAACATTCCTTGTTCGTGAAAAGTGCCATCACCATCGAACTCATCATATGCAGACTTGTGAAAATCCCATTCTGGACTTTGGCATATCATTTGCCATGTGATATCCGGTATCATAACCATCGGGAGACGTCATCATCTTCATTAATTTGTCGAGGCAGAGACCCAATCAGGCAACAGAGCATCCCCTCCTTCGAATTTCCTTCCTGACATTTGTAGCCACTTCTCAATCCTTTCATGGCACCCTTTTTTTGGGTGATTCATAGTGCTGTTCACAAACGTTGGCTTCTGAGCAGCTCTCCACTTCTGCTTTCGAGAGGCATCGGGATCCATCAACTGTTTTAAAGAACTAAAACTACAAGATGCAGGCCTACCAATCGGAGAGTCCGCGGAAACGTCTACATCAGGTGCTTCTCCAGAACTTTTCAATTCCAATGAAATAACGAAAGTAAGAGATGACGAATCATCTCACAACTTAGAGGCTTCACCGTTTTCAGATTCTGAATCATCTGAATGCACTCACTTGGTGTGATAGTGTTATAATTGTCCGTCCTAGAAGCCACTTCATCATCTACTGTTTTGTGGCCGTCTTCGTCTTTGATTATGTTAGATAAATCTGCTTCAGGGCCAGTGACGTCCTGCTATTCTTTGGTTATAATGTTCCAAGAACCAATGCTTCTAATTTCCATTGGGGTGTTAAGGAAGTAGTTGATGTTCTAGGAGTAGAGGACATGCTTCGACTCGAAGAGATTTTCTTGCAGAGGGTGCCTTTTGAGTAACCACCGGTTGCAACTCCATGCAGGAGGCGAAGAAGGGGGAGCCGCGGGGCTGTGCTGTGTGTCTGGAAGTGGTGCCCTTGAAGAAGCAGCAACAACATGAAAGGGGAGTTGGAGGAGAAGAGAGGGTGAAAAAGAATGGTATGTGTTCGTAATTTTAATAAACAAGAGAGGTATGTTTTGACACATTTAAGTGGAATCTATGTTCTTTAACGGTCAAATGGATTGTGATGTAAGAGTCAGTAGATTTGTAGGGATTCTGGTATAGTTATGTTTAAATGGTCAAGTGTATGGTATCCACCTCACCATCTCCTTGACATAGAGGTCCTCATCCCCCTTCCAATATTGTTTATTTATGCCTGCTAAGAGTGATCATAGTGGGACTGAACTGTTCAGATTGAGTTTGTTTCATAGCCTTGGATTAAGGACGCTATGCAGGCCAGTTGATCCGATTAAGGCATTGGATATTTGCTTAGTTTATATCTACCCCGAGTATGGTTTTGTGTATTACTCGCAAGCTTAGCTGCTTACATAAACCAGATGAATTATAATCTCCAGATTCATTTGAGGTTGCAGCAGGTCTGAGCTTGCCATTTTCCTATTATTCCTTTGATTGTGTAAGACATGTGCCTTCTGGTCTGAAGTTTGAATTAAAAAGGAGCCGAGTTTCTGTTTTCAATCATAATTTGACTGGGATTCTGAGATTAGTTTATCATGTGCATCTAGTTTTCTTTTCAGTGGTGAAATTTGAGAGATGCATTCTAAAGTAACTGGAAATAAGGGATATAATTAGGAAGAAAATCTGAAAGTTTCATATAACTAACTGATCTTTGCTGCAATGGAATGTGAGATTTGTGGATATATATATGAATTTATGATTGGTCTTTTTACTTCGATTATTATGACCGTCAAAGTAATCCTGGATTCAGTTGAGTCTTTGAGCAAATCTAAAGCACGAGCTAATTATTTCCATTGATTTTGGACTCCGAGAAAATGTTCTCTTGCTATGGCTATTTAAGAGCTGCAGAACGTTTGTTATGATATTATCAAAAAAACTCTTGTGAACAAGAAACAATGCGCGTTTTGGTTGAGCATGCATTCAGAGCTAGCATTCAGAAAACCTGATTCCAATTGATTTTAGTGAGTATTTGGTTTGTTTTTTTGTGAAATATTTGGATATCAGTTGCAACAAAGATCAGAACTGCAGGGAGTTTTTAAAGGAGATTTTTTGAGTGAAATCCGAACTTGGTTCGAGATGTTTTGCTGCAATTGGTATGTACTTGTTCCTCGCACGGGAGTGATCTAAACTCAATTCATATCAGTGGCATTGTATATCAGTGATCTATGTCATTTCTCACTTCATTTTGCATTGACATCTGTGCAGAATTGAAGTAGCAACTATACACATTACCTGGTCGGTTGCGTTCGAAGTTCGATGGGAATATAGGGTACTCCTTTAGATCGAGTCTTTGAGGTTTCGATGCTTAACGGGTATGCACAAGAATGTGGTTGTATGCAGTTCTGGTGACCTGACGAGATCTGAAAACTTATCTCTGATCAGTTTGGCATAGTTGTGGTTTGCTGCAAATAAAAATTCACTAATCAGTTGCTGTGGGTTTCTAATATTGATAGAATATTGCATTGGTTTTTTACTCAATTCAAGAAAATTCACTAATCAGTTTCTGTGGGTTTCTAATATTGATAGAATATTGCATTGGTTTTTTACTCAATTTAAGAAAATTCACTAATTAGTTGCTGTGAGTTTCTACTAAAGTAGCTGTTTCCTTGAATGCATTAGTTTGAGTGTAATGAATGCTAAGGTATTTATGTGATACTTCTGAGATAAATCAATCTTTTTAAACAGAAAACAACTCAAGGTTTGCTGAATGTGTGCATACTCATCATGATCTATATAGAGCAATTAATAACTGATGTCAAGTGAAGGTCTATGTTGGCAGCAGAACTTGATTTGATTTATATAAAATGCTATTTATGATATATTGATCTGATATTCAAAAAGTAAAGGGTGTTTTTAAATATCATATATGCTATTAGCATTCTATCTTCCACTTATTCATGAGAATTTAGATTTGAAGTCGTTTCCTGAACACAATCTAAGATTAAATCTTGGCAGTTGGAGCTACCGCATGTAAAAATAAATGATGAGCGTGTGGTTCTGATCCTCAAAGGGTATTCCATGTTTAAATGGTATAGTTTTTTAGGATTAAAGTCAAATTAGGATCAGGAATCCTAATGGGATTGGACTCTCAATCCTAATAATTGTTGAATTGTAATTTATTTATAGTCCTATCGAGAATAGGACTATGAGGTTATAACCGAGTTATATACAGAGGGTGTGGGAGACATTGCCTCAACACCACCACAAGAACAATGTAATCCCTAGAGAAAGGGGCGGGGGGGGGGGTGGGGGGTGGGGGGGGGGGAGAAGAAAGAGATGAGAGAGCGAGGGAATGGAGAGATTTGTACTCGTTCTAATTTATAGTGATCTTTCTCTACCAGTGGTTGCGAGAGGTGACAAACCACTGTTATATCTGGTTGTTCTTTTCTTTATGTGCTTCCGTGGTGCTGGTTGATAGTGCATCCTCTTCCGTACCCTGGGAGGTTCGTATCCCCAACATCCGGTATTCGAGAGGAAACGATACCGGTGGGTCGTGTTCTCGTCAACACAATTGACCATATTATTTCGTAGAGCTTTTCTAGGTCTTTCGAACAAGCTCAAGATCGTCAAACTCCGAGCTTCCCAAATTCCAGGTATGAGCATCTTAGTATAAGTAGGTTTAGATACCATTAAGGATGCGCTCTTTTCCGATAGACAAAGGAGGAGAGGGCTATTTAGTCTACCCTAGATAGGCCCTCTGTCTCTCTTCATCTGAGTATCTCCATTTTGGTTGAAAACAATTGGTGGAGTCGCTGAGACTCGTCCGTTTGACGATCCAAAGTCGCCATCACGTAGAGAAGCCCAATATGCACTTTTGTTTGGTCCAAAATAATATTACTCATCATTATAAAAAATAAATATTTATCTAATGAACACATATATGTTGCATTTTTGTTTGGTCCTTTAAACCATCAAACAAGATTTGCATTTTTTTTGTTCAACTCATTTAGAAACGGATGAGCTTTTTCAAATGAAACGTGATGGCCTTTTATTGACTACGAATAATTTTGGTCCGATTAGTAGTCCAAATATAATGTTCGATCAGTTATCTTAATTAGATTAAATGTTAGACTCGGAAATATCATTTAAACATTTTGGCTAGAGGAATTTTTAGAGTAAAAAAACTAAGGGTATTTGACGAAATAATCCTATTTGGTGTGCCTCATTTTGACGAGCTGTGAATACTTTATTTTTTCACATCAAAAAATGTGTGTATAAAATTTAATAATATCCATAGTAATTGTTAAAGCTCTATATTGTTGTCTCCTTTAAAATCTTCAAAAAAATCTAGTAAAGAATGATATACTTAGTTGGTTAGACTATATTTGTAGGCATATGTAGTTATTTCTCGATAACTCACTTGTCTAAATAAAAAGAGTAATTTACAAAAAGTCCTTCACTCTACCCTTGATTTCAATGTCATACATGAATTTTGAAATGTAACAATGCGGCAATCGATTTTTAAGATTTGTCTCAATGTGGTCCTTAACCATTGAAATTTAATTGCTCATTCTGCCATTTTAATCTAAAATCACAATAGTTCAAAATCACATTGAGACAAATATTAAAGACCGAGTACCACATTGTTACCGTTTAAAGTTCATGTATGAGTCACGTTGAAATCAGATGTAAGTTTTGGGACTTTTATGTGATTTACTCAAATAAGAACAACATCATTAAATAGTCACCTTCGATTTTGATGTATTTAACCACTATGTAATTTCTCATTTTAAATTTTAATTATTAACAAAAATATGTTTGGATTGAGATGTAAAAGATGGAAAATATGATAAATAAATAAATCCATTTTTAGCAACGAACTAAAATCGGGTTTTGAAAAGTAAAAAGAAAATGGTAAAAAAGGAAGTTTTGAATATTTCTCATTACAACAAATGAACAAAATGAGCTTTGATATGGTATTTTTTTACTAACATTAACTTCCTTTGCAACTTATACCTTGGTTAAGTCAAGCAAAGAGTACGACACGATTTTTTAGATGATAAATTACGAAAAGGATCCCCAATTATATGTGGATTATCAATTATGCACTTCATTTTGAAAGTGTAACAAAGAAGTTGCTAAGTTTACAACTTTATGGTTTAATATCGATATAAAAGGGTCACAAAAGTTTACACAAGTATATAATTGAGACGAAAAAAGACCGAACCACTTTTATTACATTTCAAACATGAGACCCATAATCAAGGATATAGTAAAGGTCCTTTGTAATTTACCTTTTTTTTTTAATAATTGGTCCTTCATTTCAGGTATGGACTATGTTATTCATTTATTTATTTTGCAATATTAAGTGCATGGATATGGATGATGGATAGATATAATGGAAGCCATCTGAAGGGCATTGATGGATATATAAAAGAGAAGTATGATGATGGCCAAAAAAAGAGAGGCTGATCAAAAGCAACCAATGGAGATAAAAAAGGTAGGGGAGATGTGGACATCTCATCTTTTGCCTCATCTCCTTAGGCTCTACTCCTTCTAATGTTCATGTTTGGTAAGCTTGACATCATCCAAGAACTGGACCCCCAAGGTTTTGAGTATTATATTTGTCAAAGATTTCCTTTGTAGATTCCTCCTGTAAGTAGAGAGGAACAAATGTGGGTCAAATGAATTGGTCATCTAAGTCCCAAATATTATAAGACTTGAGTGCAAAGTTAGATGGCATGTGCTAAAGGTTTGAAGTAGTTGTCGTCACATCACATGCCACTGTTCTTTTTCTTCTCCATGTTGCCCCCATTGCTTATTAGGATTTAGGGTTTATGATTTGGAGCATGACCCGTCACTTTATATTTGGGGTGTCTAAGTAAGCACACATACACATGTCAAGAATGAATATCATGGGGAATTGCACAAAAGATAGTACATATGTTAAACATCAAATAAGAATTTTTTTCTTAAGCTGAGATGTTCTCCCGTTGGAGTTGTTTGCCTTGGAAGATTATAACGTTCCAATCCAGGAGTCAGATCCCCTGATGTAGTTTAAACTACAACAATGATTATTGTATTTTTTTCAAATTAGCTTTAAAAAATCCAACCATACTGATTGAATATATGAATATTGTTCTATATATTTGTTGAGTTTTGTATGAATATGACATTTTTAACTATTTAATTTAATGGATAAATGTTAGATCCTTTTTTTAGATGGGTTTTAAGTTCCTTAAATGCTTACTTTCTTTTGACCATTAAAATAAATTAGTTGAAAATGGTGAATTTAGACGAAAATTGGCATGTATGCAGAATAATATTCATAGATTCTATCTATGTGTTGGATTTTTGAAAGCGAATTTGTAAAAAAGAGTTACATCAGTCCTTGCTGTAGTCTAAAGGATTTTTATCAGTTGTATCCCTTTAAGATATTGCAATATCAATTATGCCCATCTTTTTTTTTTGAAATATCAGTTATACCCCTAACTTCTTGCCATTCTATCACTTGTGCCACTCGGGTTAGTTGCTGTCCATACCCAAAGCAAACAGCTGTTGACTTTAGGGACACAAGGAGAATTAAATTAAAAAAAGATTGAATAGTCTTCCATGAACTCCTCCCCTTCCCCCTCCTCTTCATCCTCCTCATCCTCCACCTCAGCCTCCTCTTCCTTCTCCCCCCTCCTCCTTCCCCACCTCCCTAGCCTCCTTTGCCCCCAGCCTCCACCCCCTCCTCTGCCCCCAACCTCCTCCTCCTCCTCCTCCTCCTCCTCCTCCCCTTCCTCCCCCCTCCTTTGCCCCCAGCCTCCTCCCCCTCCCCCTCCCCCGCCCCAGGCCTCCTCCCCCTCACCCCTCCACCCCTAGCCTCCTCCTTCCACTTCCTCTGCCCTCATCCTCCTGCTCTAGGCCCTCCTTCTCCATGACCCCTCCCCTCCATGACCTCCTCCTCCTTTACGATCCCTCCCCCTCCAGGACCTCCTCCTTCGCCCACTTCCTTGTCTCAACTTTCAGTGGAGCAACTCATCCTAACAATGTGGTCAACCAACAACGAAAGCATGGGGGTCAAGGAAGGTGAGGCGGTGCTGGTCCCTGGAGCTTTACTGTTGCTTCGTCGGCACCCTCCAATAGCTTGGAGTATAGTCGATAATTGTATCATAGGAGATGATCTTCAATCATTTGATAAACGTGGATTTCACCTCTTTAATAGTCGATAATTGTAGTATAGGAGACGATCTTTAGTCAATCGAAAACCACAAACTTTGAATGTTGTGGTGTATTTTTATTTGACAAGTTTACCAAGGTCGAACACATGAAATGATGATTTTTAATTGTGTGATTTTAAACTAATTTAAATAATTAATTAATTGCTAAGTTAATTGTTGTGTTGAAAAATTAAATAAAAATGTAATGATGAAATGAGATGCAATGCGAAGTAAATAAACAGAGAGGGCCATCAAGCATAGGATCTGTGACTTTGATTTTAATCCAAATAATATTAATCATTATCCTTGAAATTAAATCGTGGATCAAAAGATATCAAATCTAGGAAGATGTATCAAATTAATTCCAGATGAAAACGAGAGAAAATGTTTCTACGAATAATCCTGCAATTTACAGAGATAAGAAAAATGATTTTATCGATAAATTTTTATTCTCCATCATATCTCTTATATAATCCTCAATTAAATCGAATTTGATTGCATAAAATAATGTGAGATTAAATTAAATACTTCATGATCACACCCTTGTAAGAACTAAATACTCAATTTATATTATCAATAATTTTAAGGGAATATATAAAAATATACTCAAATGGGTCCCTGCAGATATAAATCTCTCAAAAATCAATTAATCAACTCAAAATCTTCAATATAATCCCTGCAAAATAGATCGTCAATCTTCTCAATAGAATGCAGTGTAAAATGTTAATAATCATCCTACATTTATCAACATAGATCCTCAAATAATAAATCTCAATAAGTTGCCCCAGATCTCTTTGCAAGTTATGCCAAATGATATAGCATGAAAATTGCTTTAAAATGACATATTATGCGCTAAAATCTGAGTCAATGGAGAAGATATGCTAAATTGAAATGCCAGGGACTAAAATGTAATAACATATAATTTTTCTTCTTCAAGTAGGTCCCTAGGGGACTTATCTGTAAATCACCAAAGTCAAAGGGGCCACCATATGGAATACACAAGCGGGGGTATTTTTGTAATTAATAAAGCAGTGGAGGACCTGCTTATAAAATACTCAAATCACATGAATAAATCACGTGACTAGGCTATCCGTGAATAATAGGAAGCGCGAGGGGTTCAAGCGTAGTTTTCCCAGACCATGTGCTCAACACGTGGGACTCTGAGGGCGGTTGCAGGTTCGATCATTGCTTCAGTGTCAGCCCTCCATGTGGTGTATTCATGTAGCTTCGGTGCCAACCGTAGAATGAGGTTCAGATAGTAATGTGGGAATGGATATGGTTCGTTCGATGACTCTTGATCCAACGGTGGAGCTTTGGGCATGGATAGATGGTTGAGATCCTATGTGTTCTTGATCTCGACAGAGGCTGTAACTCATGGAAGGTGGCGCTCACGAAGGATGTATGAGGGGACTCCGACGATGACTAAAGGACAACGAAGCTGGCGATGGAGGTGACGACACTCCGGTTCATTGACACATGATTGAGCCCAGTCACTGGCATGAAGATCGGGTCGTGGAACAACTCTACTGTATTCCTTCTTGTAGCAGAGTTTGTGTGTTCAGGAGACAACTCCAGGGAAGTTTGAACTGTAATGTTAGCACATAAAAACAAAGGGGAAGGAGGGTGGGGATCTCCTTCCGTAGTGATGGAAGGATCTCATTGCTCCAACCTTAGCGAGGATGGGAGTGACAGAGGATCTGGAGAGGTAGAAGGTGGTGTTGTTGGGTGGATGTGGTTGGAGAGGTAATGAGAGAAGGGAAAAAGGAAGATCGACGTAAGAGATTCGAGATGCGACGAGGATGCGACTTCTGTGTGCTGCTGAGTGAGGGGTACCTGGAAATGATTGAGAACGTACAGGGTGTAGATCGGATGGGTCACCTGAAGGAGGAGCGTCTGCTCCTATGTCTTCGCTCAAGAGCCCCGACGAGAGGAACTTGAGCTCTGCAACTTGATGGAGAGTTGCGTCACGGCTAGTGATATGCCGTGGATCTCACCATCTCTTCCCCGTCATCGTCTGAAGGACGTACCCTGCCCTAGCTGTCACCTGGAGCAGAGTGTGAACAAAGGAGGAAGACAAGGACAAATGGTGGATGGTGAGGACGAGGGAGGTGGGTAAGGTTTTATAGGGAATGGTTGTCGTAATAGTGGGAGCAGAGGAAAGGCTGGGCGGAAGCGTTGCAGGACGCGAGAGGGGGCGGTTACATGCAGCGGGTTGGAGGTTATAGAGGAAGGACGAGCGATGCTGTGAAGGGGAGGGGGAGGGGTCACATGTACGCATGTGACTTGGGAGGAGGAGCAATCATGTACGCTGCACATGACTATGCCGGAGTCAGTAGGGGTACCACGTGGCAATCCCAGTGGTTGCCACATGTCACCCAAAAAATTTTCAAATTTAAAAGATGAAGAAAATTGAAAAAGAAATAGGAGAGCTTGGATCGAAAAATTTCCTTCACAAAAGTTATTCATCTCGACGCGATCTAGAACTTTCATAAAGGACCCGGGAGCAAAAGAGGTCACTTATACACAATGATATTTTTGGTGCTCCATGTGTATAACAAAACCGACTTTTTGGCTTTTTGAAATTTTTGAATGGTTTTAAAGTTGGGTAAAAATCTAGAAAAATTACGATAAAATACTAGACAATTAATTACACATTAATATACATTTGTATTTTTAATAAAACAAAAAATAGGGAAATAAAATAGAAGTACGAAATACGCGAAATTTGTACATACTCACAAAGGATACTCGGACTTAGTCAGTTTCTTTGATTTAAGTCTTGATCCAGATTTGGATTTTTATGTTGTTTAATAAAAATTTCATCAAAGAATAAAAATAAAGAAGAAATAAAATTAAAAGGGTTAGTTATATACATAAAAACTCAAGTCAAAAATCACAAAAAGCTAAAATGTGCAAAAGAGGCCCAAAATCCAACATTCACATATGATCTCCGAATTTTATGAAGCTGATCTTGTTTTGAAGGTATTTGAAAATAGATTTCTTTAAAAGTGAGTAAACCAGAATCAAACATTATATGAAGAAGATATGCATATTTTAGTATGTCATATGTGAAGTTAGACTTTGGGTTTATTTGACATTTATTTGAGTTAGCAATTTTTTTGTATTTTTCTTTTGTTATTGTTAGTAATGTCTACACAATAGAGTGATTTCATGTCAATTAAATCAGAGTTAGGATGAATTAATTAAAAATATGGGAATTAGCAGCTTCCTAAGCTAAATTACACTTTGATTTTTGATGCAATTACGCATGATGAAATACGAATATTATTTATACATGTATGAATGCTAATGATGCTATATTAATTACTAAATGTATATGGATTTTAGGGAACAAAGCATAATTGATCAATTTTAACATGATGAATATGAGATTCATCATACCCCTATACTTAAACCATGCTCGTCCCTGAGCATCAATGAATGAATGAATTAGTTGGATAAATTCCTGACCGTGCATGTGAATTTTCAAGGCTTAATTCTTTGAAGATCCTTAATTTGAGTGAATCTAAAATTCTAGTCTCAACCATGCTTTAATCAAAAGGAATCCAACTTCTCTATTTTTCAGACTCTTTATTTATACATAAAATACAAGGATATGACTTTAAGTGCATTGCATTCATGAGAGTCGAATCAAGATGTCACCCAAAGTCCCAGTCCAAGAGAATCTCCTCTAGACATAATCCTCAATACTAGGGAATACGGCAGTTCTTGCATTCAATCCACGATCTTATTAGTTTGTCAGACTCAAAAGTGTAGATGGACGAAATGGAAGGCATAGGATTGTGTATATATTTTTTCTCCCTCACATTGGAGCAAGGGGCACCTCGAGTGCCTTATTATCAATAAAAGTATATTTTAGTTTGCTGATCAATGTGTCCGTCAAGAGAATTCGGAGTCGTATGCACTTGTTTTTCTGGGAGTACACCGAGGTGTGTCTCTTTTGAGTATCTAAGATACCCTCGACATCCAGACTTGTATCACTATACGACGCAGAGCTCTTTTTTAGTGCTAGCCTGACTCCCAGGTCCTAATAGCATTTGGTCCAAGTGGACACTTTGAAAATGGTTGGGAGAGCTCGTCATTGATAGAAACTCTTTTGAATTTGACTTTGAATGATAGAGATTTTCTTTGAATATTTCTTTCTTTTCTTTTCTTTTTGGCTAGCTCCACTGCTTTTATAAAAAGTTGACGCATACTGATCAACAATTATTTATGTTTCATCATACCCTGACATATAGGTACATATCAAACGATAACATATGAACTTGTTCAGATAGTGGCTAGGGTTTTGCTGACACTCAGGATTCTTGAAGCCTTCATTAACTTTATCCCATCCTCGAGCATCATTAGATCATGTCTAGGCTCAAATATCCAATCCCAGTTCCTTAAATGATAACTCAACTCATCTCATTAATCATGTAATTGTGAAAGTGATGTGCTGGTCATATTCTTTAGAAGGTAGAGATGCAGAGTGCAATATAGCTCTTAAATCTTTCAAACTAGGAAAGTGTGGATTATTAAGTTCAAAATCCTAATGACTAAAGCTGGCTAACTCAGACTCTCAAGATCTCAGAAATCACGTGTCCTCAAAATCCTCAAGCTTTGAGTGACAGTGAATATGTCAGGAATATACCAACTAAGGAATGCATGGATGTGCGAGATGCTTAATGAAATGCAAGATCATTATTAACTTTTTATGAAAAAGAGTTTTTTTTTGATTTTTTTCTTTGATTTTTTTTGAAAACTAAGTATTATTCACAGAAATAATTTAGTATAATATACATAATATACACTACTTGTACCCATCCCCGATGGTAGATGAAAACAATTAAAGTACGAGCTATGGATAAAGTAAGTAGAATATATACAACCCTCCCCCCTCATACTTAGCTTATGCTATGTCCTCATGTCACAAAGTGAAATGCAAACGTAGCTCGTACTAAATATAGTTGAGTGAAAAGAAAAAGAAGTCGATATGCCCCCCTATACTTAGACTTTTGAGGGACTAAGCATAGCAGAAAAGTACGAAATGAGGCAGTCGAGGGTGAGGGGAAAAGAATAAAAGTGATGTATACACAATGGTGCCAGTCCCCCTACACTTAGGCTCATGTCAACCTAAGTATGATCGGATAATTACAAATGATGAACCGAGGAGATTAGCATATTGATGGATACACATAAGAGTTATGAAATTTTTATGGAAGAGGTGTTTCATCTGGGCCGCTTGAGTCTTTCGTCTAATACATTGCCCTGAGTGAAGGACATCTGCTCTATTTGCCTAACTGGTCGCTTGATCGACAAAATGTTTAAGCAGCTGATCATTGATTATAGAAATTTGCGTGTTGTCCGTGGTATTTGAGATCTCAACACTTCCGTTACTGTGTACCTCTCTAATGATGAAGGGTACCTTCTATTTGGATTTCAATTTACCTTAGAAAATTTTCAATCTTTCATTAAATAACCATACTTTCTGCCCTGGGACAAGGTCTTTGTTCGGATGTTCTTGTCGTGCTATTTCTTCACCCTGTCCTTGTAAATGGTATTGTTTTCGTAGGCATAATTTTGGATTTCAGATAGTTCATTCAAATCCATATCCATGTTCTTCTTTCCTTGGTGACAATTCCAATTGATCTTTTTGATTGTCCATTCTGATTTATGCACGAGTTCTGTGGGCAAATGACGCAGCTTGCTATATACCATTCGAAACGGGGAGGAGGTCAATGGGGTCTTGTAAGCCATACGATAAGCCCATAGAACTTAGTCCAAGAGTCGGGACAAGTTCTTCTTGTCAGGGCGGACTAGCTTCTTTAAAATTCCTTTGACCTCATTGTTTGACACCTCGGTCATGCCATTGGATTGTGGATGATAAGGACTAGCAACACAATGCTTGATGTTGTATTCCTTAGTCAACTTATTCACCTCCCGGTTGACAAAGTAGCTACCCACATCAGATATTAATACCTTAGGGATTCCAAACCTTAAACTAATATGATCTGTCAAAAACTTGCATACACTCTTGTTGTCTGCTGCTTGAGTAGGGATAGCCTCCACCCACCTAGATAAGTAATCTACCACGAAATTATATAATCGAATCCTTGATTGTTAGGGAATGAGCCCATAAAGTCAATGTCCCATGCATCGAATACATCATGAATGATCACTAGTTGCATATGCATTACATCTTTGGGACCAATGGTCCCTCCCATTCTCTGACAGACCAGAAACGACATGACAAAATTGTAGGTATCTTTAAACAAGGCCAGTCAATAAAATCCACATTATAGTATCTTCTCAGCGGTCCTCTTCCTGGAGTTATGTCCTCCTGCCTCCAAGGTATAACAGAGATTGAGGACGCATTGGTATTCTTCCTGAGGAATACATCTTCTCCATATACAATCCCATCCTTCAAAGAAAAGGAACGGATCCTCCCAATGATGGTGTTTGGATTTCGATTTGAGTCTGTCAATTATGTTCTTGATCCAACCCTAGGGAACTTTATTGGAGAAAAGATAGTTTAACATGTCAACATATCATGGGAGAGAGTTAATAGCAGAAATTGACTCGTTTGGGAAGGTTTCATGGATGGATTCAAACTCAGGAATTTTTTTGTTCAATTCGTGATAAATAATCAGCCACGATATTCTTAACTCTAGATTTATCTTTAATCTCCAAATCGAATTCCTGAAGCAAGAGTATCCATTAGAGTAGACATGCTTTGGCATCTTTTTTTGTAGTTAAGTATTAGATGGCTGATTGATCTGTGTATACTATCACCTTAGATCCTATAAGTATAGATTGAAATTTCACCAGGTAAAGACTACTGCAAGCATTTCCTTTTCGATCACAGTGTAATTTTTCTGAACTGAATCTAAAAAATTGCTTACGTAGTGAATAACATACAAAATTCTATCTTTTCTTTGTCCTAACATGGCCCCTAATGCGAAGTATGAAGCGTATGTCATGATCTCGAACGGAAGAGACCAGCCAGGGGCTTGTAGGAGGGGTCTCAATGATCCTCTTTTTGAACAACTCAAAGCTTCAAGACACTTATGATATACAAGGAACTCAGTGTCTTTCCCTAAGATGTTAGTTAGCGATCAAGCAATTTTTGAGAAATCCATAATAAATCTCCTATAGAATCCGATATGTCGTAGAAAAGACCACACTTGTTTAACATTGGTAGGTGACTCGAGTTTCTTGATCACATCCACCTTGGTAGGGTCAACCTCCATTCCCTTCTTACAGATGACATGTCCCAACACAATGCCTCTTTTACCATGAAATGACTTTTCCTTCAAGAGAGCACCAGATTCACTTCCCTACACTTCTTGAGGACTCAATCCAGGTGTGCTAAGCAATCATCGAATGAATCACCATGGACGGAGAAGTCATCCATGAAGACTTCCAAAAAATATCCAACCATTTTGGTAAGAACCACAATCATGCACCGTTGAAAAGTGTCGGGGACAGCGCAAAGCCCATAAGGCATGCTCTTGAATCGTACGTGCCGAAAGGACATGTAAAAGTAGCTTTTTTCTGGTCTTCAGAGGCAATGGCTATGATTGTAGCTCGAGTACTCGTTTAAGAAACAAAAGTATTCTCTCCCTGTCAATCTCTCCAAAATTTGATCAATAAAAGGCAGTGGAAAGTGGTCCTTCTTCATTGTGGCATTCAGGTGCCTGTAATCCATACAGACTCACCACGACGTGGGTATCCATGTCATGATCTCCTCTCCCTCCTCGTTGGTGATAATATGAAGTCCTGACTTTTTCGAGATGACATGCAAAGGCGACACCCACTTAGAGTATGAGATGAGATATATTAAACAAACCTTACACCATTTTTCGATCTCAGTCTTAACTACTTTCCGTAAATTTGGATTCAACCTATGTTGGCATTCACGGAGGATTTAATGTTATCCTTTAGGTAAATATGGTGTGAACAGAAGGCTGGATTATTCTCTGGAATATCTAACAATCTCCAGCCTATAGCCTTGCGATTTTTCTCTAAAACTTTAAGTAGGTGAATCTCCTACTCTTTGGTCAGATGTGAACTGATGATGACCAGAAACTATCCCTTATTTTCTGCAATGAAGGCATACTTAAGAGCATGGGCGATTGTTTGAGCTCGGGTAAGTCTGTGTCATTCACAAAATCTATCATTGATGTTTCTGGTTGTGATGTGGATGTTTGTGTATCACTATCGACCACCATCTTAATTGTTTCGGGGAACAGATCACTAAAGATACAATGTGATTTGGCAAACGTTGCGTCTGATCTGTTTACCTCACTCCATGATTGTCCATAAGGAGAATGGACTGACATGTCAAGAGGGACCGTTGAGTCTCCGAGAGTGTAGGTAGATGCATGGATGAACTGGAAGATTAAATCATCAACAATGTCCCCTCTAGATGAGAGTGATTCTATAATTGCTGTCGGGCTCTGTCTCCATGACCCAACTATTGCTTCTGTCTTTTCTACCTCAGGTTCTGAATTTTCAGACTCGGTGCTAGATTCGATGTCAGGTCTTTGAAACCTAGTTTGCTTCAATTTAAGTTCGACTTCTCCAAACTGGATTCTTCCCGATGTGTAATCGAATGCATCTCCTGCAATCTTAAGGAAGGGCCGCCCTAGTGACATTTGGGAGTCTTTCCAATTTCTAGGGCCATCCATGTCAAGTACTGTTAAATCTACTAGGTAATTTTGTTCCTCTATGTTGATGACAACATTTCTAATCTCCCCCTTAGGTATCTTAGTTGATGAATATGCAAATTGAAGTCTTAAGTGAACCTAAATTTAGATGCTCAAATAGAGTTGTGGGCATGATATTGATGGAGGAGCCATTGTCTAACCGTGTTCGGGAAAAATTGATTTTGTTGATCTGGCTGGTGACAAAGTGAGCACCCATGTCTCTTTTCTTCCTTGGTAGCTCATTTTTTATCAGGCGATATGTAGCAATAGAGAGTATGTGTTTATTTGTTCGGCTAGGGTTCTTTTTGCCGGTCCTTGTTGGTGTGCATCTCACCTTAAGGTATTTCCTAAAAGCTGGGTCTCTTTCTATCATTTCGTCTAGGGACAAAGTGACCTTGATGTTTTCTCTGCAGATGCGGGCCATGTCTTCAACAATTTTTTTGATTTTTTTAGTTTTTCTTCTTTCCTTCGTAAGAGCATGGGGGAAAGGAATGGAATCATTGTGATAAAATATATCACTTTTATTGAATAAGGAACTAAACATATTTACAAGACTTAGACTGACTGATCCAAAAACAAAGAAATTGGTGGACAATTATTGCAGATATCTTGGTGATGCTTCTTTATCAGACTCAGATTCTGATTCTCCAGGGTCCTCAGTAGCGTAGTGTTCGCGGGTGGTGTGGGTGGGACTTCTTCTTTCTCCTCGTACCTCTCCTCCTCAATTTCCCCAGGATTGTGTGACTTAGTAGACACTGGGTTATGTCACCGTAACCTTTTTCTCGACTAGGCATGGCTACACTCTTTCCGCTCCTAAAAGAAATATGATAAGCATCATCACGTGAAAAGATCTTGTATTCATGTTAAGAATATTCATAGATTAGTATTTGATTCTGTCCGAGGCTATTTGGATTAGCCCGGACTTGAGCTGGAATCACTGTTTGGGGTGCAATCACCTCATCTCTCCATCGAGAGAGTTGATTGATGTCGACTCTCATATCATGAAGTTCGTCCAACACTCAGTGGAGTTCAAGAGAGATCGAATAAGAGGGGGAACCCTAGCCCTGCTTTTCCTGAGGCTGTTGATATTGTCTGAACTGATCCTGTTGGCCCTGACGTTGATACCGCTGCTGCTGCTATGGTTGCGAGTTCTGATAACTCGTACAATACTGTCGATGTTGATGCTGTTTTTGCTGCTGAGGCTGGTAGATGGGTCGAGATTGTGGTGGACGAGGGTTTGAAGTAGAGTTTGGATCTGATCGATTGACATGTTCTAGGTTATACTAGACTCCTTATCTCCATGACTTGTGGAGATTCCTCGTAAGTAGTTTGCACAAAGGTTTCTTCGATTTGATGGTAAAAGACTTGGTTTCCACCCCCAATGGATCTGTTGCCCTACATCTTGCCCTTGAATGTAGTGAATTTGGTGTATGGGGGCAGGGGGTGAAATCAGGGTAGGTATCTGCATCTTAGATATCCTGTCAGCCATTTCCTCCATTTGCTTACACAATTTAGCCAATTTCTCCATATCGGATGATTTATGGAGTTCGTCCACCTTCTTATACATCTGTTCACCTATAGTTAGATTCAACTATTATTCCCATGTTAATGCTTTGATCAGTCGTCAGATTATTCACCATCTTCTTAGAGCTGGCTATGTAAGCCCGACTGGTGGTCTGTGCGCGGCTGGATTCAGCAAGTCTCTCGAATACCTTGTAGACATTGTCCTTGAGGCATCTCATGTAGCTTCCTCCGCAGGATGCACTCACTAACCCTTACGTCTCAGGGTCCGGTCCGCTGATAAGACTTTGGACCAACATCATTTTGCTTATCCCGTGTCCTGGGTATTTTTGGATCAGGTCTGTGAACCTTTCCCAGGTTTCATGGAATGGCTCGCTCAGGTGTTGGATGAAGCTCGTAAGCTTTATCCTCATCTTATTAATTCTACTCACAGGGTAGAATTTCTTTAAGAATAGTGTCTTGAAGGTGGCCCATGTGGTGACCACTTCCCCTAAGTTCTTCAGCCAGTAAGCCGCCTTATTAGTCAAGGCAAAGGGGACAACTCTTTGCCTTATGTATTCTTGACTAACCCGAGGGTGGCATAGGTTATAGCAAACTAGCTCGAAGTCATGGAGGAAGATGTATGGTTCTTCATGATTGTTCCCTCTAAACTTAGGCAATAATGCGATGAAATGCGATTTGTGTTTAAACGCATCCTCAGGGGGTACCGACCTCAACCAATTATAATCTTCATCTAATTCAAGGAGGTACATATCTTCCATAACTACCTCATCACATTGCATTTCTGCCATATGTGCTCTAAGGAGTTCATTATATTGTTCGACAACCGTTATTCTAGACAAAAGTGCACGAATAGGGTCATTGTTGTTATTGTCCTTATTTGGAGGCATCTTGACTTCTTCATCTTTAGATGTGCACAAATCTAAGTCAGGCTCATACTTGGAAGGTTTAGGGTTTATGCCAAAGATGAAAGATTCTTTGGCAGGGAGTATGAGATATGGTTAGTCGGGGTCTGATTAATCCCTATATGTGCGGGGTGAACCATGGTTTGAATAAAAGGGTCATCTTCATACCATGAGGTTTTGAGAAGAGGGTCATCTCAAAATCGAGGAGATAAGTTACTTGAGGAGCTCAAGGATTTGTTTGCAAAGTCCGAACGAAGAACTCCAAAAGAATCCATCTTGGATGAAAGGAGCAGTTTGGAGCACAAAGAAATATCCACGGAGCGTACAAATGTACAGAAGACTCACACAAAACAAGCACAATTCAAACTCGTCTATTCACCCACTCAACACTGGTGAAGGCACGCTAAGGCTCGATCGCTTATCTCGTGGATTTAAATTTTAATGATAAAAAAATCTTGAAATTTAAGCGGAGCTGTTAGGTGCCGAAATATTTCACAAAGACCGTCCCGAGTTCATACAACTAGTTGCACCTACTTTTCAACCAGTATGGGTGTAAGTACAGACCGTTAGATGGCTACCCATGTTACTTGAGTACGGAGCCTTTCACAGTATCCTCTAAACGACCCAATTTGCTAAGGGAATCGGACCGTAAAATGGCTACTCAAAACCCTCACTGAGAAGTAGTTAGTTGTTTCTAAAAACAGTAGTCTGAACGAAAATTTTCAGTTTTTAGCTCTGTCCTGAGTGTGCAATCTGGTCCTTACACATAATGAGTGGGTTATTTTCCACCAGACACAAACTTGATTTTAGGTTAGATTATTTACGATCGCCTTGATTAGCAATCCCGATTTTAGATTAAGGTTATCACTAAAGTGTTAGGGGAGCATAGAAATTTATGCCTAACGAGCAATCCAAATTCCTTTTATTCCTAAGTTGTAAAACCGGGGAGGGAGAATCGAAAAAACCAATGCAAGCGCAAATCAGTGATGCATGCTTAAGAAGAAGACTTACAATGATTCCTCGTGTTCTTCATGCGGGATGCAATACAAGGAATTTTTAGAATTTACACTAAATGATATGCACTTATGAAATCACCCTAAGCAGATAGTTCTATTAGAGAGAAAGAATTTATTAAAAATTTAGCTAAGTTGAACGATCTACCCGTACATATAATTAGTGAAAGTGTGGCCTAAGAAATAAGAGCACAATCAAGAATAAATAAGCAAGCATATATGTGCCTAATTCGTACCACTCAAGTCGGATCCCAACCACACAGAAGGGGTTGAAACATACCTGACACACCACAAAGAAGTCCAGTCCTGAATAATTACAAATTAGAGGGTTTAGAGAGAGAGAGACCTTGTGAATGATGTAGAAATTAAGCTATCTAAGATCTCTCTTACAAAAATTTAAAATCCAATCTTCTTTGCAAGCCCCTTGAATTATATCCAAAAATTTGCTCTAAATAATCTGCGAAGAGAGAAATCATGGTTAATATTAGAAGAGAGAGAAGTGCAAAATGAAATGTAGAAAATAAAATGCAAAAAGAAAAAATGACATAAAAATTAATTTCACAAAAATTAATTATAAAAAATAATTTAAATCCCTAAAAATTCACCATTCCTCGGCAATGATGCCATTTGATGAACGCATATTTCACCTCTTTAATAGTCGATAATTGTAGTATAGGAGACGATCTTCGGTTAATTAAAAACCACAAACATTGAATGTTGTGGAGTATTTTTACTTGGCAAGTCTACCAAGGTCGAACATAGGGAACCATGTTTTTTAGTTGTGTGGTTTTAAATTAATTTAAATAATTAATTTCTAAGTTAATTTCTATGTCGAAAAATTAAATAGAAAATGTGATGATGAAAATGAGATGCAATGCGAAGTAAATAAACAGAGAGGTCTATCAAACGTAGGATCTGCAACTTTGCTTTTTAATCCAAATAATATTAATCATTATCTTTGAAATTAAATCACAAACCAACAGATATCAAATCCAGGAAGATGTATCAAATTAATTCCAGATGCAGGAAAGAGCAAATATTTCTAGTAATAATCCTGTAATTTACAGAGATAAGAAAAATGATTTTATCGATAATTTTTTATTCTCCATTATCTCTCTAATCTAATCCTCAATTAAATAGAATATGATTACGTAAAACAATGAGTGATTAAATTAAATACTTCATGATCACACCCTTGCAATAATTAAATTCTCAATTTATATTATCAATAATTATGAGAGGAATAGATAAAAATATCCTCAAATGAGACCCTGTAGATATTAATCTCTCAAAAATCAATTAATCAACTCAAAATCTTCTATATAATCCATGCAAAATAGATAGTCAATCTTCTCAATAGAATACAACACAAAATGTCAATAATCAACCTACATTTGTCAACATAGATCCTTAAATAAGAAATCTTAATAAATAGTCTTAGATCTGTCTACAAACTATGCCAAGTGATAGATCATGAAAATAGCTTCAAAATGACATATTATGCGCTAAAATCGGAGTTCAAATGGAGAAGATATGTTAAATTCAAATGTCAGGGACTAAAATGTAATAAAGATAAAATTTTCTTCTTCAAGTGGGACCCTGGAGGACTTATCTGTAAATCACCAAAATCAGAGGGGCCTTCCTATGAAATACCC
This sequence comes from Ottelia alismoides, assembly GCA_037367405.1. Taxonomy (NCBI): domain Eukaryota; kingdom Viridiplantae; phylum Streptophyta; class Magnoliopsida; order Alismatales; family Hydrocharitaceae; genus Ottelia; species Ottelia alismoides. Next base: position 485,072 of record JAZKJV010004227.1, on the reverse strand, counting down.
TGTGCCGGGGTATTTTTGTAATTAATAAAACAATGGAGGACCTTCTTGTAAAATACTTAGACTACGTGAATAAATCATGTGACTGGACTGTCCGTGAATAACAGGAAGCGAGAGGGGTTCAGGCGTAGTTTGCCCAGACCACGTGCTGAGCACATGGGACTCTGAGGGTTCGTTTGGTTGCAGGGTTGGGTTGGGTACTATTCACAGGGGTACTCCCTCCTCACAATTTACTATTCACCCAGCCCAACCCAACCCTACCCAACCCTGCAACCAAACGAACCCTGAGGGTAACTACAGGTTCTGTGAAACCCCAGGTTTTAGCACCGCAACTTGGTCAAGTTGGTGATGATCAAATAGTTACAGTCCATTTAAAAATTTATGAAAAATTTATTTTTGATTTGATTGTATAATAAGATAGCTTATTAGATGTGTATCGTCGTTAGAAATCCAACGCATCTGAAATTTTGTAAATCAGATATCGGATGGTTGAGATATGATCATTTTAGTGAATAGGGGTCAACTCTGAAATGGTCATACGGGAATCCATTTAAGAGATCCGCCCAACCCCTATTTTTGGGATATAAAAAACTCCATGGGTTGCTCTCCCCTCTTACTTACAAACCCTAGCCACCATACACCATCTCCCACCTTTCAATATCATCGGAGCTCCGTCGAAGCGTCGTCGGAGGGGGCGGATCACTACCATTTTGGAGATGAACATACGCTCGTCATCCTCTACATAGATCTACCACTAGAAATGTAAGATCATCTCTCTCGCTCCTTGTATTTAAGATTTTGTTGTGCGTTATATCTAAGCAAGGGATTATTTTGATTTAGAGGATTTTCATGATCATGATGAAACGTGGAATTTCTTAGAACGGAGGTATGACGTTGAAGGCACGAACAACTTATAGGTACGATCCCCTTCCCTTTTTCTTGTGATTTTCTCGTGTTTCATATGTCCCATGGACCTTCGTGTCCCTCTTGCTGGATTGGGTTTCCCCCTTGGTGTGGAGATCGATGGTTGTTCATGTTCCCAATAAAATAAAAGAATGCTAAATGGTATTTTTGCTAAATAAAAGTGTGTGAAGGAACGATGAATGGATAACTAAGAATATATATGTATAGATGTTCCCTTCCTTCATTTTCGTTGATTTCATATGATCCGATCTACCCCGTTCGTTTGAATGTCTATAGAGTTATGGGTTTCTCGTGGTGTATCCTAAGTATGATCAAGAGTTTTCAAAATTTAGATCCATCAACAAGGGACTCTTTACACTTTTTTATCACAATACACGTCAGATATAACTTTTAATTAGTTAACATTATGTATTTATTCCTGTGGATCTTGCATGATTGATGAACTTGTACACGAGTATTGGAGTTCATTTCCTTGTACATTCATGATTGGAAAAATCTAAGTTAGTTGTATTACATGCCAAATTGATTTCCATATTTTTTTAATGATGGATTCCGGAGATGATACCTAAGGGACCAGCAACCTTGACCCACGTTAAGAGTAAAAAAAGGGGGAGAGTCCCTTTGAATATAGTCAAGACATATATTTAATAATTACGTTATACTAACAAACAATTACATATAAAAATGTGAGTTTGCTCTGTCATGAAGGGGTTGGTACAAGTTCTATTCCATTTCTGCCATCACCGTTATCTGTGGATGATAAATATAATTGGACGGACGGTTAATTTTTAAAAATCTTGATTTCAGTGACATTTTCTTGTTCCAAAAGTGATGAACGGATGGTATTGTCGACAATGAATTCCTTTTGAGTGAATTTTCCCACGACCCTAAATGAAACAAAACGTATGCTTTCAATACCATAGTTAATTATTCAATCAAAGATGTGTAACGTGTGATATCTAAGTTGGTTTGGGACCACTTAAAAATATGTATTGATTGATTATTACGTTACATGACCTTAAATTAAATTTAGAATTTTTTGCCTTAGATGTTAACCATGATTTATAATACAATAACTCCTTGTCCGTGATACACTTAAATCTTGAGATGGGTGGTTGCTTTATCTTAATCGTGTTACCATTTTAAACAAGCTCTTTGATATCCATTAGATGATTTCCCATATCAGAGGTTAATGAACACTTCAAAAGTCTCATCCACTGACTTTTTCACTAGTGTAATTGCTTGTTATTATAATAATATGCATCTCCTGCTATTGGAAACAAATGTATTCAGAAGCAGTGATGGAATACATTCTTAGAGTAGAAATCATAATCTTCTATGCATGAATCCATGATTGAAACTTTGTTTAATGTTTGTTTGCTGGAAAATATCATCCATAAATTAAAAACATCCTACTTACAATTTTAGATACCTCACGAGTTATGATATAATGACAATGGTATTAGCAAATAACATTAGTTCATTTACTCGTGTGGAAAAGTTAAGGTAAATCACGAGTATCACTTAGATTCTATGGCACCATATGCGTGTATTAGATTCGTTAGGATCCACATACATGAACTAATTCAAAGGTATAATAATAAAGAACCATTGGGATCCATTCATGTGTTCAAACCTATTCTACCGTTGGACTGGAATATATCTTGTATCTTTGACCGACTTGATGGGTTCCTTCCATATAATTAGGTGTGCCTTAGATCAAAGATTCAAAAACATATCACAATTTGAGTGTTTTAAATATTGAAGTCTACTCACAAGTCACCCTCAATGCTCATGCATGTATCCTAAAGGTCGCAACTGGTAGCATTCGATACTTCGACGGAGTAGGCTGGAGGCATAGTTGACATATGTATATATGTTTGTGAGAAATAATGTATGATCAAATATATGTAATCACTTTTTATAGCGTTGTTAACTCTAACCAACGGTAGAAATTGCAGGATCAATGTGATATTATTATTTAGTAAATGTTCTATTAATAAATAAAAGTAAGATTGAATTATCACTTTATCAAGGTTGGATGTATGTGTCATGTTTAGAGAAGTAAGCATACCCGAGAGTGGGGCGCAGCTCTCGCGGTCCCGGTGAGTTCTAGATGGAGTGTTAGCTCTAGTTCCGCGAGTCTGTCGGTGTGTTCCGCGACTCTGTCGGTTGAGCGTAGTGCTACGGATACGGTCGGTGTGTCCGCGTCCCTAGTACGACACTCATCGAAGACTCGTACTTCGTCACAAGGGTGTATCCGGTGCGGTCCCGTTTGGCCGCGGTGTACTCGTTCTCGGGTATTCCCCTTGTGATGGGTAAGCTGAAAATGGGTTAAAGTTGGAGTTGGGGTTGTTCGTTTGAGTTGGTTGCTCCAGTACACATGATGTGACTGTTGAGATGATGTTATCAATGTTTGAACTCATCATTTTTTTATATGATGGAAATATGTCTTGAACTAATAATATACCTATTTACAGATTCTTGTATGATTAACCCCAACGGTTCAGGTAAGGAAATGTAAAATTGATGAGCTTACAACAAGTATTAGTTTGTGTGCAATTTAGAATAATCGCTTTATACAAGTTTGGGATAGTGAATAATAATGACAAGATTAATAAAAGAACATGAACATCCATCTCTTTACTCTTTTACACTTTCTGCTTAGTGTAGTGTTAGCCTGTTTTAGCTGTACTGAGCATTTTTGCTCATATGTACTTCTTTGGAAACCCATCCAGGTTTACAGGTTGTTGAGCAGCAGTAGTGACTTGAGCTTCCGCAGTTTGTACCAGACTCAGGGTACAGTTTCACTTGTAGAGTTGTAATAGTTATTATTATACTTTTGTAGCTTATGTTGTTTAAGTTGTTAGCCATGTAAAAATATATTGTGGACTCTATTGCAAATTTGTGATATTTTGGGAACTAAGAATATATAAATGTCATTTGAGCATTTTATTATATACTTTCCAGCTTTACATTCCGAATGTTAATCATGATGTATGAAGTGGCTATTGCTGAGTATCTAGATCCTAGGGAGTTAGGTCTGACGTCCTCCCCGCGGGGCGTCACAGGTTCGATCGTTGCTTTGGGTGCCAGCCCCCCCCACACGTGGTGTATTCTTGTAGCTTCGGTGTCAACTGAATCATAGGGTTCAGATAGTAATGTGGGAATGGATCTTGACTCGTGATCCAACGGTGGAGCTTTGGGCATGGATAGACAGTTGAGATCCGGCGTGTTCTTGATCTTGATAGAGGTCGTAACTCGTGGAAGGTGGCGCTCATGAAGTATGTATGAGGGGACTCCGGCGATGGCTAAAGGACAACGAACCTGGCGATGGAGGTGAAGGCACTCATGCTCGTCGACACACGATTGAGCCTAGTCATTGGCGGGAAGATCGGATCATGGATCAACTCTACTGTATCACTTCCAGTGGTGGCATTTACGTGTTCAGGAGACAACTCCAGGGAAGCTTGACCTACAATGTTAGCACACGAAAACAAAGGGGAAGGAGAGTGGGGAGCTCCGTGAGCAGTGATGGAAGGAGCTCGCAGCTCCAGCCTTAGCGAGGCTAGAAGTGAGGGAGGATCTGGAGAGGTAAAAGGTGGTGTTGTCGGGTGGATGTGGTTGGAGAGGTAAAGAGCAAAGGGAAAAATGAAGATCAACATAAGAGATTCGAGATGCGATGAGGATGCAACTTCTGTGTGATGTTGAGTGAGGGTCACTTGGAAGTGATTGAGAACACGTGGGGTGTAGATCGTATGGGTTGCTTGAAGGAGGAGGTTCTGATCCTATGTCTTTTTTGAAGAGCACCGGCGAGAGGAACTCGAGCTCTGCAACTTGATGGAAAGTTGCGACGTGGATGGTGATATGTTGTGGATCTCACCTCCTCTTCCTCGTCGTCGTCTGAAGGACGTACCCTGCCCTAGCTGTCACCTGGAGCAGAGTGTGAACGGAGGAGGAAGACATGGACAAATGGTGGATGGCGAGGACGAGAGAGGTGGGCGAGGTTTTATAGGGGATTGTTGTTGTAATGGTGGGAGCGGAGGAAAGGCTGGGCGGAAGCGTTGCATGATGTGAGAGCGGGGCGATTACATGCAATGGGTAACATTGGCACATGGCGGCGACAATTACAGGGGAAGGATGAGTAGAGCTGTGAAGGCGAAGGGGCGGGGTACGTGCACGCATGTGACCTGGGAGGAGGAGCGGTCACGTACGTAGCACGTGACCACGCTGGAGTAAGTGGGCGGTGTCACATGGCAAGCATAGGGGTTGCCACGTGTCATCCCGAAAAATTTCCAATTTAAAAGATAATGAAAATTGGAAAATAAATAGAAGAAGACGTCAGATAAAAAATTTTCCTTCACAAAAGTTGTTCCTCTCGATGAGATCTACTACTTTTATGGAACCCAAGAGCAAAAGATGTCATATGTATATAATGATATTTTTGGTGGTCTCCATGTGTCTAGAAAATCGACTTTTTGAGGTTTTGCAATTTTTTTGGTGATTTTAGAAGAGGGAAAAAAATCAAGAAAAATTATGGTAAAATACAAGACAATTAATTATACATTACTTTTTTATTTTTAGCAAATAAGAAAATAGGGAAATAAAATAAAAGTACAAAATACATGAATTTTGTACATACTCACAAAGGACACTCAGACTCAGTCGATTTTTTTATTTCAGTCTTGAACTATATTTGGATTTTGATGTCATTTAATAAACCTTCATCAATGAACAAAAATGGATATGAAATAAAATTAAAAGGTTTAATTTTGTACATAAAAACTCAGGTCAAAAATCACAAAAAGCTAAAATACGCAAAAGAGGCCCAATATCCAGCATTCATATATTGTTTCAAATTTTATGAAATTACTTTTATTTGAAGGTATTTGAAAATAGAAATCTAAAACGCGGACGTCGAGCTCTTCTTGCTGGAGCAAGCGAGAAGATGGTCAGCCGACTCTCCGCTTCACTACTCGACCCTGGCACTATATATCCGGGGATCCTGAAATGGTGCGAGTGATTTGATGATGAAAGATCAACCTAGCCAACGTGACCTATGAAAGCGCTTTCATATCAGAAGGTGAGAAAAGGTTTTCTTTTCTCTTTGACGCAGGTGAGGATCAAGGGCTATTAACTAAAGCGTTCCGCATTTGAGATGAGTAAGGAAAAGTGGCCGGGACACCCGAACTAGTAGTATAGACCCTAACAGGCACAATCTGAGTAAAGAATTCCGAGAGAGAAGGTTTGAGGAAGGAAATCGAGCGAGGTCAGTCGAAGTAGGGTCGAGGCGCTGGGCGCAGTCAATAGAGAGAGTGCCCCCTCGGGGCGAAGGTTCTACTTCTCTGCTCCCAACTATATATGCCGGGCACCATCTCGCTCCGTCTCGTATCCCGTACCCTGGGAAACAACTACACTACTCACTCTTGCTGCGGACCCGTCGTACTTCTTCCCTCCTCGCTGCCCCTCGAAGCACACTACTACTTGAAAATATCCTACCTCTACCGAAAGGAGAAAACTCACTGCGAGTCGAAAGCTCATCCGTCTAACCCTTGCTTTTCAAAACTCTCGAGATATATAAGGCATCTACTATTAACAATTATGAGAATCTTAACGGACCTGAACTATTACCTGAGTTCTGATCAAGTCATCACTCACATCACTCCGCCCGCAGCTACCGAGGGTTCAGGTTGAGCCTAGTCCCTGCCCGAGCGGACCCTCCTCATGCGCTTTGACGAAGAAGAAAGACAGCTGATTCTTTTCAAGGCCTCAGTTAGCCCTCGACCATCAGGACTAGTTATGGACGAGTCAAAGAGAGTGGAAGCAGGACAAGGACCGGATTTGGGCTCATTTCTTTATAAGGCCGTCGACCTCCCCGCTCCGTATACTCCCTTCCCGGGACCGAGAACAGCGCCAGGGTCATAGCATCATGGTAAACAGTTCCAGAGCTGAACCATCACTTCCTGACCTCTGTCACCTTTCGCTTGCTTTGTTAACTCGCCTTTTTCTCTCTTCTATTCGGTGCCCTTATCTTTTCGCCTGCGCCTATAGCTTCCATTAGAGAGTTTTAGATAGTTCTTCGAATAAGCACTTACTCTCTGAAGGAGGCCCATCTAATATCATCAGACAATCCCCAACTCCGAGCTGCTCTGATGATTCTAGAGAGCGCGACTGCCGCTAAGTGTTAAAAGTGAGTAGACCAAAATCGGACACTGTATGAGGAAGATATGCATGTTTTAGTTCATCAGATGTGAAATTAGACTTTGAGTTTATTTGACACTTATTTGAGTTAGTATTTTTGTATTTTTCTTTTGTTCTTATTAGTAATATCTACACAATGGTGGTTTCATGTCAATTGGAGTTAGGATGAATTAATTAAAAATATAGGAAGTTAGCTGCTTTTTAGACTAGATTACACTTGGATTTTTGATGCAATTATGCATGATGAAATGAAAATATTATTTACACATGTATGAATGCTTATGATACTATATTAATCATTAAATGCATATGGATTTTAGGGAACATGGCCTAATTGATCAATTTTAGCATGATGATTATGGGACTCATCACTTGGCAAGCCCCAAGCATATCAAGGATCTGATGAAGGTGGAGATGGTCATGATGGAGGAGGGGTCGGAGGGCATGGGACGGTGGAGGAGGGACTAAAGAAGTGACGAACCTCAAATCCAACCTCTTAATAAATCGTTTTAGTGCGCTGTAGTTGGCCGAATTGGACGCGCCAAAAACCAATTCATTATAATTATCAATTCAAGCAAGCGGTCGATTTTTATATTTTACTTGGGCAAGCTCAAAATCAAACTCAGGGACAGGAACCTTTTAAATATTATTTAGATCTTATTACTCAAATTAAGCGAAAGATTAAAAACTCATAGGTCAATGAATGCACATGAAGACACAATTCATAAATAAACATGAGAAATACATTTTTATTTGATTTTTTATGTGAAACACGATGTAAAGAAATGAAATGTTACAATAATGCGAACATGCCCTAATGAGTCAGAATAATTGAGCCAATTAATCACTAGTCAAATCAGGTTCAAAAATTGAAGCTAGTCTCATTAATGTAGTGATACAAGGCATGTGAAGCATTATATGAGAGACACTTGGTTTAAATTGAGGCATCGAGATTCGGAGTATCAAAAAAGAAAATAAACTATTCCATCAGAAAGATCATTAGATTAGCTTCAAAACGAGATCAAAATAAACTCAAACGGAGATAGGATGCTCAAGATATTCACAAACGAAACCGGGGGTATAAATGCAAGAAAAACATAGAAATAATAGGGAAAATATGGCAAATAGGTCCCTGGAAGGATTAAAATATAAATTGCAAAAGTCACTGGGACTTACATGTAAATTACCCACACGCGAAGGGGTATATTTGCAACTATTAAAACCAGTAAGGGTTCGGATGAAAAATACCCCAGACACACAAGGTTTCTATGTGCTATCAGGACCCATTTGCAATATGTAGAAGCCGGCGGGGTATCCCTGCAAAAGTCATGGCCAATCATTGACCAGGCACGTGAGAGTGAGGTTTGGGTGGCTATGCAGGTTTGGAGCTGGCTCGGGGGTGCCTCGACTTCGTCTCTGGCTCAGAGTAGGCTCGGTGTTGGCTCAGGGGTTTCGAGCCTGGAGGGTCGGTGCTGAGGCTCGGGGCTGATGACGTGGAAAAATGTGGGCCTTCCGATCAATAAGATCGGACAAAGGCTGTATCTTGCGGAGGAGGAGACGTGGCCGAAGATATGTTGTTGGATGGCCACCGGGGGGTGCCAACCAACGTCACCTGTACATCTTGGATCTTCTTCCTCCGCCGTAGGGTGGTGGCGTTCTTTTAACTCCGGCAAAGCCTCCTGTGTTCTGCCACCTTCTACCGAGCATGGTGAAGACCCTCAACTGCTCCTAAACGGTTGGATATCATCGTGGAAGTCCGACGGAGTAGATGGGCTATCTGGAGATCATCGCTGCTACTTGTACGCCGGAGACGAAGATATTTGAAGATGCTCCTGCGTCAACTCCAACCATTAATGAAGACCTGTAATGTTAGTGTACCAATAGCCGAAGCACAAGCAATGGTTTGTGTGTGACGCAAAGAGAATGAAATGAGAGCCTGATGAATCCACGATTCATCGCCTTTATTCTTTTATTTTAGCTTCATTTCCGTAGTCAAGCACCCGTAAATACCTATTAATTTCATGAATTTACAATTTTGCATGCATTTGTTAAATATGCATTTTTAACACTTTTTGTACTTAAATAAAAGAATAAAGAAGAAAAGAAAAGAAAAGAAAAATAAAGGATGAATTTATGGAATAAATGCAGACTGACCCGAACCCCAGAGAAGTCAAGACTTGACCTGATCGACCATGAATAAAGTAGGGGGAGATAGGGTCTTTCATTCAAAAATCTAAAAATATTTTGTAAACACTCTTCCTTGTATATTTGTATAAAACTTGTACTATTTATTTGTACATAAATTGACCTGAAGTTAATTATTTTTGTAAACAAAAGTTGTAAATAAAAATGTATTGTAAATAATAAAAAAATTGTAAAGAAAATAATGTACATATTACAAATAATCACACTAAAAAAAGCTACAAAATGATAATTGAAATACCAATTCTAGCTCCATACGAATTCAATTGAACCACACTTCCATTATACTCTAAATTAAATTATCTTTCAAATGGTTATGATTTCATAATTTTTGGAGTTACGGTTAAAAAGTTGGCTTTCTGGGATGTTTTGTGCATTTTCACCATTATTTATTGTATACATTTAGTTCATATTTATTTTTTTACACATAATATACGTGATTGCAAATATTAGTTTCATTAAAAATAAAATAAAGAATATTAATGATAAAATTAAAAACATTATTCTTTAAAAATAATTTCCATATGTGTATATGTGTATATTGTATTATATGTACATAATATTTGTATACAACTAATTTCCTTATATAAAAATCACCAAAAATAAATATCTAATATTTATTAATTAAATTTAATTACAAAATTTGTAATTAATTAATTAATTAATTTGATATAAAAGCTTATACAAGGCATGGTTTCATACCTTTAATGGCCACCATTAAGATGGCTAACCAATTTCCATTAATTAATTAATTTAATTTAGTTAATTCTGAAATTCATAATTTATTTATTTATTTAATACATTTATTTAATTAACAAATAACACCTTCTTTTTTTGCACACTCTTTCCTTTTGTACTTTTCTTCCCTTTTTAATGGGCTCCTCATCCTCCTTTCATTCTTTGATCGATCTTTGGTGGAGAGGAGCCCGATCTCCGAGAGCCATCTTGTTAAAGAAGGGTGCCTAGCCTCCGAGTCGTCCGGTGATAGTGTGCCGGTCCTCGTCGAGGCCATCACGACATATCCGACCCCGAGGTGAGATTCATTTTCTTTTCTCATCATTTTTCTTAGATAAATCATAGATCTAATTTTTGTTGCGTTATTAATCTTTACATCTTAAAATCCAAAAAGCCCAAAAATTTACCACACATTTTTTGTCCGACACCGAATTTTTCACCTCACCTCTCAGTCTCTCCGTTTCACATTCCATCTCACACAACCACGAACCTCTGACCATGCACAGTGGTCGGAGTTTCAGACCTTTCCTCATTCTCCACCGGATCCACATTCACGTCCTCTTTTGTTTATAAATAAATTGGATAAATAAAAAAATTCACATAGTTGTTCTTCTTTTCTCTCTAACATTTGTTTTGCAGGTTCATCTAAAAAGATAACAAAAAATATAAAAAACAAATAAATAATTTTTTTCTTATATGCTCATGTCTACAGTTGCCGTTTAAAAAAATAAAAAATTCTTTTATTATCTCTGTTTACATAAAAACATAAAAAACAAAAACAACAAAAAAATCACAGCACCAGGCGCCCCCCGCCCAGAGGTGTTGACCCACCGCGCGTCATCCCGAAGCCCGCCGCATCTGGAGGCGCCCTCCAGTCGCCACACCTTGGCGTCCTCCTCCAGCAAGCCTACGGTCTCTCTACTGTCGTCCGTCGAGGCGGCAATGCCACCTCTGCACCTCCTCCTCCGTCGGAACCGCAGCGCCCCCACCGTCAGTAGTCCACGGCGACCCCACCGTCAATGAACCGTGCCCGACGTACCGCCGTCCTCCGCCCCCCGCTAGAGCGACGGACCTCAGCCGCGACTACGATTCCTCCGCCCCTCCGCTGACCTCCCCCACCTCCGCAGGTGCCCGTCATCACCTGCCACAGATGACGCGCGCCAGTCCAAACCGCCGTGCAGCACGGCGAACCGCCTCCAGTCCCTCCGCTACCTTCAGCCATAGCGGAGGCACCACAATTTGTGTGAAGTAGATGGGTGGCGGTGGCGGTCTCTATTCCCCCACTTGAGGATTGAATGAAGAGGAAACCCTACTTGGGATTTGGAAATAAAAAAAATCTTTTGGAAGAATTACATTCTTCCTCCTGGAAATTTTCAAAATTACAATCAACTCCCCTCTAGAGCACATGCGGTGCACATGATTTTGGGTAATCTGTGATTTCTACCTGTAATTTCATTTCTTCTTATATTTTGATGCTAAAACTTTGAACGATTGCATTTGAGTCCCTATATTGCAGACTTGAATGTGCATGCCCTTTTTGATGAAATAAATGTTTCTAATGGTAAAAAATTATCAAAAAAATTCGGTATGTTTTTGTTGTAGTGTTTTTAATTGTATAAATTTTTCATTTGATTTTGTTGACATTTGATATTTTAAAAAAACTATCTTTTTGTCTGCCCGAACTTTAAAAATCATAAAAATTCGAAAACTTGCCTTAAAATCCTAAAAAAATTGTGTAGGTGTATTTTATTGTCTTTTAATTTTTGTTCAAATTTCGTGCATAAATCATTTATAAAAATAAAAAAAATACGAAAAATGAAAAATCTTAAAAAATGTAGAAAATTCTAAAAAATCTCAAAATTATGATTGCAGCCTCTGTTTGTAGATATTTGATTATAGTTTAGCTTAAAAATAATTTCCAGGAATATTGTGTACTTAAAGTATCTTTAAGTTGTAAAATACTCTTGACTGTGCACTGTTTCCCTTAATTTCCACTGTTTGATTTTTATAAAATCACAAAAACATCAGAAAAATTTGAAAAAATTATCAAAAATATTTTAAAACATATAAAACACAAAAATATTTTCTCTGAACTTTTCTATACATTTTTTACTATTCTGAAAAATACAAAAAGAATGTGATGTTGTGTATTTTATTTGTTGTACTTTATTTGTAAATAATAAAAAAATTCAAAAATCTCATTTTCGAAATTTGACTCCATATTTTTTAAATCGTGTTCCTTGTGTTCAATCCTATTTGTTATACCAGGTAAATAGAATAGGGAAACCGCTTACTTTTGCATTTCATTGTTTGAATATCTTTTAAGTGGTTTAAAAATATTTTTTTCTCGATTGACCGCACTTGGTGATTCGGGTCACAACGACCCTTGTTTATTTTCATACTTAACCCGAGTTGTCAGGCATGTCATCAGAGCCTATGCAGATAGAGGAGGTGAAGGCTCAATGCTCCTCCATCGGGAAGGGTGGAGGAGATGGGTCGGAGATGGCCATGCTATGGAGAAGGGAAGATGGATAGCTGGTGGGTGCGCGGAGATGACCGTGGATGGGTGAAGCTCGGGTGATGGTATATGGAAGATGACGGGCTGTGCCTAATAAATTAAGAGAAATTAAGGAGAAAATGCAAAGAAGGATCGGAAGATTACCAGGCTATGGTGGAGTGGATGGGTTGTGCTTGGTGTTCAAGGCGAAACCCAGGTCTTCACTGGACTCCATCAGCCGGTTGGAGCAGCTCGAGCAGAGGCGGAGCTCCACAGACCTGGCCTTCAATGGCCAAGGGTCTAACCGAGGGCCATCATTGTCTTCGCACCTCGATCGGTTCTCCCCTTATCACGAGCAGGAGGAGAAGGGCTAGGTTGAGCCCTCGTAAAGCTGGACGAGGAAGAATCGCAACGGAGATGGGGTATTTCAAGGGACGAAGTGGCGATTCCTATGGCGGGCATAATGACTTGAGTGGAGGACATGGAGTGATAGGAAGGAAGATATGGAGAGCGTGGACTCCTGCGAGGGTGACGGAAGGTAGGGCTTCTTCGTGGAGTAGTTAGCGAGTGGAGCAGATGTCAGAAGAGGCAGGGGAAATGGAAAGGGCGCGAATGGTTGGCAAGATGGGCGACGTGGGTGAGGCCGATCCGAAGGTGGAAGAAGATGTCTCAGCCGTTGGATTTTGCGATCCAACGGCTGAGGAAGGGGCGCTCACGGATGACTTGGATTAGAGAGCACCATGTGTCGTGAAGAGAAGAAGGCAGAGACGAACGACGATGACTCGATCTGGGGATCACCGAATAGGCATAATATGAAGTGAGAAGGAGCGGTTAGCATGTAAGGGGAGGAAGACGATCGAGCGGCTACGATGAAGACACGTGGCGAGTTGAGGTGAAGGTGCTAGTGGACGGAGGAGATGCGATATGGGTTCTGATCGGGCGGCTGGGAAAGGATGCAGGAAGAACGGTGATGATCTGAACAACCTGGAAGTGATCCAACGATGGAAAATTTGGGGTGCGTGGCGTGCAAAGGAGCAGGCCACGTGGCTCAACCAGAAAGAGCCACGTGGCCCAATCAGATTATTCAGAAGAAGAATATAAAATATGAAGGAGAAGGAGTTCGAATTTAGAAAAACTCAAAACTTGAAAGTTATAGATATCGATGAGATCTGCAAGTTTCATGTTGATCAAAAATGGAGATGAAGTCAAACAAAATAAGAAATATTTTTGTGAGTATTTTTAAGGGTAAAAATACTACGGATTTTAGTTTTATTATTTTTTGTATTTTTAATTTCGTCTATGACTCATATATATATACAAGGATTTATCTGGTTTTTATTGACACTCAATCTAAGCTAGGGGGTTAATAATCACGAATTATGACAATGAAAGTGGGTTTCATCAAGGAGGATGGATGTGGGGAGTTTTCGGACGGTTATCTACCTCTTAACCATACCACAGTTTGAAAAACCATGGTTAAGTTTGACTCAGTGAAACCTAAAGTTACAGAAGGGCACACGTGATAGAACGATAAGAAGTCGAGAGCTCAACTGATATTCTCAACTAGGAAGAGACATAACTGATATTACAATATCTCATAGGAATACAACTGATAAAAATCCCTAGTTTAACCTACATCAAAGGATATGCTCCCTCAAGCAACCACAAGGTCCATAAGTACACATAGCATCTCTTCTTTTCCCATATGCACTCTTGACTAATAAATGAAGTCAAAAAGTCGTCAACGTTGGCCGTATTCACTCGAACTACCTCTATTCCATGTAAGTTCTGACTTAACTTAATCTACTTCTAACTGACGAAGGTGTGTGAGATAATATTAAGTATGGTTTCATGAATGCGAAAATTGAAGTGCCAGCTTGTTTAAGCACACAGACGGTACGATTGATTGGACCGATTAACTGCACTATATATATAGATATTTAATTTATGTATTATATATGTACATCTGTGTATAAAATTTGAGGTACGTCTATAAAAAAAAGTGCACATTGATATATATATATATATATATATATATATATATATATATATATATGAGGTAAATGGGGCTGCCCCCCAGGGAGTAGCCAACTTGGCTACTCCCACCCCTATTTTCCCCTCATTTTTTTATTTTTTTGGAAAATAAAAATTTGTGTATTCATAATTATATCCCTCTCACATTCTATTAAAATTTCGTCAGAAACAGAAACTCCTACGGCCCCCATCCAGACAGTCATTTTTTAACGGTAACAAGATTTTTTAAATAAGTCATAGATGAGGAAAAGTCTGTATCCTCCTATTAAGTAGGAGACATGGAGTTCCGGGCCAGATGTGGCTATGGCCTTATGGTTCGTGCGAGTCATCAAGTTGTGGCCCATAGATGCTGACTTCCCCAGATATATAGAGATATAAGGAAAGGGAAGAAGGAAGTCATTTCATTGGTGGCTATAGGTATGAGGAGGCGGCCAGTGATTGATCCAGTGCTTTCCCGGGATATGGATATTCAGTCGTGTCAGAAAGGAGAAAAGCCATAGGCCTTATAGATAAGGGCAGTCTTCCTCTATTAAGATTATATAGAAAGAAAGAAGTGAGTGCGCTTCAAATTCAATAAGATCATATATCATGGAATCCACCAGGCCTGTAGTTTTCCCTAAAGAATTTTCTTCCGCCCCTTGGGCTCGTCT
This sequence comes from Ottelia alismoides, assembly GCA_037367405.1. NCBI lineage: Eukaryota > Viridiplantae > Streptophyta > Magnoliopsida > Alismatales > Hydrocharitaceae > Ottelia > Ottelia alismoides. The sequence goes on along the minus strand of JAZKJV010004227.1, from coordinate 469,832 downwards.
AAGACTCAGGAACTTTTCTAGGATGTCACATCTCTCTTGGGCTCCACACATGCTTTACTGCTCCGAATGATGCGGCCCCCAACCAGTCTTTTCTTATATCCACTAGCCTTCTGGCATTCACAGCTCTTTTCATTGAATCGACACTAGTGGAATGAGGTCAGGCTGATAGATAGTAGCGAGAGAGTTCGGCGAGTTGAGTTAAGCTGTAGCCTGGATCATTTTCGAGCGAGGAAACAGATGTCCCGGACTAGGACTAGCGCTTCCTGTTTTTTGAGAATCTCGAGTGCAGTTGACTTATATCCGGAGCCCGTCGAGAGTGCGACGTCGAGATCTTTCGTCGAGTTATTGAGACTTCAGGACTTCAAGAGACCTCTTTCTGGCATGTGCCCCCCATTCCCGAAGGTCCTGTTCGGTGAGTCGGTACCCCCGAGCCCATTCAAAAATGAAGCTGATGGCTTTCCCGCATATAATAATCACTGATGATACCTACCTTCCCCCGTACCAAAGATTGGAGAAGGGTCTCTTGATGGTCGGCGTGGCAATAGGCTTCTTTTCTATATTTAAATATGCACCTCTGACTTCGCACCCTAATCCCAAGATGGAATCGAATTTCTCTCAGGATCACTTGACCAGACCGCTGACACTGAAAGGAGCTAGAAGAACGATTTCTTTTACTGACGAATTTCTCTCTCTCGTTCTTAGCCCAGTTTCCGCACAAGCATGAAATTAGTCTTCTTCCTCGGCGACTTTAGCCTTCCAGCTATCTTTTGCGGGTAGCAGTTGACGAATGAAGTGTCAACACCCCGCTCCTATCTTATCTTATTTAAACCACAATCTAGACTTTTGTCGGAACCCCTAATCATAGACCTTCCGCGCATTAATGTAGAATCTTTACCGGACCTTCTGGTAGCCTGAAACCTGGTCGAATGGTCTATACATGATCTACACATGCTCTACACATGCTCTATATGTATAAAGAGAAGGAGGTGCAGTGTCATGGATGACTAGCGCCCACAAACAAAAAGAAAAGAGGAAACCAAGACAATAAATAAAGGAAGACTGAGAGAAAACTGATGAGTCAAAGTGGTGGATCTTGCGAGTGCTTAAGGGAGACTATTGAGAAGGGGGTGTAGGCCAGTCAACCATCAGTCTCAGATCCATTCCCGCCTTCTACCTATATCGCCACCATCTCGATGGAGGCCGTAGGACTCTCTGTTTCTGACGAAATTCGAATGGTATATAGGAGGGATATAGGGATGAATATACATGACGATATTTTTCAAAAAAAATAAAAAATTCCGAAATTAGTGCGGGGCAGCCCCATTATTCTCATATATATAGCACTTTATTGCAACCACTATATATATAATAGCTATGTGCATAAATATGTATCTATCTTATAGACATGTTTATCTATGTAGATATCCAAGTATGTTGTGATCTATTTTTTTAATCAATTTTGTTGCTTTATACAACATTGTGTGTCTATGTATTTGTGAATCTCTCAAAGGTAACAACAACAACAACAAAGACTTTTTTCACAATTAAGTAGGGTCATCGACATGGATTCTTTGCCTCCATTCAGATCTATCTTGGGTCAATCTCGGGCTCATATCCAAAAAAGTAAGATCTCTTCGTATAGTCTCTTTACAACACTTCTTGGGTCGTCCTCGCCCTCTCTTAGCAGGCTCAACATCCCAACACTCACATCTCCTAACTAATGCATCAACTGATCTTCTTTGCAAATGATCAAACCATCTTAGGCGGTTTTCTCACATCTTATCCTCAATCAAAGCTACACCAACTTTTTTTTCTGATTGCATCATTCCAAATCCGGTCTTTACATATGTTTACACACATCCACCTTAGCATTTTCTTCTGCAACAACCATTCTCTGCACATGTCTATGGTTCACAGGCCAACATTCATATCCATAGAGTATAGCAGGTCTCACGGCTGCTTTGTAAAACTTTCCTTTAATTTTTAAAAGAATTTCTTATCACAGATAACAGTAGAGGCTCCTCTCCACTTTAGCCAGCCTGCATTTATTCTATTAGTAACATCTCCATCAATTTCCCCATCATGTTGCAAAATAGATCCCAGATATCTAAAAGAATATCTCTTCCGAATGTTATCGTCGCCAATCTTCATGTAGATCCCTTCGTCATTTCTTCCATCAAAGGTGCACTCCATATATTTCGTCTTAGCCCTACTTATACAAAATCCTTTAGTCTCCAACTCATGTCTCTTGACCTCAAGCTTCTCATTTACTCCATCTTTAGTCTCATCAATCAACACAATATCATCAGCAAATAACATGCATCAATATAACTCATCCTGAATGTGACTTGTCAACTCATCCATAATCAAAGTAAAAAGAAATGGACTCAAAGATGAACCTTGATGTAAACCAATGTTGATGTTAAAATAGCCAGTCTTTCTAGATGGGGTCCTTACACAAGATAAAGCCTTATCATACATGTCCTTTATGAGGTTAATGTATAGAACATGTACGTATCTCTTCTTCAAAACTTTCCACAATATGTCGTGGGACGGAATCATAGGCCTTCTCCAAATCAATAAAGATCATATGTAGATTCTTCCTTTTAGCTCTATAAAACTCCATTGTTCTCCTCAGTAGATGGATGGCTTCAATAGTTGAGCGACCTGGCATGAATCCGAATTGGTTTTCTTTTACGTTGGAAACTAGCCGCAACCTTCTTTCGATCACACGTTCTCAAATTTTCATAGTGTGACTCATTAGCTTGATACCTCTGTAATTAGAACAATTTTGAATGTCTCCTTTATTCTTATAAAGAGGTGCCACAATACTTCTCCTCCAATTTTTACGCATTTTCTTGCTTCGCCAAATAACATTGAATAGATTCGTAAGCCAAGTCAAACTATGCTACCTAAAACTCTCCATGCTTCTACAGGGATGTCATCCGGTCCTACACCTTTCCCATGTCTCATAACCTTCAAAGCCTCCTCTACTTCCTTTCTTTGTATCTGTCAATAGCTTGCACGATTCAAGTAACTTTCACTACTAGTAAGATCACGCAAAGTGATCTCTCTATTTCCTTCCCCAATGAAAAGTTTATGGAAGTACTACTCCCATCTAGTCTCTATATCCTTCTGAGTAACAAGCACGTGACCATCCTCGTCCTTAATGCATCTCACTTGAGAAAGGTCTTTGGTCTTTCTTTCTCTTGCTTTGGCTAACCTGAATATATCCTTCCGCCCCTCATTAGAGTAGAGATTTTTATACAAAACTTCATAAGCTTTTGACTTAGCTTCGCTTATAGCCTTCTTTGCTTCCTTCTTTGCTAATTTGTAGTTTGTGACGGTTTCCTCCATTCTATCCTTAGACATAGCTGCAAAGCATGCTCTTTTAATTTTTATCTTCTTTTGCACCACTTCACTCCACCACCAAGTCTCCTTTTGACCTGGAGCTCCTCCCTTTGATTCGCCTAGCATCTCTTTGGCTACCTTTCGGATACAAGATGCTACTGCCTCACACATCTCGTTTGCACTTCCGCTATAATCTCAAGATAAGTCTTCTAAGACCTTCTCCCTGAAGCTTAATTGCTTCAATGGAAGATCCACCATCTAGTTCTAGTGATCTTAGGAACCCTCCTTTTCTTTACCAGCCCTTTTAATTGTACACTCAAGATTAACAAGCGATGTTGGGTTGTCAAACTCTCTCCTAGATTACTTTGCAGTCTTTACAACACAACTAATCTCTTCTCCTCAACGTAAATTAATCTATATGTGTTCTAGTTGGCCCACTCTTATAAGTAATTAAATGATCCTCCATCTTCTTGAAGAAAGTGTTTACAATGAAAAGATTATATACCGTTACAAAATCCAGAATGACTTTTCCCTCTTCATTTCTATCCCCAAAATCATGTCCTCCATGAACACTAGCATACCCTGAACCATCTTTTCCCACATGTCCATTAAGATCTCCACCTATGCAAATCATCTCTCTTTGTGGGATTCCATGTAAAATCTTATCCAGATCCTCCCAAAAAGCTTGTTTAGTCCTTTCATCTAAACCAATTTGCGGTGTATAAACTGAGATGATATTCAGAATTTCTTATTCAAGCATCAATTTTAGCAAAATAATCTGATCCATGAATCTTTGCACCTCAACCACACAATCCTTCAAATCCTTATGAACAAACACCCCAACATCGTTTCTACCCTTATCTTTACCTGAATACCAAAGTTTAAAGCCTGTCTTCTCGATCTCCCTTACCTTCTCTCCAGCCGATTTAGTCACTTGAAGACATAGTATATGAATCTTCCTTCTTCTATCGTAGCCACTATCTCTATCAATTTTCCAGTTAAAGTGCCAATATTCCAACTACCAATCCGCAACTTACGTTGAAATCTCTTTTGGACTAACTTATTTACTCGTATGCGTCCATTATGCGAGAACCCTTGCAAATTTTGGACTGCATCCGGGCGGTGATGCATCGGAACTAGCTTAATTACCTGCATGCATTCCTCATGCGAGAACCCTTGCAAACTTTGAACTACATACAGGTTGCGATGTAGCATCCCTTGCCAATTTTTCATTGCATTCGGGCGAGGCAACGCGTCGCAAGTAGGGAACACCCCAATGGAATCTGTATGTTTGATTAAATCCATGTTGAAAAGATCCGACTGTCATGACGCAACTTCCTAAATAGTATTTTTTTTTAAAAAAAATTATTTAGGAAGTTGTCTCCGACTATTTTACGCTGACTGTCGGCTACTTAACGCAACCCTCCTCATTTACCCGAGCTTGGGGCCGACCATGGCCGAGTTAATCTCTCAAAAGTAAGTACATAAATATTTATAACAAAAGTACATGAAAATATTTATATATACAAACACATATTTTTCACTAAGATATATTTATAGTCATCATGTATGAATCATAGTGTGCAAAATTGGGACCATCCATGAACTGACTAAGTTCGTCAATTGCAAGCGAGATATTTGACCTAGTAGTGATCATATAAAGTACCTTCTCTACCTAATTCATGTAAAGTCTCATATCTCCAATCTCCCTAGGCTCATAGATACACGCTTTGGGATTCATTGGAATCTAGGCTGGTTAGGATCCAGAACATCCCAATCTCAAGTAATAGGTCGGGTAGCATGCTTTCTTTGGGACACAACAAGTCCTCGTTTAGAATGAACAAGCTCAATCCCAAGGAAGTATCGTAGTGGTTCAACATTTTTTATTACAAATTGCTTTGCTAGTCGTGTTTTGACTTCTACGATGTTCTCTAAGTCATCACAAATGGGGACAATGTCATCCGCGCATATCATCATGGTTACAATGAATTTCATTATTTACTATATAGATATGGAATGTCTAATGAAGATCTGGAAAGTCCTATGTTATCAAGAACTTATGATGGCTCCTAGAACCAGGCTCGAGGACTCTATTTAAGACAATAAATAACCTTTTTCAACAAAGATACCTTCTGACCCTTCCCATGAGCCTTAGGGTTCGTTTGGTTGCAGGGTTGGGCAGGGTTGGGTACTATTCACAGGGCTGGGTGAATAGTAAACTGTGAGGAGGGGGTACCCCTGTGAATAGTACCCAACCCAACCCAACCCCGCCCAACCCTGCAACCAAACGATCCCTTAAAGTCAGGGGGTTGTGAATATAAACGACAAATAGAGAAAGGAATTCTTTGATATTCCTATAGACGGAAGAATCCATATTTGTAGAAAGGCATGTTAGGGGAGAGAAAGCATCAACGAAGTCTGCCTATATGCCTATGTAAATCTTGGGTTATTAGCATGGCTATGTATCTAACAATTGAACCATACGGTTATACTTCACGATAAAGACCTATCTGGATCCAACAACGTTGCCATCTATGGGGGGTCTACAATGAAAGATTAGAGTAGATATATTATCCTTCATAGCAATGCATCATCTAGGGATACATAGTGCCACAACATGGCTATAAAGGATTTTTGTCACTCATAATGCTTCTGCATATATATCACTTGTTAATCGATCGATCCTGGATAAGGAAGACATTATTGAAATAGGATGCATGGTATACTACCACTTTCCTTTCCTAAGGGCGATGGGAACATATGCCTCATCATTATTTATACTAGCTTCTACATTGTTGCTCATAGTGCTGGTAGAAGTCCATATTCCTAATAGAGACCTCACCCATGGTAGTAGTGTGACAATCGGTAGAGATTATGAAGAAGGGTTCACCAAAGTAGAAGTAGTGGTTGCTAGCTGAGGAGGATGTTGGTCTCAAAATTTGAATCACGATACCTTGGGTGTAAGGACTACAATAGGAATAGGAATAGAAGAGTCTCCAAAATAGATGGTGTCATGACCCATCCTGCTATACGAGATGCGCACAACAAAGACCTCATATTAACACATCATTCTTATATAATCTTTTCCATAAAAGAGTTTCCTCTATAGTATGGATTTCTCTCAACTGCAACCTGTACATGAAATATAATCGACGAATTCTACAAGAATCACCTATTACAAAACCTCATAAGTCCAACCAAAATCACATCTAACCATTGAACATAAATCATCATCTTCTACCTCTCTATTCACACAAAGCTCTACATATTCATGTATTTCCAACTATTCATTCCTGCATATCCATACAAAAAATTTACAACTAAGTTCCCGCGGATCATCTACTAAGCGCATATAAAAGTTACCAAAAATCAAAAGATTTTTATAGTGAAACCACTGGCTATTAACATGAAAAGTGTGGTTGTCATTAAATTCTCACTCATGTTATCTCTGTAAATAATATTAAACAATAAAGGGATGAGTTTAAATCCATAAAAAAGCATAGACTCATCGAACAAGTCTCAAGCTTTTGGTAAACTAGTTATTCAATGTAATTGCAATTCATCAAATAAATCTTTTCCAGAGCATTATAAAAAAAATAAAATCACATGGGCTCATAACCTAACAAAAATTTGCGTGGATGAATATGTATCATGGACTAACATATAACATGAGCTAATATTAGAAAATGCCTGGCAATCTTGCAACTATCATATTCAATGTCACACTACCCCAACATGCCATACTAAGTACATGAATCATGCAGGGTGTCAAGGAAGAGACTCAACCCAAGACCCTTGTCATGCACACAGATGGTCTCGACGACTAAAATCATTTTGCATATGACCCAAATTCCATTAGTATACGAAATACATACCCAAGCCCTTCTGAGTCACAAGGAGTAGACCATAGTCATATCATGAGGATATGTCTACCCCAACATGTAGTGACATGTTCATGACTTTTCTAGATAGTAGGCCATAATGTGCATTATTTTTTCATATCATGGAAAATCTTGACATACGGGACATATAGTATCCTTGTAGAACTTTCATTAACATATCTTGACAAAATTCATGAACATAAACTACACACATTAAGGCATGAAAATCATAAATCTTGCCAAAAATAAAAATGTTCATACTTTAATTTTAACAAAGTGCCTCAAATCATGAAAATTCTCATTGCCATAATATTTAACAAAATCTAAATGCAAAACTGCAGTTTCATACATCAACATACTTGGTAACATACATGCATATAATAAGTTTTGCTTAGTATTGATCCCATAATTAGGCTTTATAAAATAACTTGCGAGTCTTGCATGCTTTAGTTGTTCTGGTAATACTTTTCTAACATGTAAATCTATGAAATTTAGTCAGATCTATAATTGTCAAGTACATAGACCTATATATGGATAGATTATCCATCTCCACTTCCAGTATCAATTTCCTTCATTATTCTATTTAAGTTTCCAGAAAGGGCTCCGGATAATCTCCTTAGCTTTTTAGTAATTCGAAGGTTATGGAAAATATAATTGCAATTTATGCACGTACAACATCAATTTATGGTTATAATGCATACTTCATGATCTCTAAGTATGAAGAAGCTTACTCGTCGTTCACGTGTATGTTGATAAAATCGTAAAAATATGGGTTTTTGTCTTCTCCCCAATGGATATAGTTGTAGAATAATACTCTTAATTTATACTTGTATATAGAAATCTAAGCCATGTTCTTACACAAAAATAATATTAATTCAAATTTCTATTAGAGAATGAAGACGAAATAACAACAAAGGGAAATTGAACCTAACTATCCTAACTTATTCTCAGGTTATATAACTACTACATGCTACAACCTCAATATATAACATTATTGGCTTCATCTAGCGGATCTTAAAATTTTCCTAAACTTTTTAATGTTTAAGATATAATTGTTGAACTTGTAAGTCTTTGACGATCTATTAATGTAATAAAAATTATTGTATCCATCTAAAATGAATGTTTGTGAATGCAGTTAATATTAAGATATCATTTGTACAATTAGGGTTATGTATCATGGCCATATTGAATACAATACAATTCATAGGATATGATTGACTTTAACATTGATATTCAACAAAGATCTCCAGTTTGAGAAAGAGATGTCAATCTTTCTCTAAAGTATGATTTCCGACTGACTTCTTGATGCATGTCCTCTACATAGGAAAAGTAATTCGGAGGTGTAGGAATAATTAACTAAAAGAGTTGGCTAAATGAGGTCGAGATAAACTAAGGCTTGAATCGTAACTACCACGATTAGGCACACATCATTTGTTCGGAGATGATGTATCACTATAAGCATGAGTGTGCATATTTGACATACTAATAGGTTGGTGACCTAAGTAGGGTCCATATACCGACGAGTTGGTGTGCATATGAAGACATATGAGATGTTTGATCTCTTAAAGGCATCATACCTGTTCATATTTGATGAATAGGGAGATAGAGCGCACTCATGAGATATTTTGGGTTCAAAAAGAATTTTATGCACGATCATCTTGATTATAGAATAAGATACGAATTTGAGATATTAATATATGCTTTTAAAAAATATATTATCAATATCGTCACTCAATTATCAAATGAGAAATCTAATTATATATCCGAAGACATTTAAACTAGGCTTTGAACTTTAGATATATCAAAGTCTTCTTGTATGTAGGATGTATGAGTATTGGAACTACTCAAAGTTAAATTTATCTTAACAGATTATCTATCATGACACTTCTATTTCAAGAGAATGATGAAACAAGATGGATTTTAGTGGATCCACTTCTTAGTATAATGATTTGAGAGTTAATCTGATTAAGTCTTATCTCCTTTGAATCAAATGTCCAATGTCCAATTCCAATTTCAATGGCCAAATGTTGGAAAGAGAAATGGTGATGGAAATAGAAATGTATACATTCATTGAGCTCATTTATAGGAAAAGGAAATTGCATATACTATAAATTATATTTTGCTCATGACGGTTGGTTTAATCGACAACATGCTAACTCCATATATGTAGGGGGTGTGGGTGTTCAAGACTGAACTAAGAAAATAAGTTGAACTTGTAAGATAGAAAGAGTTCCCACTTTTTTAACTGTAGTTGCATTTTCTCATATTATTATGGTGCAATGAAAATGTAAAGGAGACTCAGATTTTGTAGTGAGGCCATTGGTTTTGCCTGCCTCATACTTTGAAAGCTTACAATGGAAACACCTTTCAAATTACGGAAAATACGAGTTCATTTTAATTGGAAATTATTTTAAATTATTTATATTCATAAATCAAGATTTATTAAAGTGTACTCTTAATTTTAGATGAAATCTCTCAACTCACTAGATAAGCTGCTTGAGGTCAATCAATTGTCCGGACCAAACTATTCGGATTGGATCTGAAATTCGAACCTTGTACTTGTAGCAAGGAGCAATGTACTCTCAAGCAACAAGTACGAGAACCCTCAGACCAACGATGCCAAAGATTTCAACAAGACGTGAGATGAGGACCACACAGTGGCCCATTGCTACATTCTTAGTTCAATATCCAATGTGCTTTAGAAGGAACATATGGATATTGATTCTACTCATGACATCTTAATGAATCTAAGGGATTGAGGTTTCAACAATCATCATTCAGAAGACTTCTGGTTTCCTAAAGATTTCCAATCTTGATAGAATTGGGAAGAGACACGACAAAACCATGTTAGACATTATGAGAGCAATGATAAGTAAAGCGAACTTACCTCTTAATTCCTAGGGACATGCAGTAGAGACCGCATCCTATGTCATAAACAAAATTCCATATGTACCTAAACCCCTCATCAGGGATGAGCATTGGGATGGACATGCCTGGCCCAACTCAAAGCCTGAATCCAAGTTGGGTCGGTCTTGGGTCGACATTTTTGGCCCATTTGTTAATTAGGTTGGGCTCAGGCTTGGCTTGGCCCAACCCATATGGCATGATATCCTAACCTGATTTAGGGCCCGAAACCCAGCCTACCGACCTGAACGTCGGCCCGAACTACGCCCTCCTGGGCCTTAGCCAGGGTACCTCTCTCGTGTGAGTTGGAGAGCCCTCCTTCCTTTCTGAATGAGCACACCCACCAAACCCCTCCCTCCATCTTCTCGCCCTTGCCTTAGGTCACCTAGTCATAGCCGTCAGACCTCTCCGTGTAGACTTTCGCTGCCACCTTGCCACACTCGGCCTCCCTAGAGCAGCAACAACCTTTGTTGCCTCTCCGCTCTTCTCGCCTTCCACCGCTTCTCAACCAATAACCGCATGTTCATTTTTTCTTTATCCTTTCCATTTCCTTGCCTTAGTCCTTTCCATATTTTTTATACAATAATAAAATCTCTAAATGGCCATTTATATCTAATTTGTAATCATTTTTCTGTAATGAGACGTGGATATGTTGTCATAGTAGTAGGATTTGAGTGTGGTTATGCGAGGGGCTCTGGCTACTTTGTTGATGAATTTTGAGTTACTATCATTTTGGAAATATGATTGATGGTGGATCCGAATGCTGATTTTTTTAAGACTTTATTTGAAAAAGGCCGTAGGAATTTTTGATAGATGATATAATAATTAGGGCACAGTTTTGAAGGATTTCATATAAGTGTACCCTCCAATGCAAGTATATGCATTATTATTTAAAGCAGTGGATACATGGATACATGGACGAGGTTTGCCCTATTGTTCCATCGAGGTAAAGTACTTATAATTTGAGTTGTCTTCGATCATTAATGCTACTCAGTATTTAGTAGATACAAACTTTTGGGTCTATTTTCTTGATGGTAGTGGTGCGAACATAGTAATGATTTAGATCATGGTCTTGGTTTCACCCTTTTCTTGTGTTGTGGAAGTGATGTTACCTCTTCGCATTAGACCTATGGAGGCATGAGAGTCATGTTTGTAGCATAATATTGGATCCTTTGCTGGAAGCTTCAGAGGGGAAATCTTCCTTAGAATGAACTATTCTGTGTTTAGGAAAAACAGTTATGATAACACATGGGCCAACCCGATCTAAGCCCATAAAAATTGAGCTGGCCCATGCTCAACTGGTATTCCAGATTATGTGGGCTTGCCCGACCCAAGTCTGGTCCCTAATAATCGGGCAAGAGTTGGGCTTGGGCTGCCAAAATAAAAAATAGTTGGCCTAAACCCAACACAAAATTTGAACAAAATAAATGGGCATGGGACTAAGCCCTATAAGGCATGGCCCATGCTCATCCCTACCCCTCACGAGATTTCGTATGATTCATTTGATACGTAAAGAATGGTATTGAAGACCAACTTTATGATCACGAGACTTAAAAGTTTCTAGATATTTCAATTTTTTGGAAGATGAATTCCTTAGAAGTTAAGAAAAAATGAAGTTAAGGAACTAATCGAGTCTGACAAGACCAATGGCGTTCCTACACTAGAAACTGAAGAGATAATTGAAAATGACATGACCACAACTCTTAGAAAGAGTTATATGATTGTAAGACAACCTGAAAGGTATGGATTCCATGTATAGAAGAGTATGATGATAATCCAACTTCATTTGATAAAGCTTTGGGAGATCGTGACATGGATAGTTGGATGCAAGTAATGAAGTCCGAAATAGATTCCATGCAAAAGAATGGTGTATAGACCCTTACAGATCCACCTAAAGGGTCAAACTCATTGGTTGCAAATGGATCTTCAAGATTAAGAGGGAATCCAAGGGAAACTAGAGACCTTCAAAACACCAGCTCATAGACATGGGTTACACACAGAGAAGGCATCGATTACAATGAGACGTCCTCTCCTGTGGTTGCACTAATCATCAAGGAAATTCTTTCTATATATGGTCACCTTGACTAAGACATCTGGCAGATGGATGTCAAAATAATTTTCCTCAATGGATACCTCGAAGATGATATCTATGGAGCAGACCACGAGATTCATAGCTGAGGAAGGTAAAGTATGCAAGCTGAGAAATCCATCTATCGGCTCAAACAAGCTTCTCGTAGGTGGAATACCTAATTTGATGAAACCATAAAGAGTTATGATTTTGTTCAGAATCCGGATGAATCTTGTGTGTACAAGAAGCTTAGTGGGAGCATCATCATGTTCATTGTGCTTTATGTATATGACACCCTTATCATTGGAAATGATACATGATGATGACCAGAAGATATGGTTGTCCCATACCTTTGAGATGAAAGATCTCATAAAAGTATCTTATATCTTGGGTTTGAAGTTGTTTAGAAACAGAGAAGATGATATTGAGACTATCACAACAAGGATATATGAAGAAGATCTTGGAAAGATTCAATATGGATGATTCCAAGAAGGACTCCCTTCACTTAAGATATGGTATTCACCTATCTAAAGGGATCAATTGTTGGAAGCTTAATGTACGACATGATGTGTACAAGTCCATACATATGTCATGTAGTGGGAGTGATATGCTTTTACCAATCCTACTATAGAGAGAAACACTGGACTACAGTAAAGAGAATCCTCAAATACCTAAGAAGGATTCAAGATTGTGTCTTGGTTTATGGAGATAATAATCTCCAAGTCTTAGGGTACACAAATCCAGACTTCCAATCAGATGTAGATGATGAGAAATCAACTTCAAGGTTCTTATTCCTATTGAGCGATGGCACTATGAGCAGGAGAATCAAGAAGCATGTTACCGTAACTAATTCAACCACCAAAAAGTATATATAGCCGCATCGGATGCTGCTAAAGAGGATGTGTAGTTGCCCAAGTTCATCTTAGAATTTGGCACAGTTTCCTCATCTGAATCTCCCATTCCATTGTTATGTGATAACACAGGTGTCATAGCACAACGGAGGAACCCCGATGGCATCAAATAAGTAAACATGAGGAAAGGAAATATCACATCATCTAGGATATTTAGAAGTGCAGTGATATCACGATCACCAAGGTTGTATTTGCCGACAACATTTGTTGATTCGTTAGACAAGTTGTTGACTCAAAAGGTCTTCGACTGGCATATAATAAATATGTGGTTAAGAGTCGTACATGAATGACTCTAAGGGTTAATGGGAAAGTGTTGGACATATAAGCCCTTGGTGAGCCATTAATGGAATAGAAGTTACTATGTCCATCTAAAATAGATGTTTGTGAGTGCACTTAATATTAAAGCCGCTTTTTAAAATTAAGGTTATGTACCACAGCCATATTGAATACCATACAGTTGTGAAGACACAACTGACTTTAACATGTGATATTCAATAAATATATGCTATATGAGAAAATGATGGTAATCTTTCCTAAAAATTGATTTCCGACCGACTTTTTGATGCAGGTCCTTTGCATAGGAATAGTAATTCATAGGTGTCAAAATAATTAAGTCAAAGAGTCAATGAGTTCGAGATAAACTAAGACTTGAATCGTAACTCTCATGATCAGGCACACATCTTTTGATTGGATACAAATATACCTCTATATGTATAAGTGTGCATATTTGACAGACCAATAGGTTGATGATCTAACTAGGGTGCATATACCATTGAGTTGGTCTGCATATGAAGACACACAATAAATATGATCTCTCAAAGGAATCATAAAAGTTCATAATTAATGAGTTGGGAAACAAAGCTCACTTATGAGATATTTTGGGTTTAAAATGATTCTATACAAGATCATCTTGTTTATGAAGTAAGACACGAATTCGATATACTAATACAAGATTTTGGAAAGCATATTTTTAATATCGTCGTACAATTATCGAATGAGAAATCTAATGATATTTTCCGAAGAAGACAATCAAGCTAGGATTTTAACTTTGTATACATCAAAGTCTTCATGTATGTAGGTTACATGAGTATTGGGAATACTCATGGTTAAATCTCTCTTAATAGATCTTGTACCACGACGCTTCCATTTTGAGGGACTGATGAAATTGGATGGATTTTAGTAGATCAACTTCTTAGCTTGATGATTTGAGAGTTAATTGGATTAAGTCTCATTTGAATCCAATGTCCAATGTCAAATTCCAATTTCAATGTCCAAGTTTTGGAAAGAGAAATGATGAGAGAAATGGAAATGTATACACTCCTTGAGCTCATTTCTTAACTCTAAATGTTTTAGGCTATGATTAGAAATGGTCAAGGAAGCATGAGTCAACTCATTGATATATTCTCCAACTCACGGAGAATGTGATGCGTTCGTTGGGCTCACTTAGAATGTGAATTATTACAACTCGAGCTCCACATTCATAAGTGACGTAATTTTGCTAAAAAGGTATAAATCCTAAAATTGGATAGATATCCGAATTTCAAGTCACTATACATGGATATATGATATCCCCAATATTATCTCCAAATACTTGTATTCTTATCTCATGAGTCCCAATTGGATTAGAACTCATGCTATGTGGTGTCAATATTGAGATACTAATTGTTATTGTCAAATTCAATTTTTTATAAGGTATTCTTATGAATAAGATTCACATATGTAGAAATGTATGTGTAATATCAATGATATGTTTTTGCTAGCAATTGATAATTCTATTCTATTATTAAGTATGTGCATATGTTGTCTAATAAAGAATCCCATGGGAAGAGAAGATAATCAATAAATCAAGAGATAAAATTTCTCCAGCATTGTCGAAATGGATAGTCTTCATAACGACGACAAACAGAGTTATGATCTTGTTGATGAAGTAAATATAATAGAATAGACATTCAATTTGTTCTTCTTTAGAGATACCCAAGACATACAGAAGAAATGGACAACAAGTACAAGATAGTAATGATTTCCTATATCGTCTATGGTATCTACTTGGTCCCCAAATATCAAGATGAATCATATCAAATAAAGTAGTAGAATAAGTTTGCCATATATCGAACTTGAACTTCAATGATGTTTTCTCAATAGGTAATCCTCACATTCTATATAAAAAGTGAAAAAAGAGAACGAATTCCTTAGTGAAGTTTGTTAGATATGGATGGTCGAGGCATTGATGCTAGAGAGCGCATGAAGATTGTGAAAAATAGGCCATGGGCAATCAGGGACTAAACCAAATATACATACCTCATTCCTCACAACCCATACCAGTTGTCCTTTGATGAAATCGTATTTCATGCACCTAAGAACCTAAAATTGAACTAAATTCCTCAACAAACACATTCATGTATGCATTAATATTAGTATTTCTATAAATTTATACCTTTAAAATAAAAACATCTTTCTATCACTTAAAAGCTATTCAAAATGTTTCAAACAAAAATCAAAAAATAAATAATGAAATGAGAAGTTAATAGAAATATAAATACACACAAATATACTCAAATTTCAACTACAATTATTTTTTTATAAATATAAATGAATTTATTTATTTTTCGTTAATTCAATAAAAACATACAAAAATATAAAAATATCAAAAAATATCACCATCAATAATAAATAAAGTGAACTATTTCATTTTTTCTAATATGCATGCAATCCATGTTTTATATCGAAAGCATATAAAGTTCAATTCACCTAACTCACTTCTAAATTTTATCATATAAAATATTTTAAATTCTAAAAATAATTTGAAAGTGTCTCGCCGGAGCCAAGTCCCCTCACTTCCACCAATTACGGAGGAAGAAAGAGTAGATTCCCTTGGACCTTGATCCAAGGGTATCTCTATCAGAGGGATTTTAGTCGTAGATCGCTCGTTGCACAGTCTCCATCCAACGGATCAAGGAGAGCCACGTAACCCTTCTGTGCCACGGAGGCTAGGGCGAATTGACCCCCCCTCCTCCCCCGAACCGCGATAAACAACCATGTGCCCCGAGCCTGCTGCTTGGAGTCACTGAACCTCCATACCTACCCTACAGGCCCGGGTAGACCAAACCGCCCCTTGAAGCGCCGACAGCTGCCATGTGGCCCGAGCCTAGCCCATGCACGTGCCAGGAGTGTGGGTTGGGTAATTTACAGGGAAGACATGTCGACTTTTTAAAATTGTAGAAAGGCCCCCGTGCATAAGGAAAAATTACAATATGCCCCCCAACTTCTATAAATTACAAATAAGTCCCTCTAGGGTCTTATTTATGATATTTATCCTTTTATTTTCATACATTTTATTACATTTATGCCCCTAGCAGTGTTTCACTCTTACCTTGAGCCTTTGAACTCCATTTCAGTTGATTTCAATTCATTTAGTTGCTAATTTTATTCTCTAACCAATGACATCTTTAATTTACTGATTTGACACTTAATTATATATGTTGTATTTTTATATCATTGTGTTAATTACACTCAATTTCTTAATGCCATTAATCCATTTTGATGCAGCATTTGTCTCTGAAATTAACCTCTATTTATTGCTCATTGATTTGACAATTTTAGGGCATATTTGTATATTGTCTTCTGCATGATCATCTATTTCATGCATATCATTTTACTTGCATTTAAAACCAAATAAAAATTTCATGCATCGTGTTATTTTATCTCTGCACCATTTTGTATACATAATGTGTTTGCATATGAAGACTTAGATTTCGGATTTAATCGCTCATTACTTAATCAGTAATTTTCGATGAATAGACTAGAAGGCTCATGTCCCTTTGTTCAACCTTGGTATACATGCCAAGTATACATGCCAAGTAAAATAATTACCATCTATGTTGAATCTCCAGGAAGAACCCAGGTGTGTTGGCGAAAAGATCCAAGGGAGACAGAGGTGCTAGGTTATGTTGAAGTCGATGATGACGTGAGCTTGTCGGAGGGAACACTCCAGATCGGAGATGTGGTGCTGGCTCCGACCATTGAAGCAAAGGGGTACCTGCAAGGTTAGGATAGCCGAAGCGAGTGTTGTGCGTGATTGTGAGTGAGATAGGGATGGGGACATGTAGGGAGTGTAAGGGGTGGAATCCTGATGCTTCATCTGCCTTGATGACAGAGGAGATGTGTCGGAGTGGGGAGGGGTTCTAGAGAAGGGAGAAGATGGCACGAAGATAGACAATGGGTGGCGAGGCTTCAGAGATGGTTGGAGATCATGGTTGATGCGTGTGTTAGTGGAATCAATTCAAAGAAAGATGAAGAGAATAAGGATGATGAAGATACCTGATCAAATCAGGGGAATTGGTGGAGCAATCGACCTATGTTGAGCTTCTTGCAAAGCTCCGATCGTCGATCAACCTGGGCAGCCGCTCCAGGGGGCTCAACGGTGGCAGGGCCAACATGACATAGTCGGAGAAGACCATGGGTCAACACCAGGGAAAGGCTGTTGTCACCTCATGAATTCACCCCTATTCTGTCACCGAAGGGGCAACAAAAGCTGAGACTATGCCCGTTGATTGATGTATGAGGTATGAGTGAGGTGAAGGCGTCGTTTTATAGACAATGGAGTTCAGGTGTTACGATGGTCGTGGGGGAGGTTTGCAATGATAGTGGGGAGAAATGAAGGCGAGGTACGTGGCAGTGATGGCCACACGAATAGCGGAGGAGAGAGGGATACGTAAAATGATCGTTAGGGAGCAGAGAGGATGGTCGTGGTGGTGGCCAAAATAGGAAGGGGGTGCAGGCGAAGCGAGACCTTTTGTGGAGAGGAGGCATTTCGGGAGGTTGAAGAAGATGGATAGTTGTTGAATCATGCGATCCAGCCATAATGATGGCACAAATGGAAGGTGAAGATCGCCTTGATCAGCATGATCAGATCTATAAGAGAAAGGCAGAGTCATGCGGTGGAGATGAAGGTGGAGACTCGTCCAATGGTGGGGATAGAATGGGCGATGTGGAGAGATATCGACCATTGGATATGAGGTGCCATCCAACGACTCTGATGGAAGCATAACAGAGCGATCCAGATGAGGCGGGTGATGAATCCCTCCTGAATCATCATTATTCTCTATTTTTATCCTCGATTAATAAGAACTTCTTGACAAATTTTCATTAATTCTGCATCTTTAGGAATGAATCTATCTGTGTAATTAACCTATTTTCTGACCATATTAATTGAATTCAATTACTAATCTTTTTCCTTATTTTTCTATTTATTAAAAACCCATAAAAAGTAGATTAATTATTTTTATATTTATCTTGACCTCTGAAAGAAATCAAAAATATAAAAAACCTTAAAGCCCCAAAAATAGTGTTTTTATCTCATAAAAATGCTCCTAAAAATTCATCTTTGTATAAATAACCTCTTTTGACTTTTTAACCAACATGAAACTTGTAGATCTCATCGAGATATACCACTTTCACGTTTTGAATTTTTTCTAATTTTGCTTCTTCTAATTATTTTTATTTTTCTTTATTTTACTAATTTCTGAATTTCCTGATTGGGCCATGTGACGCTCTTTGGGCCGCCCACGTGGTTGCCTCCTCTTCTGCCACCCGGCTCCTTCCTCCACCCTTGGATCAGCTTGAACTTGCCTTCATCTCCACCACTCATCACGCCTTTCTTCTCCACCATTAGATGAGACCCCATGATCTCATCTCAGCCAGTCACTCTTGCCTGCCCCTCAACCGTAGGATCATCATTTATCCTACGACTCTCTGATCTCCGCATCACACTTTCATCATAACCCTCAGATTTCCCCCATCCTCATTACAACCATCCACCTACGCTCAACTCCCCACCATTGATCTTCACCCTCCAAATCCAATCTGAGCCACAACCTCCCACTCTCTTCTAGACCACATGATCACCCTCCTATCCAACGCCTCTCCTAGCTCCACATCATTCACTCCATCCCCACCCTTGATCCCGCTCAGCCTCCATTTGGTCCATCCATTCCTGCTCTACAAACCACCATTGTATCAGATCTAATGATATGATCTCAACCCTCTTTTTGTTCCTTCACCATAGCCGTTGAATCCCCTGATCCAATGGCTAGGAACTTGTCTTCCACCTCAGTCGCCTCCCCCTCCCCGACAGTTACATATCACGACTCCACCACCCACTTCCATTTTTGGAGGTCACCTCAACCGTCCTCTCCATAACCTAAACCGCTCCCTACGTAGACATCACTCTCCTCACCCTTGCTCAACCATTAAACCCTCATATTTTACTTTCTTGCACCATTAATCGATCATCTCAAATGCCTCTCCCTCCACATGAAACGGCCGAGCCCCTCTTACAAATACCCCCCTCTTCCTCCTTCTACCATTATCCACCAACTCCGAGCATGAGCCCTAGTCCTCCTCTGCCTCCCCGTGATAGATAGAGGTCAGAGGAGGGACATCATGGCCTCCCCATGCTCCAGTGTGATTCATGGCCCTGCGACCTTGTAGCGGTCGCCCGAGTCACCGTCGAGCATCCTGTCGTGGCCACACGAGTCGTACGAGGATCGGAGATTCACTATGACTCTCAGCGTAGGATGCCTCCTCCACTAATTTTCCCTTCCGACGAGGTACTCTGTTGCCTCACTTATCTATCATATTCTTCCATTTATTCCGACGCATACACCCACTCTCACCATCAATCGAGCACTCCACAAGCTTCGCCACTCATCCCTCATCTTCGCTGACACATCCACACATTGTTTCCCCTTATCCACAGCCTTTTAGCCTCTGCCCCATATCCTTCTTCACCTCGCCAGAGAAGGTGCTCTGATCCTCCAGCCATCGCCTCTATAGGACTCCACTCCACTCACCTCACACGCACGCACCGCTTCGGCCATTCCTAACTCTATTTGCAGCAATTCTCTTCAATGGCCGGAGTTTCCAGCCCTGCTCCGATCTCTGGCTCTATCTCCAACGAGTCTTCATCGCCACTAGCATCAAGCCCTCCCTGCGCCTTCTCCGACATCAGGACTCCAATGCTAAAATTTTCAGGAGCTTTATTGGTCATCGACTAGACAAGGGGAGCGCAGTGGGGCTTGGGGAAAGTCATCGAGAGCAGCCTTCTCCGGTGACTCACGACGGAGCATGAAGAGCAGGTGATGTTCGATCCTCACGATCGGACGACCCAGATGTTGCCACGTTGTCCTCAACAAGGCAAGGAGGCTCGAGTCACCTGAGCCATTCTCCGAGTCAACAGAAAGAGCCACATGAATGTTCGAGCCCAAGATGCCTCCCGAACCTGGTCCCTCGTGTGCTCTGTATGTGAGGGGTTAGATGAGTTTCATGAAGGACCTTACAACTTTTGGATATTACAATTAGTCCCTCTAGGCGCGTGCCTCACATGCGCTCCTGGGGAATTTTATAGGGAGCCCTCTTTGTGTTTGTATAAATGCAAAGATGCCCATATATGCAAAAAGGAAAATTTTCACAAGGCATCATCGGGGTTTTGCTTTGCAAATAATCCCTCCAGAGGCCTATTTGTGAATATTTATCTTTCATTTCCTTGCATTTTTATTACATTTATGCCCCCGCACTGCTTTGATCATATCTTGAGCATTTTAACTCCAAATCACATGATTTCAGTTCCATTGTGTTGGTAATTTTCTCCTCTTTCTAATGGCATAGAGAATTCATATTTTGACACTAAATTAAAATAGTTACATTTTTATGTACTCTGCATCTCTTACTTTTTATGTTAAATGCCATTACTTATCATTGTTGTACAATATTTGACTATGAAACTAATCCTTATTCCATTTCTTAACACTTTACTAATTCAGTGCATATTTGTACATCTTGCCTTGCATACTTGTTTGTATCGCATTAATTGAGTACATAAATCATATTTTTATTGCATCTTAGAATCAAATAAAAATTAACGTGCACCATTCTACTTTTTTTTGCATAATTTCCTTCTATTGTGTTTGCATTATTTTATCTGCATATGCATAAAGATCAATGATTGAAAAGAATCACTCACTAATCAAAATAATAAAATTTGATGAATAGACGAAGATGCTCGTGTCCTTGTGTTCGACCTTGGTATTCTTACCAAGTAAAATAACTTCCACATATTCAAAGTTGTGGTCTTTGCATGATCAAAATCTGCCCCATGTACTACGACAATTCCATATTCTTATAGAGTTAGATTTTACGTTCATCAAATGGCACCATTGTAGGGAACACAACTTACCTTTATTTATTTATCGAATTTAGTTGAGATATTTTTTTATGTGAATATTTGCAAAATTTAGGTCTTCTCATCATATTGTTTTTACATCATTTTCTTGATTATTTTTCTTGATAATTTCTCTGACTATTTCTTTTGTGGTATGGCCCATGGAAATCAAGGACGCTTGAGATACACAGAGAGAGAAGACATAAAAAAAGAAGAAAGATTCAAGGAGCTATAGTCATCACATTTCACACATTTCTGGTAAAAAAATACTATATCATATGCATTTTTAGCGGTCCTCGTTAAAGGGATCATGTGTAAAAAAAGACAAATAAAAAAGTAGATCACTAGATGATATACCCCCTGATAAATGAGAAAAATAAGCCAAAAAGTCATGTCATTCCACAAGGCGGAAGGATAGTCGCTGATGTGACCTCAGACAAAATCTCTCAATTAATCAATAGATAACTCACAACATGAATAAAGCAATGAAATATAAAAAATGTGGAGTTAAAATTTATTATAACTATACAGTAAAAGTGTATAGGTGTAAGTACATGTAGAGGTCGAACACAGGGAGCAAACGGGAGAAGGAGGCATGTATAATGCTAAAAAACTTTGTCTTTTATCTCTTGTCCATGGTATTGTTTTTGTGGATTTTTAATTTTTAGTTTTTTCGTTTTTGTTTTATATTTTTTATTTGATTTTAAATTATCTGATTTTGTATTTTCTTTTTATATTTTTATATTTTCTTTTTCTTTTAAATATACATATTAAGATATAGAGAGTATATATACAATATAGGTAAGAGAGAGATAATGTATTCTTTGACTCATAAAATGCAACCATCTTTGAGTTTGACTTCCAAACATATTGTATATATACTCTCTTACCAATATTTTATATATACTCTCTATATCTTTTCATCTCTTTGAGTTTGGGTTCCAACCATCTTGATTTTGAGGATTGATTGACTATTCTGATTCGGACTTCAGAGCAATGGTGTGGGACCGCAAAATAGATAGATCATTCATGGCTCATGAAATCATCATCGAATCATCAAAGTTTGTCACATCCTCAATCCGGTGTACGTGATAAAAAATCCTCGATAAAGAATCACACCTAGTAATCGTGCATCATCAAAGTTCTCAATAAGCTCCTATGCACATGTCGGAAGTCAAATCCACCAAGAGTAGGATATCAATCTTGACATCTTCAAAACATGCACGGCTTACTCAGAAAATCAATGTAAGCCAAAATCCTCGATGCGGTCTACATCCGTAAGCACAAAAAATCTGGGTCATAGAGGGATTATACAGGGGACACGAGGAGGATATGTGAGACGAAGGTGGAGATAGTCCAAATTGTGGTTTACGGAGAGGATCTCCTCGAACCGGACTAGATGTGGGTGATATGGGAAAGGAGAGAAGCTGCAAAACCCGGCAAAGACGATGAAGCACAAAACCCAATACCACGACTCGATGCAAACGAGGAGAAGTATGTATAAGAAAGATAGAGCATCTCAAAAATAAAAAAGGATGACTCACACGGATGGGACCACAAAACTCAAAGAGATGAAAAATACAAACAAACTCTAAGTCACATTCAATGTGCAAAGCAAACCCCCGATTCACCTACTCAACACAGTGAAGACCGAGATGTGGTCTATTTATCTTGTCTGTTTTAGAGTTAAGTGATCATCACAAAGTTGTACACACCGAAGATAGGCTTGGGATTTGGGCACTAATCCTTAGCGTGTACGTAGGAATAAAATGTGCATACATGGAGGGGGCTGCTCTCCCCAAGACAAGGAATCCATTTCATTTTATTTTAGAGATCAAGTAGAGTTAGCAGTCATGATTTTATTTTGGTTATCACTTTTTTTGGTTGTTTTTTAATGCACGTGCCTAACGAGTTTCCAATTCCATTTAGCATCCTAGGTGAGCAAAATCAAAGGGAGAAAATCGGAAAAGCCATGCAATTCGGAAATCGATGATGCATGTAAAATCAGAAGACATGCATTTCTTCCCATCTCTCTCCATACGGGATGCACAACAGAAAACCTATGCTATATGAGATGCAAGCCTATGAAATCACCCTACGATAGTAACTGCTATCATCGTGAAGAACAAAATGTCAATTATTTGGAATCAAACCCTAACGTCCGATCTTGGAGACATCTCGATGCCCGCCACAACGGGTCCTGCCAGTGTTGTATGACGTCTCTCACAGCTCGCGAGTTCAAATCTAAATAATTAATAATAATTATTTGACTAAGTCCAAAAGCGCATCTATAGGTACATGCAAATATATTAGGGGCTTTGGACCTTATTCTATTGAGAAAGCAATTCCTACACTCAGGCTCATTCACATAAAATAATAAAAATAAAATAAAAAAGCTAAAAAAGCATCAAAACCGTCGAGGACCCTAAGGGAACAATCCCTCGGGCATTGGACCTCGGGAAGACGAAGTGTGGAGAGTCCGAATTATTACATGCTAAGTGTCACTCTCTCACATAAATACACATAATAAATAAATAATGCAAAATAGGCTAGATTGATCTTCAAAAATTCTTCTCCATCTGTCATTGATGCTCTCTCCTGCCAGTCGAGCAAGAAAGGTTGACTCCGCCTTGCTTAGGTGCACCGGTCCTCCTAAGAGTTCCTCCTTCGCGGAGCGATCCTGTCTCATCAAAGACAAACAAAGAAGAGTGGTTAGAACAATCAACAATAATGTAAAATAATAAAAGGAGAATAATTAAATGAATAATAATAATAAGTAAATGTAATAAATGAATGAACAAGAGATAACAAACAAAACAAAATGAGCTCTAACTAAGCGATGTTGCTCCCCCAGCAATGGTGCCATTTGATAACTGAGAAAAATAAGATGAAGTCGTGTCATTCCACGAGGTGGAAGGACAGTCGCTGATGTGACCTCAGAGAAAATCTCTTGGCTAATCAACAGATAATCCACAATATGAATAAAGCAATGAAATATAAAAAATGTGGAGTTAAAATTTATTATAACTCTACAGTAAAAGTGTATAGGTGTAAGAACGTGTAGAGAACAACTAGCAAACGGGAGGAGGCATGAATAATGCTAAAAAAACTTTGTCTT
This sequence comes from Ottelia alismoides, assembly GCA_037367405.1. Lineage (NCBI taxonomy): Eukaryota > Viridiplantae > Streptophyta > Magnoliopsida > Alismatales > Hydrocharitaceae > Ottelia > Ottelia alismoides. The sequence continues at coordinate 445,381 of JAZKJV010004227.1, read as the reverse complement.
TTATCTCGTGTCCATGTCATTGTTTTTGTGGGATTTTAAATTTTTATTTTTAATTTTTTAATTTTATATTTTTTATTTGATTTTTAATTTTACAATTTTGTATTTTTATTTTTTGTATTTTTTAGTTTCTTTTTTAAATAGAAATATAAAGATATAAAGAGTATATATACAATATAGGTAAGAGAGAGATAAAATATATAGGCAAAACTGATCAAAATATAGGAAATAAAATATTTTTGTGATTTTTATATTTTTTCTATATTTTTTATTTTTTTGTTTTTTGGAATTTATTTGCTAATTTTTTATGTATTTTTAAAGTCAAAAATATCCTAAATAAGGGATTAAATAAATACCCAAAATTAATTTGGCTGTTAAAAATAATAAATATGTCCCAAAATTACCCAAATCAATTTTAATATATATATATATGTACATAAATAAAATTATAAAATAGAAAAATAGACTTTGGATTTTTTAAGAATTTTTTAGATTTTTATAAGAGATTTTAGGGATTTTTAATTTTTAGGGTTTTTATTTTTCAATTTTTAAGTGATTTTTGGCCTGTAAATTAAACATAATAATTATACTATATATTTTTTTTGAATTTTTAAAAACATTTTTATATTTTTTGGTATTTTTAAGTCAAACAGTATATAAATAGGCTCCATTTCATTTTTAATAAATGGTTAAATGCAAAAAAATGCCAAGCAAAAATATGGGTGTGAATGTACATGGCATGAAGCATCTAACCCTATTTTTGTGGATTTTTCGGAGCACATTAGCTCTGTTAAATAAATAGATAAAAGCTACAAAATTACATGTCCTAACAGGGGCATAAATGCATTAAGAATAAACATCAAGGATTCATTAACAAATGTGCCAACGTAATAAAGCATTTACTAAAATTTTAAAGACCATTTTATGATTACAAAATTCACCAGGGTATACATGCAACTTACCCATCACGTGAGACTATACGTGACACAACCTGTGAGGGACCAAAATATAAATATAATAAAATCCAGGGGCCTTCAGTAATTTTCAAAGAAAATATGCAATGTTAATTTCATTTTATTGGATTGAATATAAATACAAAAACTTACTGAGGTATCCCTGCAAATTGCCCAGCTCACGTGGGACGACACATGAGCTGAGTTGGACTAGTCCCAAATGCAATTTAAAGAAATACAATGGGTCATATGCAAAATGCCTACTTTTTTTTAAACGCTACATTTTATTTATAAGACAATAATAAAATACAAAACTGTGGGGCTAAAATGTGCAATTTACCCCATTCAAAAGCACGAGCGGAAGGCTGGATCTGCTTCACTTAAACACGTGGTGCATCTACGTTGCACAATGACGCTTCATCGATCAGCGACTAAAATTAGATCGTGTGGCGTGATCTGACGGTCGAGGCGCGGCTTTATCCGACGGTTGTGGTCGAAACTGGGGGCTTCTTCTTCATCTAATGGTTCTGGGAAGGTCTGGAAGAACGGGGAAGAAGCTCACCTGGGGCGATCTTTGATCGGACATTGTGGGCTCCTCCAGCCTTTACTGTCGCCGTCACGCATCTGTTTTCGTTCCTGGGAGTCCCCCTCATCTAGTGACGGTCTCAACAAGGCACCTAGAGCTCCGTTGTGGTCAGGCGAGGTCGATGACTAGAGAGAGCTCCAGATACCTCTTCCTCATCAAAATTTGACTCTGTTGGGAGTCGTTTGGCCTCCAGACCCTGCAGGAAAAGCACACGACGAAAACCAAGGGTGTCGGGGGTCTTTATTGGGTGAAAAGGGTGGAAGGTGGAGTCGGGCGGAGCTCCTCCGGTGTGCGGTGGAGATGGAGGAGTGGATCTCCAGATCCACAATGGATCTGGGTGAATAGAGGCGTGTGAGGCGTAGGGAGATGGAAGGAGAGGGAAATGGAGGTGGAAGCGGGGTCAGAAAACGATAGAGTCATATGGAATGTTCGTCGAAGTGGAGCTCCATTGAACTACGAGTTGGCTAATCTGTGCTAAACCACTAACCTAACGATTAATCTAATGAAAGAAATAAAATGCTTGAATGAAAATCTAACTAAAGTAATTAAAAGCGCATCTCTAACCGATTTTTAGACAGGGAGCAGGACGGTCGCTGGAGCGTCGCCTTGGGTGCACCTCCATCGCCCTCCAGCCGTCATGAGCTTCAGGGGACCTCCTCCCATTCACGGGGATACACGCTAGGACAAAGCCACGAGACTCTAGGGTTTAGGAAATGGCCAAAATTGGGAGGAGGACGGAGGTTTCTTATTTATATACATAAGAACACCCTTATTTGAGTGGCGGTTTGCAAAGAATCGACGATTTGTACAAGGGATTTACAAGCTGGGCGTGGATGTACAAGCTGGACGGAGGAGCATTTCGTGTGAAGGAAGCAAAGGTGATTGAGCGATGCAGCAGACGGGAAAAATGACGCAAAATCAGGGAGTGGACAGGTCCGTGTCAAATCAGACCTGGGGGGGCTGTTGACCTGTGGTCAACGAGCGAGCGGTTCTCATTGGCCCAGCTCAGTCCGCTACAAAACAAAATAGGTTGGTTATTCAAAAATAATTATTTTAAAATCATAAATGATTTTATTAATTTTTGTATATAAAAAATGTTTATTATTTTATTTAATATTTTATTGTGATTTTTATTTATTTATTTGATGTTATTTATTACAAGTTAATTTTTATTAGTGTATTTGTAGGTATTTTCATCTATGTTTTGTATAATTTTATTTTTATTTTGTACAATTTATTTATTATTTTATTTTATATATTTACAACTTATTTTTATGAGTATAAATATAATTTTATTATATTTTTATGATATTATTTGTACACTTAAATAAATAGATATGTATATTCTAGAGATATATTTATAGATATTTTACATATGTATTATATACATCTTTTTATTTTAATGTATTTTATTGATTTTTATTTTGGTTTTGTATTTTTAATAGAGTATAGATAATATATAAAATAATACAAAAATATAAAGAATAAAAGAATGAAATCCCCTTTTATTTATGTACAAGTATAATTATAGGTATTTTACCTATATATTCATAGACTTATTTTGTTTTACATTTTCTTTTTAGTTTTATTTTAATTTTAATGTGTACATATGTTATAAATAATAATCACAAAAATATAAAAATCTGAATTTGTAAAAATAATGAATAATGAATAAATTGAATATTTTAATCAGTATAATATACAATGCGGGTCAAAAACCTAACTTTTACATAATGGCCCCAAAAAATATAAAACCACCCCCACTAAATAGCTTGTGAAAAGTTATATACAATTAGAGGTGATTTTGATATGTTTTATGTTTTTATTTGAAAGATATGGGGCTGTGAAGTTTGGTTTTTGGTTTTTTATTTTGTATATAGAATGAACACTTGACGAGTCGCTAAATACGATGATTAATTCGGGTATGTTGTATTACGTGTACTTAGCGAATCGGTCAGAACAGAGAGAAGGGTCTCCGTGAAGAGTGTCTCGTCTTAATTTATATCCCGGGCAAGTCCGGGGTTGAACACATGGAGGTAAAGGAACAACTTTGAAATTAATTCAAAATTTTAGATGTAAATTTCCAATGCGGATTTTTTTATTTTTTTATGCAAAAAGAAATGTGAAATGCGATATGCGGGTGAATTAAGACAATAAGAAAACACACAACTAGGCCAAATTAATTTTAATATAAAATAGGTCCAATTTAGCCAAATTATATTTTTCCTAGAATCCTAATCCAGTGATGAATACAAGACATATTTTTCACAATTTTTAGGGTTACAATGCAACAATGAAAAATGCACACTTTTTATGGATTTATTCGCAATTTTTCACACAAATAGTAAGCAAAAATTATGAAAATTTTACTAGAATTATAACATGATGAAATGAGACTACAGTAAATTTTTTGGATTTTTTGACAAAAAATGATTTTTATGGATTTTTTAGTGAAAATAGAGCGAGAGTGAGTAATTAATTCCTAATTAATCCATAATATCAAATTAGCCAGAGAGCAAATTATCCCAAATAGATATTTCATATGGCATCCAGGAGACTTGAAATTTTGTGAAAAGGATGTATGTAGATTTAATTAAAAAACAAATACAGAAATCACTCTATGATTTATTTCAGACACAAGACAACTCCACTTTGGATGAAATTTGGATGGTATCTCAATCACATTTCAAGGCATCAATTCTAATATTTTAAGAATTTTTAAAATAATTATGTGTCAGATATCAATTTAAGAGCACTGATTGGGTAAATATGCAGAATTTCAGTTAGACAATTTTAATTAATTACCCAAATATCAGAAAAAATATAATTAAATATCTTCCTGGTAGAGAACTAGTTGCTCAATAACAAGACATTTTTCATTGAATAAAATGACGCAATATTGATGTCCAAATTAAGATGCGAACAGAGGGTTGTCTTTGCAAATTCAGAAAACAATATTTACAATGCAAATTATGTACATGGACTATTATAAAATATTAGAAACATGTACTAAAGACAATGCAATTTTTACATTAAAAAATTAAAAAAAGACCTTCTTCTTCCCCAGAAAGGACACGAAGTTGGGGGAGGCGGAGTCGGTGGCGGAGGCACGCTGCGCGTGGTGTCTGCGGAGGGAGGAGGTCGGCAGCTACATAGCAGAGGGCGGAGGCGCGACGGAAGGCGGTCGCGGTGGGCGACGGCCCGAGCTGGAGCTGAAGGCGTGAGGGTTAGCAGCGGTGTGGCCGCTAGTGGCGGCGGCGCCACGCGCGTGCGGTCGCGAGGTGGTGAGCGGCGTCGGCCGTGGTGGCGTGGCTGCTGGGCGGGCGGAGCGGAGCGGCGGCTTGGCCGCTGGCGTGGAGGAGGAAGGGGGGCGACGGGCGACGCCCTCCCACTTTTTTTAATTTTTAATTTTTTTCTTTTTCTGTTGTAATAGAAAATTCTTTTTTGTTTTTATTTTTTAAATTTAATTTTTTTATGTTAATCAGGGAATGCACATGATATGGAAAGGGAGAAAAAATGATGTGGCGATGGTGTAGTGGAGATGATGAATGGTAGGAAGATGAAGATGGTGGTGATATGATGTGCTAAAAAATGCAAAAAATAAAAACGATGTAAATAATGAAACGACAAATTACCTACAATGGAAGCGGAAGCCTATGATGTGCTCACGAGAGCACGGTCTTTGCTCGAATCTCCGGCGAGCAATGAGCTCGAGCAGCGCGCGAGTGCGGCTGCGATGTTGGTCAAAAAGTTAACGGATCTCACCGGAGAGAGGGTTGTCGTCGCTTGAGCGCGGTTGCATCGCTGTCACCGATTCAACTATGGGAACTAGGCTTTCCTCACATAAAGATAGATCAAGAGATCAAGTCCAAAATGAGGAGGATGGGATGTATATAAAGAGAATACACGAGAAGTTATTAAAGTGGTGGAGTTGAATGGGAGGTTGTATTATTAATGGAGTTGAATGGGAGGTTATTAAAAAATGGTGGAGTTGAATGGAGGTTGGTGGTAGAAGAGAAGTTATTGTAGAGAATGGGAACTAAATAATAAAATAAATAATGATATAAAGTAGGTTACTTTAAATACAACAAAAATATAAAGAAGGAAAAATAGTGGAGAATTTACAAAGGAATACATACAACATGTACATCTTTTTGTTTGCTTTTCTAATATGTATTTTATTGTCTTTTTAATAAGAGATATTTGCAACAGAAAAGTAGAATAAAATACTATAATCAACATACAACACAACGATGATTTTTTTGGATTTTTAAGTAATTGAGAAAGATAAAATAAAAATGAAAAAAGAATGAATATATACATAATATACAATGTACATCTAGGTCCCAAAACCCAACTTTTGCAAATCAGCTCCGATTTTAATGAAATCAGCTTAGGTTGGATAGATAATTTTCTAACTTGAATTTAAAAGCAAGTTTTGGTGAATTTGGCATTCATATGGAGCGGGAATTCGGTCTGGAAGTTGGACTTTATGGCTTTTTATCTTTAGGATCTAGGAGCATCTATTTGAGGTGAAATTTGTTTTGTATTGCATTTTTATATACATTGTTATGAATAAGGTAGAGAAAGAATTAACCAAAAAGGAGTTGAAATGAAATTATAAAAAATAAATGAAATTTTGGTCTGTTTACAACTGAAAAACTCCTTTATTTTGCGGCTTTTATGGGTAATTTATCTTGTACAATCTAATACACAATAACTAATATGTTTTATTTACAAGAATTATTTTGTTAATTTATTTATTTTATGGACATTTAATTGAGATTTTACTCGTGGATTTTGCTAAGATCAAGATGATGAATCGTGGATGCATCAACATTGTGTATTACTTTTGTACAAACTCAATTTTTATTTTTATTTACAATATTATCTACAACTTTTATGTGATTTTTTTTAATTTTATGAATAAATAATAAAGAATGAAATAGGTGTCAAAAATGCATAAATAATGAATAAAAGAATTGGGTTTTTATTCCATTTTAGGCCCTTATCTCCCCTACTTTATTCCTTGTCGACCAACTCAATTCTTGACTTGATCTCGGGGTTTAGGGTCGTAAAATATCTTTTATATTTTTTTCTTTTTCTTTTCTTCTGTTTATTATATAAGTTTGGCATTAAAAACCTTATTTTATGTACAAATAATACAATAAATAATGAATGTTTATATGTACAAATTGATGTTATTTACATGCATTACCTAGGGGTTTTAAGGCAAAAATGATATAATAAAGGTGATGAATGGAGATTCATCACCCCCCCACGCACACTCATGCACACATCTCCATTCACCCCCTCTCTCACCTTCTTTGTATATTTCACACAATGTACACCCCCTCCTACATCTTAATTTGTAAAAATTCACCGAACTCCCCCCACCCATCTCCTTCAACCTTACATTTATATAAACACGCCCTCTAACCTAACAGCCACAGGTCCCCTAGCCAAATTTCCAGATCCTTTACTTAGGCCAATGTCGACCTAAATATAGGGGGACCCGATTAAATCAGTCCTCCATCGATTTGTCTTCTTATACTTAGGTCATTTTTTACTGAAGTATAGGGGGACCCTCCTCCTCAGTTCCGCTATATCACCTTATATTTAACAAGAGCTACGGCTTCATACCACTTGTGCTATGAGGACATCGCAAAAGTTAAGTATAGAATGGTATACCATACATAACTGTATATATACTTTAGCCATAGCTCGAGTTCTAAACTTTGTGAAAACTTTTTGGGCTTGGTTTAAGTTGACTTGGGAACATTTTTGTAAAAATTATTGTAAAAATATTTTTAAAATTGAGGGATCAACTTTTTATAAATAAAGTTAACCTTTTTCAAAACCCCCTTAAAATTTCGAAAATTTTCTTTGGTAGAGGCTCTGACTACTAGGCTTAAAAATGAGTAGCTACTCTTTAGTGAGGGAGCTTCGGTCTCCCTTAGCAGAGTGGGTGTTTTAGAGGACTCTTTCTATGGCTCCGTCCTCAAGTAACATGGGTCTGTCTAACAGTCTATACGTATACCCATACTGGCTGGAAGTAGATGCAACTATTCATATGAGCTTGGGCCAGACATCATCTCTCTAAAGAAATAAAAAAATTGAAAAATTAAAATCCATAAAAAATTACAAAAGATAAAAATCACAAAAGTTCATTAACTGAGGAGTTGGTGTATTCCTGATACATCCACTTTCACTCAAGGCTTAAGGATTTTGAGGACAATTGATTTATGAGATCTTGAGAGTCTAAGTTAGTCAACCTTATTCATTAGGGTTTTGAACTTAATAATCCATAATTCCTAGTTTGAAAGATTGGAGTGCTACATTGCACTCTTCATCTCTACCCTCTAAAGAATATGATCTGCACATCATTTTCACAACTGCATGATTGATGAGATGAGTTGAGTTATCACTTGAGGAACTAGGACTGGTGATTTGAGTCTAGAACCGATTTAATGATACGTGAGGATGGGATAAAGTTAATGAAGGCTTCAAGAAAAGTGAGTGTCAACAAAATCCTTGCTAGTATGTAAACAAGTCTGCACGCTATCGTTTGATATCTACATATGTGCTAGGGTGTGATGAAACTAATTAACTGTTGATCAGTGTATACCAACTTTTGGTAAAAGCAATGGAGCTATCTAAACAAATGAAATGAAATAGAGAGAAGTTATCTCATATCAAGAAAAGCTCTATCATTACAAAGTCAAATTTAAAAGAGCTTCCACCAAAGGCAAGCGCTCCCAACCATTTTCAAAGTGTCCTCTTGGATCAAATGCTTTTAAGAGCAAGGAGTCGGGCTAGCACCATAAAAGGGCTATGCATCGTATAGTGATATAAGTCTGGGTATCGAAGGTATCTTAGATACTCAAAAGAGATACACCCCGGTGTACTCCCAGAAAAACAAGTGCAGACAACTCCAAATTCTCTATATGGACACAATGATCAAAAAAAATAAAAAAATATATGTTGAGTAATGAGGCACTCGAGAAGCCCTTGTTCCAATGTGAGGGAGAGAAAAATATACGCAATCATGTGCCCTCCATAATTTGGATGTTCATATACACTTTTAAGTCTAACAAACTAATGAGAAGGTTGACTGAAGCAATAATAGACTTGTTCCCTTGTGTTGAGGATTAGTCTAGAGGAGAGCCTCATGGACTAGAACTTTGGGTGATGTTTCGAATCAACTCTCATGATTTCAGTACACTAAAAGTCATATCCTTATATTTTATGTACAAACAGAGAGTCTGATAGTTAGAGAAGTTGGATTCCTTCTGACTAGAGCATGGTTGAGCTCAGAATTTTAGGATCACTTAAATTGAGGGTCTTCAAAGAACTGAGCCTTGAAATTTTCACATACACTGTCAGGAATTAATCCGACTTCTTTATTCTTTATATGCTCGAGGACAATCATAGTTTAAGTATGAGGGCATAGTGAATCTCTCCTAGATCATCATTATTCATTATTTTTATCCTCGATTAATACGAACTTCTTAACAAATCTTCATTAATTCCACATCTTTGAGAATGAACCTATTTGTATAATTAACCTATTTTCTGACCATGTTTATTGTATTTAATTACTAACCTTTTCCCTTATTTTTATATTTTATTAAAAACCCATAAAAATTAGATTAATTATTGTCTATATTTATCTCAACCTTTAAAAAATAAAATATAAAAAATCTCAAGGCCCTAAAAAATATTTTTATCTCTTAAAAATGCTCCCAAAAATTCATCTTTGTATAAATAAGGCCTTTTGACCAACATGAAACTTGTAGATCTCATCGAGATCTACCACTTTCATGTTTTGAATTTTTCCTAATTTTTCTTTTTTTCTATTTTTTCTTTATTTTACTAAATTTTGAATTTCCTGATTGGGCCACATGGTGCCCTCTGGGTCGCCAACATGGTCGCCCCCTCTTCCGCCACCCGGTTGCTTCCTCCACCCTTAGATCAGCTCAAACCCACCTTCATCTCCACCACTCATCACATCTTTTTTCTCTACCGTTAGATGAGACCCCCCCCTGATCTCATCTCAGCCATTCATGCTCGCCTTCCCCTCAGCCATAGGATCATTATTAATCCTATGACTCTCTGATCTCCACGTCACACCTTCATCATAACCCTCATATCGCCCCATCCTCATCACAGCCGTCCACTCGTGCTCATCTCCCCACCGTTGATCTTCGCCACCAGATCCAATATGAGCCACACCCTCCCACTCTCTTCTAGACCACACGACCACCATCTTATCCAACGCCTCTCCTTGCTCCACGACATTCACTCCATCCCCGCCCTTGATCCCGCTCAGCCTCCATCTGGTCCATCCGTTCCCTCTCTATACCAACCACCCCTGGATCAGTTCTAATGAGCTGATCTCAACCCTCCGTTCCTACCCTCATCTTAGCTGTTGGATCCCCTGATCCAAGGGCTAGGAACTCATCTTCCACCTCAGTTGCCTCCCCCTCCCCGTCTGTTACATCTCGGGACTCCCCCACCCCCTTCCTTTTTTGGAGGTTACCTCAATCATCCTCTCCATAACCTAAATCACTCCCTACATAGCCATTACTCTCCTCACCCTCGCCCGACCATTAAACCTTTATATCCGACCTTCTTACACCATGAATTGATCGTCACAAACGCATCTCCCTCCACCTGAAACGACCGAGCCCATCCTATAAATACCCCCCGCCTCCTTCTACCATTATCCACCAACTCCGAGTCTTCCTCCCTGTGGCAGACGAAGGTCAGAGGAGGGCCATCATGGCCTCACCTTGCTCCGGTGTGATCCATGTCCCTCCGACCATGATGCGGTCTCTCAAGGTACCGCCGAGCACCCCGTCGTGGTCGCATGGGTCGTGCGACGACTGGAGATTCGCTATGAATCTCAGCCTAGGCTTCCTTCTCCACCAATTTTCCCTTCCGACGAGGTACTCTACTGCCTCACTTATCTTTCATATGCTTCCATTTATTCTGACGCATACACCCACCCTCACCATCAATAGAGTAGTCCATAAGCTTCGTCTTTCATCCCTCACCTTCATCGACACATCCACTCATTGTTCCCCCTTCTCCATATCATGTTCACCTTCGCCCCCATCTCATTCTTCGCCTCGCCAGAGAAGGAGCTCTTGTCCTCCATCCGTCGTCTATATAGGACTCCACTCCACTCATCTCGCACGCACGTACTGCTTCAGCTATTCCTAACTCTATTTGGAGCAATTCTCTTTGATGGCCGAAGTCTCCATCCATGCTCCGATCTCGAGCTCTATCTTCGGCGAGTCTTCGTCGTCAGTATCACCAAGCCCTCCCTGCACCTTCTCTGACATCAGGACTCCAACGCTAAAGCTTCCAAGAGCTTTTTTGGTCATTGGCTAGACAAGGGGAGCATAATGGAGCTAGGGGAAAGTCACCGGAGAGAAGCCTTCTTCTGTGACTCACGATGGAGCACAAAGAGAAGGTGTCGTCCGATCCTCACGATCATATGACCTAGATGCCGCCATGCCGTCCTCAACAAGGTAAGGAGGCTCGGGTCACCAGAGCCATTTTCCGAGGCAATAGAAAGCGACACGTGTTCATTCAAGCCCAAGCCGCCTCCCAGGCCTGGTCCCGTGCGTGCTCCGTGCATGAGGGGCTAGGTAAATTACATGAAGGACCCTGTAACTTTTGGATATTATAATTAGGTCCTCCAGGTGCGTGCCTCACATGTGCGCTTGGAAAATTTTACAGGGATCTCCCTATGCATTTGGATAATTGCAAAGATGCCCCTGTATGCAAAAAGGGAAAATTATACTAGGCCCCCTATGGGTTTTGCTATTTGAAAATAGGTCCCTCCTGGGGCCTATTTGTGAATATTTATCTTTTATTTTCTTGTATTTTTATTTCATTTTTTCCCTTGCAATGTTTTGATCATATCTTGAGCATTTTAACTCCAAATCACATGATTCCAGTTTCACTGTGTTGCTAATTTTATCCTCTTTCTAATGGCATAGAGAATTTCATGTTTTGACACTGAATTAAAAATGCTACATTTTTATGTACTCTGTGTCTCTTATTTTTTATGTTAAATGTCATGACTTATCATTGTTGCACAAATTTGACTCTAAAACTGATCCTTATTCTATTGCTCAGCAATTTGTTAAATTGTCATGACTTATCAATGTACCTTGATATGCTTGCCAAGTAAAATAACTTCCACATATTGAAGACGTGGTCTTTAAATTACCAAAATCTGCCTCATGTACTACGACAATTTCATATCCTTATAAAGGTAGATTTTACGTTCATCAAATGTGAAATGGATCCAAAGGTGGAGATGGAAGCACCGATGGATGGCCATGATGGAGGCAGGAGAGGCGAGGTCAGATGACCCATGTGGAGGCAGGGTGGTACGCGGAGGAAGGGGCCACGTGGGCAGCCCAAATAACACCACATGGCCCAATTAATTAGTCAGAAAATAGGATAAATAAAGAAAAATAAGAAAGAAATGGTAGGAAGTAGAATTAACAAAAAGTCAAAACATGAACATTGTAGATCTTTATGAGATTTACAAGTTTCATGTTGAACAGAAAGTCAAAGGATGTCATGTGTATAAAGCATAATTTTTAGTAGAAATTTTAATGGGTAAAAACACTTGATTTTTAAGATTTTATTTTTTTGTATTTTTGATTTCTTTTTTTAAGACCAAATATATATATATATAATATTTAATCTAATTTCTAGAGCTTTTTAGTAAATAAGAAAATAAGGATCATGTTAGTGATTAAATACAATAATTAAGGTTAGCTTTTTAGTGTAATTACAAGGGGGAGGATTATTGACAAAGATGTAGAATTAATGAAGATTTCTAATAAAGTTCTTATTATCTGAGGATAAAAAGAGAGAATGTGATGATTCCTCAGAGAATCATCATCCACCTTAGTTGAAAGTGTTTTCTAGCCCCCATTTCCTCTGTGACAAGGAGATTGCAAGTGTGGGCCACGTTGAGGGCCATTTTCCCCTCTGGTGTGATCCCATATAAATACAGTCATCTCGCCTTACATGTGTCCTATGGACCTTCGTGTCCCTCTTGTTGGATGGATTCCCACTTTGGTGTGGTGATCTTCAGTTCTTCATGTTCCAAAAGGAATAAAATAAGGCTAAACGGCGCTTTCGCTAAATCCACATCTATGCTAATTTTAAGCAGTGGAATCAAATATGTATTGATGTATTTTTGGTGATGTGGGTGGATTAGATGTGCGTTTGGGACTTGAAAGTACCTACGAACGTATATATAAGACTATATATGCATAACGATGTCTTCTCCATACTTGCTACTGATTTCACACGATTTAACAAAAACATCCATTTGGAACTTTTCACAGATATCATATTTATTTTTATATGTTCTTCCTCGTGATATTGCTCGGGAGATATTTTATATTCTTAGAATTCTTAATACACATTGTGCTGATTTTTTAATAGTAGGCCCGGTAATTTCGGAGGTTCGGAGCATCCCTCCTTAGATTCAAACTCGAATCTTTAAAGTATAGGCACATTGCGCTACCATCATACCACTCCTTGAGTTCTACACACCCGCACGTTCATGCTTTCTTTTCTTTTGAGACTTCTTATTATTAGTTTAATACCTTGTTATAATGCCAATTTAAATTTTATCTAAATAGGGAATCGAATCTTAAGGTGAGAGATATTTGAGCCACGAAAGGAGTTACGATACAGAAGATGAAACAAATATTGATGAGACCATTCACTTTTATTTTATATATGCACAACATGAATCATATATATTTAGTGAGGACATGTTCATATGAATGGGTAAAAGTTTTATAAGAGCAATAAAGCTTATCAGGCCATCTAACGGTGAGCAGTCAGAGATTGGTTGAATTACAGTTTAGATAAAAGAAAATAGAGTAGGTATACATGTTAAAGATTTGGGGCAATATCTTTAGAATATGCAGAAATTTGAATCTAATTTATAGAGACACTTGAATCCCACCCATTTGAGAAGTTAATTTCTGGAATAAAAATATAAAATCGCCATGTTCTATGACTTGAATTGGTATAAAAGTGGGGTACGAAACTATCTTATGAGATGATAAGATATATATATGTATATACAATCTATATATTTAGACAACTATAAGTTTACTTCCATTCTATGTAAGATCGGTAATAACTATTAGAGTATACATCAACATGTGGGTAATTGGATCTCAAAGTCTAATTACCACGCTCTTTTATGTTTAGTCCCACATCGATTATTCGTTGGACTTGGAGATTCAGCGAGAGCTATATAAGAAGTCGCACATCCATTGGATCTGTTGAGAGAAAAGTTAATGAAAAGATCATCCCTTTGAGGCGGTTCTCTCATGGTCTCATCCCTCTCCTCACGAAGTAGGCACGTTAAATCCCGATATTCTTCCATGTTCTTTATTCCTTTATCTCTGATATGCTTCCGATTATCATTTCCTACAATAACAATAACGTGGTTCACATCCACTAGTGATGAACTAAATAAAAGACAATGATGAGAGCCTTAAGAAGTCCCCTTGCGGCGAGGTATGGCTGTGCCAAATATTTCTAGATCTTTGATAGATTTCCAGCATTGATCTTGATTATGGTCATTATCATCGTGCGAGTGAGATTTCACTATGTCCGGGTAGATGAAATTAGCTGCCACAAGGGGTTGGACATTTGACTTCGGTAGATACCTCGAAGACCTCAACCTCGTCAGAATGAATATTGCATGATGTAGTATGTAAGATAGGGCTAATCTTAGCAAAACGTTTATGGATGTACTGTTTAGAATGATTGATTTTGCAATTCAAAAAGGACTAGTAGCATATATTATTGCCTGCTTGTCTCCTATTTTGATGATGTAGTATTTCTATGGATTGACAACATAATTTTATAAGGAAATAATTTTGCATGAAGAAATTCAATGTGGCTATTAGGGATCCATTGGACAGTCAATTTATGGGATGATTAAATTTAAAGCAACATTGACTTTCTCCATATCCATTTGCCTAAAGCTATACCTAATGATGGAATGAATATTTATTTCTTGCATAGGACATGGACCCCAACCCGACCAAACTGATCATATCCCCCACATTCCTTTCCATGGATAAAGTTGGGCCATGCACATGCTTCACCATTACCCTCCATCTTTTGAGCTCACCACCATCATGAGGAAACATTGGGACCTCCTTGCCTTTACTATAACTATAAAAGGTATACTTGCTATGTTTCCTTCCTCTCTCAAGTTGTTTGTTAAAAGTTGGTGAATAGCTACACACCATGTTTTCTATAATCATTATCATCTTCATATAAAGGAGCTAGCATCATGAATTGTTGACAAGTGTCGTTGCTATGAACTGAAAGAACACGAAGTGCTAAACGAATGATTTATATCGATTGTCGCCCTTGAAAGAAAGAAAACATGTAAAAAACGTTGTCTGTTGGTTGAGTAGTAAATCTTTCATACAATAGATCATGGTTTAAAATTGTGCACATATTTTTCTTAATTTATGGGTGCAGATTTCTTGTTGTGAGTGGTTTCACATCATGGGATGTTGTGAGGATCACAATCACTCAAGAACAATCCAATGGCTGCAATCTTGTAATATGACTCTGTAGAAAAGAACTCATATTTTCACTTCTTTAGGTATTTGGCTGCTCGGTAAAAAATGTATTATTGTCTTTGGGTATTTGGCTACCCGACAAAAACTGTATTCTTGGTTTGATGTTTTCACTATTTTTAGAAGGGTGATAGACTTCCAATATTTTTATTTTTTTCACTAATATCTCTATGTTGATGATGGATTTTCTTTATCCAGTTTATTTGACTCTCATGAGAAATATTTGTAATGTATGCGAGAAATTTCGTCGGGGATATCCATCGGTTTAAATAATAGGTGGGAAGTTGGAGATTAGGATTAAGTATTTAGTTAATCAAATAAATAACTAATTCAATTTACTACATCTTCATTACCTCATCAATTTCATTTTATTTCATTCTTTTGAAATCATATCATATTAGTATTTTCTTTCGATATCAATCACTTTCAATACTAATAAAATCAATTAACATATCGTAACTCACTGGCCTAATTTTTTATTCATTCTTTAATCAATTCCTTTCTATCAAATATCACATCAGTATTATTTTAACTACCAATAAAAATATAATACCTTAATGATGTAATGTTTATTTGTTTGATTACAGTAAGACATGTAACTCCTTTATGCATAGTAAGTATTTGGACATAGCAATGTATGGAATGGTAAATGTGATGTAATGTTATATTGTTCATGTATTGTATTAATTATATATATGATAAGAATATAATTATGATGTTGATTTTTTATTTTGAGTTAGTTAAAAAATATAGTAAAGAAAATTCGAAATTGATATAACTAATTCCAATCCAAGAATATAGGTATAGAGATGGGAGTAATCCAGACCTTAGTATGAGTTACATCCTAGGTAGCTAAGTTAATCCTACAACAAGATTAATCCAAATATTAACTCTTAAGTCCCAAAATCTATCTTTCTAAATCATATTTACTCAAAAGTCCATGAATTTCATTATTATCATTACTCCAAATCCTACTAGTTTAAAAATACAATTACAATTCATGTGCAAACCATCTTTACTAAAAGGTCTATTAGTTTTGAAATGCATTTAAGGTTCATTTGAAATCACCTTTATTGAAAATTCCTTTAGATTTGATATGCATTTAAATTACATCTGAAATTATCTTTTACTCAAAAAGAATATTATTTCTGAAAAACATAAGTTGTATGCTCCCATGGAGAATACAACTTACATGCTCTCACCCCTTTATCTCATATTTTTTATTTTTTTAAATGATACCGAGGTGGTTTTAGATCATCATATATCAACATTGTGTCACTTTAAAATTAACTTGATTTGAGACTTTTGTCCCATCCATCAAGATTATCCAATTTTATCAGTCTTAAAATGCCACATCTAGCTAGATATGCAAATGCAATCCTAATTTCTATATTTATCAAGCATCTCCTTAGTCAAAGTTCTTCCTGCAAATGGTTAGGCATTTGCCACTCTTTGATAGAGGGATAACATCTGTTTATCTTGGGATAAGGAGACTTTATCTTGAGACAAGTTATCTCAAGATAAGAGATCACGTTATGATTGCATCATTTATCATATCTCCGACTGCAGTGCTTGTCCATTCTTTATCCCTCAAAATTGTCGAGCAATGCATTTTCTAAACTTTATCTTTGGGAATTTTTCTTTTGATGGGATGAAGAGTAAGTGTGTGTTATTCTTATTCCTTGTATCGTGAAAAAAGAGGAATAAGTTGTAATTATTGTGGAATAAGTAAAGTGGATATTAAATAAACTATAATCATTGCCTAAATATGAAGAATAAGAGGAAGTGAAATATGTGTATAATAAGTAAGAAGGGGAATAATTGTTCAAAAAATAAAATACATGTCAAAAACCTTCCACTATAATTAGATCAAAAGTTGTAGAATCCATGAAGATGGATCCTCAACTCTAGAATCCAATGTGTGGACGATTGTATTTTAGTCTTTTAGCATATTCATGTTTACATAAGATATAATGTATTCATTAAAAAAGCCTACCCAATTCACATGTGACGTTGAGGCCGCGACCTTGTCAAGAGAAATGTGTTCTTGGCATGCCTTATCCACATGTTGTAAATGTATCTCAATTGTCTCATCACTTGTTAGAACATCGTGTAAGTAGCAAATGACAAAAATAAGGTCCGACTGTAAATTCTGCTAAAATATATAGCATGATTATACGCATGCTTTTAATATATAGCATGTTTAAATCATTGTTTAAAAGTAAAATGTTCAAATCATCTACTATGAATATATATAACATGTTCTGAAATCTTGTTATATATAGGGTTTACCCAACAAACACAAAGCTCAATAGGATTGTAATGAATAGTATGATTTTTACAAGTATTTTTAATCATTTTGAGCAAAAAAATTATAACAATACAAATAAGATATCATATTCTTACTAGTAGCGATCATCTTTTATAAAAAGCAAACCTTAAATTAATACAAAATGATTGTATTTTTATTCGTACTACATATTTCTTTTCAATTATTATAATCTTTACTCGAATTACATCTGTCTTTTCTTTTCTGTAAATTACAAAGGATCATTTTGTATTAATTTAAGATTTTTTTGCAAAAAATGATTATTAATAGTAAAAATGGTATAACATTCGTAAAACACTATATATTTTACTCGAAATGATTGTAAAAACTCATAAGTATACAACATGTTGTACCATGTTATAAAATTTATATCATATTGAAATCCTGACTATGTTATGAAATTTAAAATCCATTTGTTATATATGAAAATAGTTTTCTCTCGTGAACACTAAATGGCTTTTTATTTTTATTTTTCGAGTGTCAACGTAAAGTGAACTCAATTGAAAAAAGAATGGAATGACTATTATATATAATTCGGGATTATGGAATTTAGAGTGATATATACGTAAGTATTAATAAAGGGAGTTTTCCATTTGTGCCTTTCAAACTTTTTCTAATAACACTTTTGGCCTTAACTTATGATAATTAAATGTGTACCCCTGTATTCTTACGAAATTCATATTATTACTCGTTCATTATTTTCTCATGTACCTCTATGTAATACTATAAATTTGGAGACTACATCAAATGCTAATCAAACATTATTCTATACATGGTAGTATGAGTTATTTAGAAAAACTATCAATTTAATTGTAAATAAAGTAACGATAATCAAATTCTCGTATTTGAGAAAAAAAGCAATCCTTGACAACTTAGGTGCCTAAATGGGATCCAAAGTCTAAAACGACACCTCCACTGCTGAAACGGGATCCATAGACCCAAAATGGCACCTCAGATGTCGAAATGGAATCCACATAACCAAAATGTGGCATTTTAATAATGACTACACGATTTCTTTCTCTTTTAAATTTGCGATAAGCTCTATTTTTAGAAAGAATTAGAAGAAGAAAAATAAAGAGAGACAACCGGTAATCATTTTTATATGATATATCGACAACAACAAAGTCATAATTATAAGATTCATTTTGATAAATTTTTTAGTGAATAATATTCATTATTATGTATAATAAACATCAAAATATTCATCAATATAAGATCCTTCAACTAACATGAAATTTGGTGCAAGAACTGATAAGCAAGGACCGGAATGTAAATATAAAGTAATAAGAAACTACAGCATAATTAAACCATTTTTCAGGTATATTTCTGTAAAGTTATCTCACTCTTTTTTGAAAGTTAGAGCACTCCTCTCTCTGGCAAACAACAAACTATCAGCAGCAGCAGAATCCCAAAGCGGCAGCTGACAGAGAGCAGCAAGAGAGAGAGAGAGAGAGAGAGAGAGAGCGCTAGAGAGAGAGAGAGAGCGCTAGAGAGAGAGAGAGAGAGCGCTAGAGAGAGAGAGAGAGAGAGAGACCTGCACTTGCTGTTGGACCAAAGCATCTGTCCCCCCTCCACTCTCATATCATCCACCAAACTCTTCACATCACCACCTTCAAATGGGTCCTCCTCTCCCACTCCACTCCATGCTGCTGCTGCTGCTGCTGCATGATCCGTGCTATGTGCTCTTGAGGTAGAACTGCACCTTTTTTCTCACATGGGTTCCACTCCTTCACTCGCCTGATCCACCAAAGCTCCCACCTTTCCCATCTTTCTCCCACTTTCCCCATATGGGTACCTCCATTTGAGGCCAAAGCTTCCACCTTTCCGGCCATGGCGCCTTCCTTCTTCCCCCTCCGCTGGGAGAGCACCGGCGACCAGTGGTGGTACGCGTGCCCCATCGACTGGGCCGCCGCCAACGGCCACTATGACCTCGTCCGCGAGCTCCTTCACATCGACCCCAACCTCCTCATCAAGCTCACCTCCCTCCGCCGCATCCGCCGCCTCGAGTCGCTCTGGGACGACGACCCGCGCTTCCTACACGCCGCGCGCTGCCGCGCCTCCGTCGCTCGCTCCCTCCTTCTCGAGTGCGACGGCGGTGATGGGGGAAACAGCCTGATCAGGGCGGGGTACGGCGGGTGGCTCCTCTACACCGCTGCATCTGCGGGGGACGAGGACTTCGTAGCGGAGCTGCTAAGGAGGGACCCGCTGATGGTGTTCGGGGAGGGCGAGTTTGGGGTGACGGATGTGCTGTACGCCGCCGCGAGGAGCAGGAATGCGAGGGTGTTCAGGGTGCTGTTCGAGTCCGGGATGTCGCCCAGGTGTCCGACGAAATGCTCCAGTGGGGAGGAGTTCAGGTGGGAGATGAGGAACAGGGCCGCTCACGCAGCCGCGAGGGGCGGGAGCTTGGAGATGCTCATGGAGCTGCTCGTTGGGTGCACGGATGTGCTCGTGTATAGGGATGCTCAGGGGTCTACTCTTCTGCATGCTGCTGCTGGCAGAGGGCAGGTTGAGGTGAGTGAGAGTTTCTGGTCAACATTGTTATTTGGTTTTCTGTTTAAGATTGGATTTTATGCTTCTTTACATGTTTATTTAGTTTTCGGCAGTTTTAAGTTGTTGAGTTATCATGTTAGTGATGTTAAGCAGAAATTGCTTTAATCCTGACCCAGCTTTTCAACCAAGCATACAGAGCCTGATGATCTTCCCATGTCCCTCCAAACAGCGTTTAGTTTTCAGAGTCTTATTTGGCTCAAGATCACGGATCAGTCGATCCATCCATTTAAGGGACTCTGTCTGGGCAGAGGTGCCATATAAATCTCCTTAGGGTAATACACTAATACTTATCCTCTATACTACTGTTCTACCACCATATAAGAGAGGGATTCAACATGTCGTTAGGATGTAGCCTAGTTAAGGATGAACCTCGTAAATTATGTGTCGTTTTCGTTTTGTTTGGTTGATTGTTTGATCCACGTGAGATTTATATCCAAAGAATGTTCTATATGGGTGATGATGAGAAGAAATGATTTACATATGATCTTAGAGTAGGTTTAGCTCTTGACTTCATGATAGGAGTAATGCTGAAATGTTGAATATGGGACCTTCTGGAAGTTACGTGGTATGATATTCTATATCATTTCCGTTCCAAGATGAGCACACACACCTTTGAATGGTGATTTTGTAAATTTCTGCTTGTGCATTCGATAAAGCACAATCTTCCCCTCTAGACTTCCCGGAACCCTTCGACCTATAAGAGAGATCCGATATCCACCTCGAAGGAAGAAAAGGACACCTTGTTCCAATCTCAGAGATGCAGACACTCCCATGTAGTGAATGTGATTTGGAACCAAAATTTGGTTTGGAAGGAAATCTATAATGTGGAATTCTGTTTTCCAACACAAGTTAGAACTTGAAATAGTTTCACATCTGGAGATTTGAAGTTCCAATAGAGGGTTTATTATGATTTTCTAATCTTAGTTGCAATAGAGGCGTTATTATGATTTTCTAATTTAAGTGATGGCCTAATCGCAACATAGAACTGTGAGCCATACATGAGCGAGCATACACCTCCCAGTCACCAGTCTGGGTCAGTTGGGGATCAACCTCAAATCCAGGTTATTGGGACTTGAAACTTAATTATGTTGGTCTTCATGTATCGTGTGAAATTCCATCTCTTTCTCTTATAAGAGCGCAAGGCTTGTCTTGGTCATTGTTCTTCCTAGGGTGTTTTATAAGAATTCTTGTGTTTAAAATACACCAATCATGAGAGTTGATCACCGTATCTTTAGACTAGATTGTCGGACCAATAGTGGAGGGACGCTTTATTCATATTAGGATGTTTGAGAATTAAATGAGTCTGTTCTCCTTCTACTTCCATCAATCACGTACATGTCATCATTTGTTATCCCTTGTCTGCACTTTACTAAGACTTGCTAGAGCTCCCTGGATATATTTCTTAGTTTCAAAGCCATTCTTCATTTCTTGAAATTTGAAAATTATGTAGAAAATGAGATAGATTTTCACAAAGTCAGGGTAAGTACGAGCTCCTTTGTGCACTGCTTGATTCAAAATATGTGTGTTACTCCTTTGGATAGTGAGCATGGTTCAGAAAAAGGAAAAAGAATACATCCACAATGTTTGCCCCATGAATCTGTAAAAATGCTTTGATCGATAGTATGTTGGCTTCCTTTATGTATTTCCTTTTAACATACAATACATGTTTTTTCAGTGCTAAATTTTGGGTCTTTCATACTGAATAAAATATGGATATTGAATATGTTGATGTCATGGATAAATAACTGCTTTTTGAACATATGAGATTACATGACATGCTATTGTTCTTGAATTTGTAAAAATATTCATGTTATAAAATTGTTTTCTATATCATATGAGAGAGCGAGGAAGGCCTAAAAAGTATTGGAATGAAACTATCCGAAGGGATCTTAGTTATTTGGATCTATGTCCGAGAATGACCCAAGATAGATCTGAATGGAGGCAAAGAATCTTTGTAGCCGACCCTACTTAATGTGAGAAAAGGCTTTGTTGTTATTGTATATCATGATTGATGACATTGTGGCGTAGAGCTGCTTACATTATACTCCTATATCCTTTCAAAAAAACATTACACTCATGTCCTCTGCTTGGATACTATAAGAAGCGTATATTCCTTGGCGTGGAAAAAGTGGAACGTTGATTTTTCCTACCAGGGAGTTTGTGGGTGTGTTGCGATTCAGGTTTTGAAGTGTCTTCCCCTTCATTTTACTCTCTTCTGGAATTAGTCTTTCTGTCATCCAGCCACCTTTGAATTTTCATTACCAATTTTTATTTCAAAAGGACTCGTTTTCAGCTTGTCAAAGAGGTTAAAATTCGTAAAGTGGCCATCTTCATGGCCTAGTTTGTGTTCATCTTTGTGTCTATACTTCTGTACATGTCTAATATAGAAGGCGTGTACATCCAGCAATGTGTCTAATCCCTGTCCTTTAAGCTTTGAGTTTGGAAATAGGGTACATTTTCAATAATACGCCATTTGTATTGTTAGGACCATTCACTCCATGTCGCTTCATTTGTTCGACCATTTGAGGGATTACAAAATGGAGTTTTTAGTACTGTTTACGTGCCCGTACAACTGCTAACACCAGTCATGGCACAGAAGTCATTTGTTTTTAAATTAAGGCAGTAATGGTACATCTTTGTTCATCCCATATGAAATACTCCAATCATCAAGAAGGCATGTGAAGCATGAGTGCAGAACTCATTATCTAGAAATATATCCCATTATGAAATAAAGTTTGCATACCATACAATAACGTTTTATTATGGTAATAAAGTTCTCATACCATAAAATAGTTTTATGGTTATAGCTGTGTGTTTCTTCAGCTATTGTTTACCTTGCTTGAGATTAAGCTGTACGTCCACGTCTTCTGTGGAGTTCAATTGTTGTAGGGGAGAACTTTTTTGGCTATAGATCAATCTGTAGAACTTGTATTCTGAATTACACAATATTCTGCAATCACCTGAATTCTTGTTTGTTATCCAGAAGATCCATACGGGTTATGTCCAATCAGTACAATACCTTTAGCCGATTTGTTATTGTGGACTGATACTGCAGTTTCATTTATAAAGCAACTTTAGCACTTTTTAACCTGGTTATTTGGCAGTTTGAATGGGCTCTAATTTCTCACCTATCATTCATGTTGCCTTTAGTTCAACTAAGTGCATAGCACAATCCTAGCTCCGGTTGTTCAAAAAAGAAAATATGCAACATATGCATATGGGAAATTATGACAAAATGTCCAGTAAGTTGCTCTATAAGATTAAGCAAGAGATAGGCAAAAAGGCAAGTATAAAATGAGCCTAACTATATATATATATATATATATATATATATATATATATATATATATTACAACTTGGGAACATATCCAGACAAACCTGGTACATTATCCTAACAAACTACTGTGGAAGGAAAGACTAAGTACCGAGGAAATAAGTATCCATTTATTATATGTAGTTGCTTGTTTAGTCCCATCCCATAACATCTATTGAGAGAAACAACGAATTGTGGGTGAGCGGGACTTAAATATAGTGATTCGTCCCATAGGCCCATCGCTCCATTCATCTTCTTCTCCATTCTGATCCTTTTCCTCATCCAAAAACTCCTTAAATTATGTCCAAGTATTCAAAGCAGACTATTCCACACCAAGCGAGCGATGCATAGTTTCAGTTTCGGTTTATTCTATGTCTTTGTATTTGATCGGGAATTGTGTTGTGGTGGTTTCGTTTCCTTTATACATGAACAAACAATCTGGAATTTAGAAAGCCTGCACCAAGGTCCCATCTGACTCCAATGGGGTGTGTGTTTGTGTCATGGTTATATTTGATATTGTTGACGCATAGGCTATTTTGTATCTCTTTGTTATTTTATTTTCTTGTTATTCTCTTTATGTAATTTACCCATAGGCTACTCTCCTATATAAGAGAGCCTAGGGCTATGGAATAGAACATCTCATTCACGTTTCCCAACATGGTATCAGAGCGACGGTCCTAGACCGGAGTTCTTGAAACCCTAACCCTAAACCCCACCCGCCGGCCCTCTTCTTCTCCCTCTCTCTCTCTCTCGATCGGCGCGCCATCCAACGCCGTCGCCTCTGCTGTGCGTGCTTGTGCGCATCACCAGCGCTTCCCTGGCGCGCTGCAGCCCTCACGATCTGCAGCCCTAGCGCCTGTGCGCTACATCCCTTGCATCTGCGCGCGGTCCTTGGCGCCTGTGCGCTACAGCCTTAGCGCCTGCGCCCTTCCTGTGTGCATCTGTGCACTGGTGCGCTAGAACCGTGCGCATCTGTGCGCACTGGTGCGTGTTGAAGTAACGCACTGTGCACACTTTTCGCCCCAGTTGCACACGCGGGTAGCGGCTTCTTGTTGCCCTTGCGTGTGACCTTTGTGCTCGCGTATCCAGACCATATCCAGACCGTAGCGCGCACATAATCATGGGGGTAGTTGCTTGACGTCTACAATAGCAACTAATCCCGTCTATGTCATTGTAGACAAAGATTATCTTCTCTTAGTCACTCCAGTCTTCCATCTCCAGTATGTCAGAAAGCAAGGCAGATACCCCATCTATGGGCGCATTTCGTGGTCCAGCGCCCATCGTCAAGATGGATGGTACGAACTATGAACTGTGGGCAATGCAGTTCATGAGTATGATGAAGTCCACGGGCAAGAAGCATATTCTCACAGAGCCCGAGCCTGCAGAGAAGACTGGAGTTCATGCCTCATGGGAGGCAGACGACGCATATGCCAAGGTGTGGCTGTCTGGCACATTGGCTATTGAAATCGCCAATGACATTCTACATCAACCCACAGCCAAAGACATGTGGGATATCCTCGCAGCGACCTATTCTCAGGCAAAGAATGAGACGAAGATCCTGCAACTACAACATGATATATTCACGATAAAGCAGAATGGTCGTCCGTTACATTCTCTCTATACATCTTTGAGAGGAATGTTTGAGAAGCTTTATAGCTTCATGCCTCTTACCGCCACACCAGAGCAGCAGAAAACATACAGGAATGCAACGATGGTGGGTGTGTTTCTCGCTGCACTTGATCCAGAGTATGAGGCTGCACGTTCACAGATCTTGGCGGACTCGACTATTCCTCCCATGGAGGAGGCTTTTCACAGATTGAGTAGGATAACTGTACCTTCAGCAGCTGCTAGTCAGAATCCCTCAGCCATGGCGGCCAACAGGGGCCGTGGTTCTCATTACCAGGGCCGTGGACGTACTCCCCGTGGAAGGGGTGGCCGCACTAGGCCTACATGCTCATATTGTCACCGCATCGGACATACTGAGGACACATGCTACTCAAAGCATGGATTTCCTGCATCTGCACGAGTCGCTGAGCAGATAGAGCCTCCTTCTGCTGCTTCACTGGATCAGCGTTTTGATGATCTGGTTGCCCGCCTCAGGGGCATTATCCCACCATCTGGCCCAGCACCGATGACAGAGAGTCATACTGATGTTGCTGCTTCTGCTTCTGCGTCTGCCTCTACGAGTACTTCAGGTAGTACACTTGCACTTCATAGTAGTAGATCGGATACATTGCCATGGATCATGGACTCAGGCGCTACACATCATCTATGTGGCGACCAGAGTCTACTTTCAGGATATACTCAGATCCCTCCAGGACGGACAGTAGTGATTGCCAATGGCACACATTCCCCCATCACGGGTCAGGGGGAGATTAGATTGACATCCTCTATGCAGCTCAAGAATGTTTTACATGCACCGCATTTTTCTATGAATCTTTTGTCAATCAGTCAGATTACGAAGGATCTCCAATGTCGAGCTATTTTTGATCCATCTTCTTTGATTTTTCAGGACATCCGTACGGGCAACGTGATTGGTCATGGCTATGAGCAAGGAGGCCTCTATCGTCTGAACCAGACCCCATTTGCCGGAATCACATCTTCTCCCGCTGGACAAGTATCTTCTCTCCTGTGGCATCTGCGTTTTGGTCATCTACCGCTTCAGAAGTTGCGTCTTGTCTTACCTTATAGTTTTTCTCACACACCTATCCAGTGTGAGGCGTGTCAGTTGGGAAAACATCACAGGTCATCATTTCCCAGTAGTCAAGGTCGGAGTAGTAACTCCAAATTTGAGTTGTTTCATGTTGATGTCTGGGGTCCAAGTCGTGTTCCCGATCATCAGGGGCACATGTTTTATATTGTTTTTGTGGATGATTTCTCAAGAGCATCATGAGTTTTTCTAATGAAAAATAAGTCTGAAGCTGGAAATATTATTATTCAATTTCTAAATGAGATTCAGAATGTTTTTTCCACAACTGTCAAAATTATGAGAAGTGACAATGCCTTAGAGTTATGCACCAATAATCTAGCCAACTACTACTCCTCTAAAGGAATTGTTTACCAAACATCCTGTGCCCATACGTCTCAACAAAATGGGGTTGCAGAAAGAAAACACCGTCACCTACTTGATGTCACAAGGTCACTTCTCATTCAGAGTCATGTTCCGTATTCATACTGGGGTGATGCAGTCCTTACTGCATGTTATCTTATAAATCGTATGCCATCGTCTGTCTTGAATGAACAGATTCCTTTCTCACTGATTTATCCTGACAAGAATCTGTTCACTCTTACCCCTCGTGTGTTTGGGTCAGTCGCGTTTGTCCATCAGTTGTCGCCCGGTTCTGACAAGCTCTCTCCTAGAGCTGTCAAGTGTGTCTTTGTGGGGTACTCCAGAACTCAAAAGGGGTACAAGTGTTTTGACCCTGTGCGTCGGCGGTATATGATCAGTGCAGATGTTACATTCTTTGAATCCATCATGTATTTCTCAGATTCTGGGAAGATGCAGCCGCCACCTATATCCCCTGACATTGTATTCATGGCACCACCAACATCACAACCGCCACCAACATCTGAACCACCACCACCACCGCCACCGCCATCAATAGTACCTCCGTTACCATTCCATTACACCCGGAGGCTGAATCAAGCTCATGGTCCTGACCAGTCAACTAGCTCGCCTATGGTATGTAATGAGAATATTAATGTTGATGGATCTGACGACATTTCTCAGCAGGGTGCATTACAGGAGCATGGTGATACCACAGAGGACCTAGATATTCCAATCGCTTTACGGAAGCCGAAGAGAAGCTGTGTCCAGTATCCAGTATCAGCAGTGGTGTCGTTTGAGAGGCTATCTGGACCATTCAGGACGTTTGCATTGGCACTTTCAGCTACAGCCATTCCACGGAACCATCATGATGCTATGCAGGATGCTAGATGGCGACTAGCAATGGAAGAGGAGATGGAGGCACTTCAGTCTAGAGGAACCTGGAGTTTGGTTCCTATACCTCCAGATGTTAGCCCGGTGAGTTGCAAATGGGTGTTTACAGTTAAGCACAATGCAGATGGTTCCATTGACAGGTACAAGGCACGCCTTGTTGCTCGGGGCTTCACGCAGACATATGGGGTAGATTACCTAGACACCTTCTCCCCTGTGGCGCGTCATTCCACTTTACGGATCCTGCTATCTGTTGCGGTTGCTAGAGACTGGCCACTCTATCAACTGGACGTAAAGAATGCATTTTTGTATGGAGACTTGCAGGAGGAAGTCTATATGCAACAGCCACCTGGTTCAGAAGGGGTTCATTGCTACATCTCACGTCACATCAGAGAATCAGACTGCTGATATTTTCACCAAGGCATTATTTAAAGGCCCATTCCAGAAGTGTGCGTCCAAGCTGAGCATGATTGATATCTATGCTCCATCTTGAGGGGGAGTGTTGACGCATAGGCTATTTTGTATCTCTTTGTTATTTTATTTTCTTGTTATTCTTTTTATGTAATTTACCCATAGGCTACTCTCCTATATAAGAGAGCCTAGGGCTATGGAATAGAACATCTCATTCACGTTTCCCAACAGATATTTATGAAAGATTTTAGACACATATTGCATCATAAGTATAACTGTCCTTTTTCCATCTTTGTATTCTGCTGCAATCACCATGCTTAGCTTGTTTACTTTGTCAGGTAGTTAAAGGCCTTCTGGGAGCATTTAACATCATCAACATGACGGACAACCAAGGAAACACTTCTTTGCATGTAGCCGCATTTCGAGGGCACTTGGCAGTGGTAGAATCCCTGATCTCTGCATGCCCAGCATCTATTTCTTTGGCCAACCATGCTGGCGATACTTTTTTGCATCTTGCTATCTATGGATTCCGGACTCCTGGTTTCAGAAGGCTTGACCGACAAATGGAACTAATGAGAAAATTAATATCAGGTGACATAATTAGCATTAGCAGCATTGTCAACATAAGGAACAATGATGGACGGACAATTCTTCACCTGGCTGTAATCGGAAATGTGCATTACAATCTGGTTTCACTTCTAATGAAGATTCCTTCTATGGACTTAAATATCAGAGACATTGGTGGGATGACCCCTTTGGATCTGCTTAACCAACGTCCCAAGTCAGCCATGTCGGAGCTGTTAGTTCGGCAGATGATGTCAGCTGGTGGTGTCTTGAATAAGAGGGACTTCAGGACTCGATCTTCTGCAGGCTTATATTCAAGGATGCATGGTACTGGCAGCAGTCCGGGAACCTGTTTCAAGATCTCGGATGCAGAGATATTCTTATACGCTGGTATTGAAGCGTTGGATGGTAATGGAAACCGGGGCAGTGGGAGGCTTAGTTCATGTTCAAGCGACAGCCAGAATGGACTTACTCTCTCCGATACTCCAGATGGAAATCGCCCTTCTGCTGCTAATAAAAGTCGCAACTCTACAGCGAGCCGTTTGAAGAGCTTCTTCCACTGGCCTCGTCCGAAGAAGAAAACCAGTGCAGGCAAATCTAAAGATAACACGGTGGGCCCAAACAAGAAATGGAACGAGTGTGAGGACACACCAACTCCCTTGAGGCAGAGATTTTCCAAGCCAACATCTCTTCAGAGCAACAAGCGAGCTCTCGCTGTTAGGAGCTCCTCTACAAGCCCAACCTCAAAAAAGAAATTCGCAGCTGGGTTGCGGCATGGGGTCGTCGATGCTATGCCACACCTCGACCCTCAAGCAAAGACTGTGTTAACCCCTCCTTCGAGGTCATCCATGGCATCACCTACTTCAGATAGATACAGAGGCATTTGCTCCGAGATTGAAAATGAGGGTCCATCTTCAAAC
Organism: Ottelia alismoides; assembly: GCA_037367405.1. Taxonomy (NCBI): domain Eukaryota; kingdom Viridiplantae; phylum Streptophyta; class Magnoliopsida; order Alismatales; family Hydrocharitaceae; genus Ottelia; species Ottelia alismoides. Next base: position 416,160 of record JAZKJV010004227.1, on the reverse strand, counting down.
TCATCCATTATCGGTGAATCGATTGAAACCTCATCTCTCAAGTCCAGCTTTGTCAACTCCAAGCTAATGAATCAATACTTATGCTTTGGAGCTCATGGCCTTAGTGTGGACGATCCAAATACCAGTGAGCGGTCAAAGAGGTTCTTTAAGCGCTCCATTATACCCGCAGCTGGATAGGTAAAAGTTCAATCCGAAATTACCTGTTTTAGATTCTGCTTCCCTGCTGGTGTAAAGTATCTCATCTGCTGCTATGCATGTTTCCATTTGTGTGAACTTGTCAGGAGTGTGTTTAGTGGGTAGACTATATATGTTTGGTGCTGCCTCGATTGGAAAAATGCTGCTTGGGCATGTATCCCAAGCTAGAGGTTATGTGTCTTATTGTATGTAAAAACTCTTGCTACTTATTTTTTATATCTCTGGTTTGTGTGATTGTGGATATGTTTGTGTGCTCATGATAGCCATCAAGGACGGATTTGAGATCGAAACAATTGGGATTTTTTTCAGAGATTGGATGCAGTTACTAATTCATGATCTTTCATGTACAAAATGAAAACTTCTAGCCATCTGCTAGTGGAAAGAAACTGGAAGACAAATTTCTGATGAAAACTCCCTCATTTTTGACAATTCCAGAGGATGGTCCAGAATTGGGTCAATCATGTTTATTAAGTGTGAAATCCCCGATGTACCGTCACATCCTGCTTCCCCCTTTCGTTTCTTTGAGAAAAAATATCAATAATGTATACCGGTAGATAATATTTCTTTTAACATAACGTTTCTTCCTAATAATAGTAGATTTTGGATCAACCTATATCAGATATTTTTTAAATGCATTAACTTATAATGGATTTGTATCCTAATTATCTTATTTAGATATCCAAATTTTTAGGATCAAAATATAGAATTTGATGGGCTTTTTGTCCAATCTCATACCATTGACACACACATGAGGTTTAATTCTCGATCTCAAAAATTTTAATTTTCTAAAAATCAATTTATTGTCAAGTCACATAGATTAATCATTGATTCTATTTATTAACAAGTAAGGTGGTCAAGTGCACATGCGTTCTTGATTGGTGTATTTATCTTTGTAAACATTAATATTCTGGGTATTGATGATAAAAAGTACATACTTATGTATTTTATATTTTTGATTTGATAAAGGTTTGGAACAAGTGTAGCTTATGTTGTAATTAATCAAAACCCAAAGACCGGATTTCTATGTGGAAGTTTTCTTCAAAATTCAGCCAAATCCTCTTTTGTCCAACGTTCGCAAAGGACAGCGAGCTTTGTGGATTCTTCAATAGATCTAATAGTACTTTGTTTTCGTACAACCCAATCATCTCCTACCCACAGATCTGGTGTGGGAGCCTTCTTCTTCTTCTCATGTAGTTCACTTTCAATAGAGAATTCCAATTGCTTCTTCCTAACCTATGCAAGCTCAGAATCTGAAGATGGATACTCATCAGCCAAGTCCGAGTCATTTCCATCTGCCCGATTGTTCTTAAGCATAGAGAAACCATCTGACCAATCCCTGATTGTCTTATGTTTCTGATTGATTAATCCTTCATAAGCTTGTTCAGGTTGGGCAGTGAGATCTATCTTGAAATTCTCCACCAAAATATTATCTTCAATGCAAGGTTTCTTTTTCAGGAGGATATTCTTGGGTACAACCTCCGGTCGTGCTATCTGAGCCTCCTTTTTCTTAGAAAGGTCAAGTGTCATTTGCTTCTCCAACTGTAGCTGTTGTTGATGATGTACTTGTTGATCGAGTTGGTTAGAAGGGCCCTCCATCGATATAATCTTGGCCATTGCTGCAAGAGGATCTGAAGCCGCTTCAACTTTCTCCAAAGAATTAGCATCTGCAGTTAACTCTTTAAACTGTGGATTGGCTTGCTTCTGCGTTCCCTTGAACTGTTGGAGTAAATCCACTGAAACATCTGCGGCACATTTGTCCAATGACTCTATATTTGAGTTTTTAGTTTTGGACTGAGCATTTGAATTCTTTTGCAGAATGCTCTTTTGAGCCAAGGGAACACCATTTTCTTCAAATGAGATGAAGTAAAGCTTAAAGGATCAAAGGATCAATAGGTTGATCATGTAGGGGTTATGAGTCTTCATTCCCAACTGTGTTAAGAACCACAAATTGATGTTGTTGCCTCGACAATGCGAGGGAGTTGTTCGGAGCCAACGATCACTCCCTTGTGCTTGAGACGCTTCCCCTTTTTTTGGGAAACAGCTTCAGTCCAACCATCTTCTTTTCCCTTATTTGAAGTGTGATCTGGAGCTGTATCTTTAACGTCTACACCATCCTTAATTATTAAAGCGCCACTGGTTGTAAGGGAAACTGAAGGTGTTTCAATAACATCAAGCAAGACTCCCTTGCCTTTGTGTTGCTATTGTTGCAGTACCTTCTGGGCATTATTGTCCACACTATTAAGTTATTGTTGATGCGTCAATAAACAGGGAGCCTTCAGGACTCTCGAGTTGGGGAAGAGGCTGTTCCTTAGAAGGGCCTTGATTAAATGAGGTTCCAGAATGGTGACCAGGTCCTTGCACCTGATCAGGAGGAATCTTAACCCATTTCTGCTTTATTTCCCCTCCCTTGGGATTAGTATGTACTCTTCTACATTCCTCCAAAGTATGACCAATGACAAAACAAGAGGAACAATATTTTTTGAGTCTCTCATTAACTAGCTTCTGCTGAAATGTCTGAGACCCATTCCTAATCCAAACATGGTCTACTCTAGGCTTAGTTAAATCAAGTTCCAGAAACATGCGGAGATAGCTTGGACGGAAAATTTTTTTAACATCTCTATCAGCACAAATGTATTTGCCAATGACTTGGGCAATTGACTTAATAATCCCTGGGTTATGCAGATGAACATTCAGAAAGGGGAGGATAAAATGATCGCACAAAACCTTGGTCAAAAATTTGCTAATGTAAAGGTTCGTACTCGTTTTGCCATATTTTTTAAAGTGGTAAAAATAAGCAGACAGAAAATGGTACTTGCATGTAGATTTTAGGTCAATCTGTTCTATCTCATCCTCAAGAAAATGCATACAGAATTATAGAGTTAGAGGTTGGTGGCTATCATGCAGGCACTGCCAAGCAACCAGTTCATCCTTGGTGCTGAGCCATATGGTTAAGCAGGGAGCCATTAAGAAGTTTAGAAATTTCAACTGAAGAATCACCATTACTGTTGTTCACTGTATTGATTACATGAATAAAATGCACCATTAGCTATCCATGCACAAGCATTTGATGCATCTCAGGGATGTCGGTTGCTTCGCAAGGTCATAGAATGGTGATCTACCTCAAATCTGTTTTCAGCAGAAATCATTATAGAACTTCCCATCTCGGAAATGGTGGAATCGATTCATGTCTCTTACGATGATCTCTCGATCAAAAGCCTTGCTAGCCTCATGGCAGTCTTTGCAAACCTGCTGGCTTTTTTGATATCCTTACGACCTCACCCTTCTTTGTATTCAACAGTCCAAAAGCAATCGCGAGCTTCTCGTTATGGTAGAACAATGGATTTTCCTTCTCTTCCTCATCAATATCATGTAGCGCTGCTCTTGTTTCAGTGATATAACCATCTGCTCTCAGACCTTGACATATATCAGTGCTGACTGCAGATGCGTTCGTTCACCTATGATGAATTCGCCAATCACACTACCCATTTCAATAGTTGAATGACGTGGCTCTCTATCACTCATCAACTTCCTCACGTCCGCAAGCTTCCCACCGGCCAACACTAGCATAGAGATTAGCTTGTGATACGTAGTGCCCACTGTTGGAAGGCTCCAACTCGATGACCCTCCTACCTATCTCTTCTCCTAATTCTACACTGTGTTGGATCTCGTACGCACCATGAAGGGTGCCCAAGACACCAGCATTTGGTTCCATCTGCATTGAATCTACAGCAACCTCATCTGCATTTTGTTTTCTTGAAGACGGGCATGGAAGGGAGGAAGATGAATGCTCGACTGAAAGCATGGAAATAGAGTATGAAAACCCCATTCGTGCAGGAAAAAGAAAATGTTCTTCTTGAATCTGTTTGATGAATTTGAGGGGAGGAGGAAGGAGGAGAATGTTGAAGCTTCATCCACTTTGATTCCAGCTGTTAGATGATACACTGATATCATTCCTGTTGTTGGTACACTGAAATCATTCCTGCTGTGACAGATAAATTTCATTCCTGCTGCCCTAATCGATGATACACTGAAATCATTCCCGATGTTGAGGTAGATAAATTTGGTACACTGAAATCATCTAGTTGATATACATGTGATCTGATTAGTTTTGCTTATAACATACCTTTGAATATGCTGGTTTGATTATAACACCGTGAATTTCCTTTTTTTTCCCTCGTGTATCATTTCCTTTTTTTATTATAGCACCTTTATGTTGTGGCTTTGAATACGCTGGTTTGACGATAACATACCTTTGAATATAGTTATAACTATGTTTTTTTAAGCCCGGTAATTTTGGGAGTCCGGAGCATCCCCTTAGTTATATGGCTTACGCCTGTAGCAAGAATGTTCCAAACTTAAAAAAGATTATTCCTGAAATATGTAAAGAAATACAAGCAACACCTTAACAGCCAAGGAACCATTGTGGAGCAAATAAGTTGAGAATGAGGACAATGGATGTCCCAATGATGATGATATTATCACTCTTCAAAGATAATAGGTTAAAATAGAAAATGAGGAATTGTATATTTCTTCTAGAATAATTTAGATTGTAATATTTATATAGCAAACTTCAATTCTAGTACTCCCTGTATACTGCTTCAATCTTATATTTTGTCTTTGCACTTTTTCTTGTAGTTTTTTTTCATTCTATAGTTAAAGTTAATGTCTATATCTATTCTGTATGTGTGTGCTTCTATACTTTTCAAGAGGAGAATATGGAATTTCTCATTGTAATGTGTTCTTCTATGCATAAACGAGGGAATGGGAAAAGACATAAAGGAAGAGGATGAAGAAAGGAGAAACGAGGAGAGGGTTGAAAAAGCATTTGCTCCGAGGCTGAAAATGAGGGTCCATCTTCTAACTCATCCACTATCGGCGAATCGATTGAAACCTTGTCAATCAAATCACCTTTGTCAACTCCAAGTTAATGAACCAATACTTCTGCTTTGGAGCTCATGGCCTTAATGTAGAGGACCCAAATATCGGTCAGCGATCAAAGAGATTCTTTAAGCACCCCATCATACCCACAGCTGGATAGGTAAAAGTTCATTCCAAAAGTTATCACTGTATTAGATTCTGATTTTCTGCTGGCGTGATGTACAAGAGCTTGAAATCTCGTCTGGTTCTATGCTTGTTTCCGTCTGTGTGTAATTGTCAAGAGTGTGTTGAGTAGTAGGTAGATTGTATATATGTTTGGCGCTGCGTCAATGGAAAGACAACTGCTTGGGCATGTATCCCAAGCCAGATGTTATCTGTCTTACTGTATGTAAAAACTCTTGCTAGGTAATTTTTATATCTCTGGTTTGCATGATTATGGATATCATAGCCATGACTGTTCCTCGACCTATATTCTTAATCTGATTGGAGAAGGCAAAGAACATACCATCTTCCAAAAGCATGCTCTTCTACATCTCGAAGGTTAATGATAAAGTGATCAAGCAAATTCTTAGTCAAACTTTTGCTAATGTCAGGGTTCGTGCTCATTATGCCATATATTTTTTTTAAAATAGTAAAAAATAAGCATTCAGAAAATGGTACCAGCATGTAAGTTTTAGCTCAACCTACTCATTTCAGCCTCAAGAAAATGCAGACATAATCAAATGCTTTAAAGAGGCTGGCAATTGCGCAGGCACTTCCAGAGCAACCCTTTCATTCCCCTTGCAGAGCTATATGGTTAAGCAGGGAGCCATTAAGAAGTTTAATAATTTCAAGTAAAGAATCACCATTGCTATTGTTCACACTGTTGACTACACAAATAAAATGCACCGTTATCTTCTTACCTGTGGAAAGAGTTGTTGTTTCACAAAATATATCCATGCTCAGGCATTTTGATACATCACAGGGACCCTAGCTGCTTCACAAGGTCATACAATGGTGATCTACCCTCAATGTGTTTTCACCAGAAATCATTACAAGAACACTTCCCATCTTTAAAATGGTGGAACCTATTCCTGTCTCTTACGATGATAATACGATCAAAAGCCTTCGATATGAACTTGCTAGCCTCGTGGCAGTCTTTGCAAACCCTCAGGTTTTTCGATATCCTGATTACCTCACCCTTCTTCGTATTCAACAGTCCAAAAGCAATCGCGAGCTTCTCGCTATGGTAGAACAACGGATTCTCCAAATCTTCCGCATCAATATCGTGTAGCACTGCACTTGTTTCAGGGACATAACCATCTGTTCTAATCCTTTCCAGAACCTCAGATACCTTGGCATATATCAGTGCTGAGTGCGGGTGTGTTCGTTCACCTGCAATGAATTTACTAACCGCACCACCCATTTCAATAATCGAATGACCGGGCTCTTTGCTGATGCCTCTATCACTCATCAACCTCCTAATGTCCGCAACAGCTTCCCATCGGCCAACACTAGCGTAGAGATTAGCTAGTGATATGTAGCGTCCACTATTGAAAGGTTCCAACTCGATGGCCCTTTTACCTATCTCTTCTCCTAACTCTACATTGCAGTGGATCACGCACGCACCAAGCAGGGCTCCCAAGACACCAGCATCTGGTTCCATCTTCATCGAATCCATGACCTTCTTGGCTTCTGATAAAAGGCCTACTCTCCCAAACAAATCAACAAGGCACCCAAAGTGCTCCATTTTGGGCTCAATTCTGCAAACATCAACCATGTATTCGAAATAATGCTTCCCCTCCTTCACCAGTCCTACATGAGCACAAGCAGTGAGGACATTCAACAGAGTTATCCCGTCAGGCCGCACCCCGTTCTGCTGCATTTTGTGGAACAGCCTGATTGCATCGTTTGCTCGACCATGTACTGCCAGTCCCTCGATCATGCAGTTCCACGACGAGAGTTCTTTGTTGGGAAAGCGCTCGAAAACTTCATACACCTTCTCCAAGCTGCCACACTTGCAGTACATGTCGATCACACTCGTCACAAGCTTCGAATCCATCTCGATCCCACTCTTCACAACCAACTCGTGTATACGACGTCCCTGCTCCAGAGCACTCATTCCAGCACATGCCGATAACATACTAGCCGCGACAAACTTATCCAGCTCGATCCCTTCCGACTGCATCTCCTCAAACAAAGCCAATGCATCCTCGAACCGGGCACTCTGCACGTACGCCGTAATCATTGTGTTCCACGACACACCATTCCTCTCCGGCATTCCATCGAACAGCTCCCTTGCCTCGTCAACCAATCCCAACCGTGCGTAACCGCCAAATAGACTGGTCCACGAGACAACATCCCTCTGCGACATTCTGTCGAACAACTGGCGTGCGTCCTCGGTGTGGCCGCAGCAACAATAGAGATGCACCAGATTGTTCTGCGAATACAAATCGGATCCGAAGCCAAGTTTCAGAACGTGGGCGTGTACCTGCACGGCTAGACGGAGGTCAGGGTCTCCGGCCAAGGCACCGACGAGTGCGGGGAAAGTGAAGTTGTTGGGGGGGACGGAGCGGGAGAGCATGAGGGAGTAGAGGGCGATGGGATCGGGGTGGGCACGGATTAGGGTGTTGTAGATGAAGGGGTCGGGGTTGGGGAGGGAGTGGAAGAGGCGGAGGGCGTAGCGGAGGTCGCCGGCGGGGTGGAGGGCGCAGAACTTGATGGCACGGCCGACGGCGTCATTGTCGTGGGAGAGGCCGAGGCGGACGAGGAGGGAGTGGCGCTGCTCGAGGTCGGCCATGGTGTGGAGGTGGGAGGTAGGGGAGAGGAAGTTGGGAATAATGGCGGGAATGGACATCGGCAGTTTGAAGTAGAATCTATGTCTCTCTCTCTCAAGTTGGCAGTATTAGAATCTGGGGAGCGGATTGTCCGCTATTATTCAGCGTACATTGGAAGCGAGGCACCATTTTGCACGGTTAAAAAAAATGTAAAATAGCGCGAATCATTCGATCGTGATCGAGTGATACATATAACTACTGGAGAATCTGTTACATTTTGACCTACAGCAGATGATCCTCTTAATTAGAATATCTCTCATTTGCTTAGAGGAAGTCATCTTTTCCTCACGTGTAACAATTTGACTCAATATGATTACTATTGAAAGATGTAGGAGATTTTGCTCCTCAATCTGTCCATCCCTCCTCTTCTTCCTCTCTTCCAAATCTTGTTCTTTCTCTGTCAATTTCTTGCATTTGCGTAAAAGTCAATTTTGCGCATTCATGTACTAGGATCTTCTTTGCGTATTACTTCTCATCATCAAATCAAGTAAGTATTTAGTTATTTTTTTTGTAAATCCGATTTCAGTACAATAGCAATGTTGGTATTTGTAAATGGAAATGTCAATGCTAAGATTACATGTTTTGTTATCTCACTTCCCGATCATATTTTTTTGTCTATGAAAATAAATATGAGAATGTGGATTTTTTGTATGAGAAATTTAATAAGTAAAAAAGAATTGAATGTTTGTTAATATTTTCACTCTAGATAATTGACGAAATATGTGAAAACCTTATTGTATAATGTCATTATTGAATATGAATGTTAATGTTTCTTAAATGTCACTGTAGGAAAATATCATTATTAAATAATTGATGCGTTTTCAAACATTGTGTTGTTGCTTACAAATGTATTGGTGGAACATGGAATTCAATCAGAAGAAAAATTGATTTAAATAAGAATTTAACATTGTGAATGAAGAACCAACAATTAGACAACAACTGAATTGTTTCGAGCTATTTTCGAATATAACATCACATAAATAAAGTATTAGGACTTTTAATTAGTTATATATTACATATGGAAAATGGATAGCAGGACAGTACTTTTGATATTTTGGGATGGAAGATAACCGATATGAAGATCGAAATCATATACCAAACGGAATATAAGGCAATCACTAGTGCTAGATGAGTAAATACATATGAAGTGCTACTAACTAAAGTTTATACATATAACGACTTACTCGCCTAACAAGTATCGACTAAAGTTAGTTTGTAAGTGGCTTTGAAAATAATGAGAATGCATTTTAGATCTTGCATCATGATAAATATTTTATCGAGCTAATTGTAGAGATCATTGCCCTCCTAATGGAAGATAATAGCGAATGATGAAGCATTTGATTATTGTCGATGGTTTTTAAAAATATTTCTCTTGTGTTTATTTGATTAGAAGAAGATGAAGAATATGTTTACAAGTGAGAGGTACAAGCTTGAGCAAAATCTGTATCGTCACATAGTGGAAAATTAACGTATGTGCACGTAACATGGTAGTTCTTGCAAACTATGGTCAGATGATTACCGTAGTGCTAGCTTTCCAATATAATTAATCAAGACTTGTTGTTCAATTATTGGGGAATATATGTGTTATTTCATATTAAATTGTACAATTACAAGGACATCACCATTTCTATCTTCGCCACCATTTCATGTTCTCACTCTGACTCCAACTTCAGTCTCCATCCATGTCCACATGTTTTCTCAAATAGCACCATGGGCTAAACCAATGTATAAGATGGGCGCCATAGCTCCTCCTTGATTCTTACATTGCACTTGCGCAATGTCTTAAGTTTTTAATGTGGCACATTGTCAATTGTATAATATATATAATTGTAAGAGAAACGTTACTAATTCATCTAATGGTCAAGTTGTATAGTAATGAGGTTGTTATTTGGGATAGGGTTTGAATCTTACCTCCTCAAAATCTATTGCTTTTCTATATTTTATCCAATAACTTTCAAAGTAATAAAACTATAAGTATAATTCGATATAAAATTGTATTAGAGCTCAGTTATCCCTCCCATGTTCTAGCACTCATTGTACAACAACAACAAATCCTTTTTTCACATTAAGTATGGTTGGTTGTGTAACACCCCAACCCAAACATAGTACCACATGGAAAACTCACAAAGTGTGGGTGTGGTTTATAAGTGGTGAGATTACTACTTGATAACTTGGGCTTAAGCATTTTGGGTGGTTGTCAACGGATCCATTTGGGTCCGAACCCAACAAGTTGTCAAGGCCAGTTTTCCACGATAACGGACCGGAGACCTAAGCCCGAGACGTTATAGGTTGCATGTTTCCAGCACTCATTTTAAGTGAAATAAATTTTATTGTTTCTTTTTAACAATGAACTTTTTGTTTCAAAAATTCACTCCATAATTTAGCGTTTTGGGACGGATTTAGAAAGGCTAAAGTTATTAGATATATCAAAAGTTAAAATTCACCATAGGAAATAATAAACTATTTGAAAATCTAACTTTAATAATAGATTTAAATAGTTAGTTTATCAAAATTAAAAAAAGATCATTTTAAAATGTTAACTCTAATAAAAAATATCATCTACAAATAAAATGATTTTACATTTTTAAGCATGCATGGTAGTTGTATACATTGCCCGTCTATGATACAATTCCGGGTTCCGCCCCTAAACAATACCATCTCCATCTCCATATCCAACACAGTGCTGACCTTAACCGCAGCTATCATTAAAAATCTAGACTCCTTTTCTTTAGGATCTTATGATTTTGCTATTGATATGGTCGATGTAAACATTGATGTATGTCAGATATCTCGTATTCATATGCATAATTCCGATTAATTAACCCTTTATCTTATCCTATTCAATTAATTTAATAATTAACTATTTACAATTAATATTTGGCATCTTGTAAATAATTAAGGTTAATTATTATAAATAAATATAGTCTCTAATTTCTAAAAATATGTTATGTATTCTTATTATTTTATGTGCTTTTCTTGATATTAAAAATTGCAAATAATATATAACATATTATATTTTTTAAATATAAACCATAATAAAATAAATAAAATTAGTACAAAAAAATAATATTATGTATATATATGATGTATTTTGGCTTTAGAATCTGCATGAAATTTGTAGATGTTGAAAACATACACAGCCTTCATGTCCAATACTTTTTAACTTGACTTCATTTTCTATGTTATTTTGATTTATCTTTTATTTTTAGGTTTTGAATTTTCTTACTGGGCCACGTGGATGTCTCTAGGCGATTCTTTACTTCTTGCCTCCTTTTGTAGTCCATCCAAACCCGCCCCATCGAAACCACATGATTAAATGATCAAGTGGCTCCCCATTAGTCTGGCGCACCTGGATCGGGTTGTTAGATCCCATGATCAATGGTGCTTGTGCATCTTCAACCTCCGTCGATTGCTTTCCGAGCTTCATGCCTCTTCGTTAACGATTGTTCTCTAAATTATCCCCGTCGATCTGCATGTCCTCACGTTGAGATTCCAGTACCATTTGAAAGCTTGTGTGATCCTCTTCTTCGCCAATTACTGCATCCTAGCCCTCCACCTCTGCTACACCAACTTCGACGTGGTTGAAACTACCTTCTTCTATCACTACTCCTATTCACAAAACCCATCAAAGGACAACTGTTATCCGCATCCACCCTTGTGAAAGCGTACCTTTGAGCCTATCCTCCCTGTGGTGTGAGAGAGAGAGAGAGGGAAAGAGAGCAACGAAGGAGGAAGACCTCTACTGAGATCCACGAAATTGTGGCCATGTTGCAGTCCTCCCAAGGCACTACTTGAGCTTCGTACACTAGCCGCGTACATCAAACAAGGACCCTGGAGCATCAATAGCTCCAGCTCAAGCCACCTTACCACCTTCGATCACCTTCTTCGATCTTCTAGGTATTCTCTGTTTTGCCCCTTCATGTGTTCTCTGAATTTATTCTCAAATACACTCATCCTTACACTCAATTGATCATGCACACACGTCACTAACCATCCACCATCTTTGTACACGTCTCGATCACACCATCTCCTTCTCCAGATCCTTTCCCACTCCGATCCATTCTTCATCGTGCCAAGGTGAGGAACCCATTAGGGATTCCCCTCCAGTCGCTCTGACAACTCTCCATTTCACTCCCAAAAGCTCCCACTTCACTTCGATTATTTCATTAACTCATGCATGTGATATGATTCATCAATGGTCGAAGCTTCCAACTCTCCTATGATAATCCATTATCCTCTGATGAGGTTATACCGTTTAGGTGATTCATCCATCACCGAGGCCCCTTCGACTTTCCACCACCTTCGTGAGGTCTTCAGGAAGATGTTCTGATCATCTTCAATGTCATAGGAGCATAGAGGAGGGGAATGAGCCTTGTCGTAGTTCCGCCTTCGAGTCATCGCCTGTGTCGGAAATCCGAGGAAGTACAAGTGCCTTTGGATCAAATCTCTTTGATTTGATCCTACGGTGTGTAGTAGCCTCATACCTCTCTTTAGACCTCCTAGTGTTGGTTTTCGAACCAGGACTCGAGGAGTAGCAACTCTCCACGTGGCCCACACCTAGCATCGAAGCAGAGACGCAACACGCACCCTCATGTGCCTGCCTGGAACATTTGCAGTCCATTCATGTCGACTCTCTATAATTATAGATATACCTTCATGTGACTGGAATATTACATATAAGCCCCTTGTGACTTTTATTTTTTATATTTTAGTCAAGTTTAGACCTTTTGGTGATGTTATATGTGTTGTTTAATTATGTTTTATTTGCAAGTTAGTTCTTGGATTCATTATTGAATAACTTGAGCATCTTTTATCTAAATTAAATAAAATCGATATTGCTGTCAGATGATGTATAAATATTCTAATTTGTTTAGTGTTATTCAATTTACCATAAACTTCATTTAAGCTTACAATTGGGTAGTCATGGTAGGAAAATTAGTTCTTGTTTCTATACTTCCTATTTGAGTAACTTCTATATATGAACTTAGATTTAAATTAAATAGGGAGAGTGATATTGATGATTAAGGATTTAGATGTGTAATTACTAAATTAATCAATCAACCCATTTAGCATCTAAGTTCATGCATTATTTGCTTAATCGCTCTAGTGGACAAACTTGAGTGGAATTAACATTGAATTCGCGAGCTAGATGTGTGATTGTGTATTTACGTACTTGAGTATAGTTGCATTCCATCTCTTACATTTTGTAGCATCTTAATCTGACTTGCATATAAAAACAAAAAAAAAACAACATACACGCATCCTTCACATTTACGTTGACCTAGATATCTTTAATCACTCAACCTAGATTATTTAGATCTTAGCTAAATAACCTGATTAGCTTGTGTCCTTGAGTTTGACCATGGACTTATCCATATGTAAATAAAACCATTCTCTCTTCAACAAGATATGTTCAACATGGTTCTGATAGATTGTTATTGGATCGTATTACAACGGTACGATATTAACATAGCCAATTAACGATTCATCAAATAACGTCAATACCAAGGATACAACTTTATTAGGCTATTTATTTAAGTTTAGATAGTCATCTTAAGTGATTTTTAGTGTCTTTATGTTATTGTAATATTTTGTTGACTTTGTTGTGTTTGTTGACTTTGTCGTTTGTTCATATTTTGTTCTTTTGTTTATTGTTTATTTCTCTTTTATATCTAACTATATTGTTGTTGTGGTAGGTCCCACGGAATCGAGGAAGATCTAGGTGATGTGGAGGCGAGGAGCTTGGAGCATCTCGTTGAGAGTTTGCTTTAGCTGCTGAAGTAGAGAGAGATACCTAACTAATTTAGTTTAAATTTTTATTCATCATTCTTGTGATTATTTGTAATATTGAATTGTTAATTTTTAGCGGCTCTCACTTGAGTTCTTGCAGTTGTAAAAGAGGCACTGAGATTACTTATTATCATGGTGTGTCGAGACCTATTTCACTCTTGACCAAAGGGTGGGATTCGAATTGAGTGTCCTAATTACTAAGGACATGTACACTACTCTTAGAGCTACTTAGGTTCTATTTATTGTGCTCGAGTAACTTAGTGATGACTGGGATCTTCCATCGGTCTAAAGTAATCTGCACAAGGCGGGGTCACAGTGTCGTTGAGGCGGCCGACAAAAGATCCCAAATCGATCAAAAATTAACCCACAATCAATGTATGCAATGAATATCCAAAAATGTGGAGTTAAAATTTATTATAACTCTACATGCAAATGTGTATAGGTGTAAGTACAGGTAGAGGTCGAACACTGGGAGGCGAATGGTTGTATGTGGGTTGTGTAATTATTCAATCCATTGTTCATGTCCAGTTATTCTTTTTGTGGGTTTTTAATTTTCTTTTTTTTAATTTTGTTTTTATTTTGATAATTTTTATTTTGTTTTTATATTCTATATTTTTTATTTTCTTTTTATATTTTTAATTATATAATATAGATATTTATATATAGATATATATGTATAAGAGAAGAGGGAGAAGTAATATAAGGATATATATTTATATTAATACTCAATATATATTAGATATAATATGTTTTTTTTGGCTTTTTATATTTTTCTATTTTTTTTGATTCAAAAAATGTCCCTAATATGGGACTAATTAAATAGGCCGCAAATAATTTGGGTTGTAAAATACGAAATGAGTCCAAAAATAACCCAAATTAATTTTAATATATAAATAATAATATATACATAATTATAAAATAGGAAAAACATATTTTTGGTATTTTTAAAGGGTTTTTATATTTTTTTAGGATTTTGGAGCTTCTTGAAATTTTTATATTTTTCTTTATCTATTTTTAGGGTTTTTCATTTTCTGGACTCAATATATATATATAAATATACCATATATAATTTTTTTGGAATTTTTCAAAAACATTTTATAATTTTTTTGTATTTTGTAAATTAAACAGTATAAAAATGGCTTCTTTTTCATTTTTAATAATTAGGATAAATGCAAAAAATGTGAAATAAAATATGGGCTTGGAAGAACACTACATGAAGCACTTATCCTCATTTTTCTGAATTTTTAGAAGCACCCTAGGTATTTTTAATAAATGCATAAAGGATACAAAAATTAAATAGCCTAGCAGGGGCATTTTCGCAAATAAAATAATTTCCAGGGGCATCAGTGCAAAAATACTACAGAAATAAACATTTAATTATATTTTTGGGACTAATTTACAATATACAAAAACCGTCAGGGTTAAAGTGCAGATTTTCCGCGCCTCACGTGGGACTGCATGTGAGGCGCGGAAGGACCTAAATGCAATTCTAACAAACTCAGGGTCCTTTCTGCAAAAACTCCAATTTATTTACAACGTGCAAGTTATTTTACAATATTAAAAATTAAATACAAAAAGTGCGGGGGTTAAATGTGCAAATTACCCCCAAAGGCGCGCCATCCAACGGTTGTGCTTGATTCACTTGCCACGCGTCGCCACCTGGTCGCCCGATGACGCTTCGCCGATGGAGGTCTGAGATTAGATCAGCCTCGATGATCGGATGGTTGATGCGGTGCTCCATCTGACGGTGCTGGTTCGATCTGGGCTAGGAGCGCGATCGGACGGTGAAGACGAAGGCTCGAAGAACAGGGAAGAACTCCCCCTTCCCCGACCTTCGATCCGATGCTGCTCGCTCGTCCGGCGCTTCCTCGGGCATCTGATGTTCCAAGAAGCAACCTGGGGCCCTGCTCTGTCGACTGAAGCGCTCAGGGAAGCCGGAGGCTCACCGAAGTGGTCCAGCGAGGTCGATGAAGGATTCGGGTCCCAGGTACCTGCAGAAGAATCAAATCGACCCCAACGGGGGTCCTTTGGCCTCCAGCACCTGCAAGGAAGCTCAGGGCGCAAAGACAAGGGGCTGGGGACCTTATTTGGGTCAAAATGAGCGAAAGGGAACACGGGGCGGTGATCTTCGGCGAAGGGCGGAGGAGGAGATATGATCTCCAGATCTGGTGAAGATCTGGGTGAATGGGAATGCCTGGGGCGTAGGGAGATGAAGGGGTATGGAAATGGAGGCGAAGTGGTGGTCGGAAAACAATCGGAGAACAGTGGTGAAGTCGCCGGAGCTCAGCTCCGGCGAACTTCGATTAGCCTAATCTACTTATCTAAATGCAAAAATGAAATGCAAGAATAGAAATCTACCTAGAAAAGATAAATGCGCAGCTCTTAGACCCGGGGGCCACCAGGGAGCAGGGTGACCGCCGGAGCGCCGCCGCGACAAAATTCTCCTCCTCCATGGACCGAATCGAGGTGCTAGGAAGCGCCTCCTGTCACGAGGGCTCCACCAGGAGCTGATTCACGCTCATTGGGAGGAATAAAATTGGCCAAATTCGGCCAAGGAGGAAGAAGACCTTATTTATAAACATTCTTGGGGACCCCCATGGACCGACGATTATTGAAGAATCGAATGGCTGTACAAGGGTTCCAAGATCTCGGCGCGAATCACGGGTGATCAGAGAACAAAATCTGTGAAGGATTCGAGGGCGATGGATGAAAGGGACGCCCAGGAAAAGGGGAGCAAAGCGGGGGAAAAGACACGTCTGACGGAAGTCAGAGGCGCAGGGGGAGTTGACCGGAGGTCAACTTTCCCTGGCCCCTGATTGGTCCACATCGGACCGATCTTGACCCAATTATTTAACATACTAAATGAATTAATTAGGTTTTATTTATTGAATAAAAAATGTTTATTAAATAATGTAGTATTTATTTATGATTTTTATTTATTTTTTGAAGTATTTTATTACGGTTTTATTAAAATAATGTGTATATGTATGCATTTACATGTATTTTTGTGTATTTTATTTTTAATTTGTTTATTTTATTTCATTATTTTATTGGCTTATTTTATAAATTTATAACTTATTTTTATGAGTATAAATATATTTTTATTTAATTTTTATGAGTTTATTTATATTTTTAAATAAATGTGTTTATGTATATGTAGGTATACTTATAGGTATTTTACCTATTATATACACTTTATGAATTTTATTTGTTTTTATTTTGGTTTTGTATTTTTAATAAGTTATAAATAATAGCTACATTATTATAAAAATATAAATGAATAAAGAATAAAAGAATAAAAATCCCTTTTATTTATGTACATATAGGTAGCATAGGTCTTTTATCTATGTGGCTTATAGACTTATTTTATTTTACAAATTCTTTTTGGTTTTCTTGTAATTTCAACATATACATGTATTCTATACATTATTTACAAGATTCTAAAAATATAAATTTATAAAAATGATGAATATCAAATAAAATGAATATTTTAATCAGTCATATATACAAGGTGGGCCAAAAACCTAACTTCCACAGATGGACTCCAAAAATTATGAAACTAATTTTATTAAATAGTTCTTGGAATGCTATATACAATTAAAGGTGAGTTTGGGTGATTTGGAGTTTTTATTTGCAAGATATGGGTCTGTGAAGTTGAGATTTTGGCTTTTTATTCTGGGTATAAAATGTACACTGTGTATCCTTTTTATACAAACTCAATTTTGTATTTTTATTTACATTATTATCTACAACTTTCATGTTAAAATTTTCTTTATTTGATGAATAAATAATTATGTACAAAATAGGTGTCAAAAATACATGAATGAATGAATAAATAAATGAGGTATTTATTGTATTATTTGGCCCTTATCTCCCCCTACTTTATTCCTTGTCGACCAATTCCATGCTGGCCTTGGTCTCGGGGTTCGGGTCATAAAATATTTGCAATATTTTATTCCTTTTTTCTTTTCTTCCCTTTATTCTATCATATTGGCATTAAAAACCTTCTTCTATGTGCAATTACTACAATAAATAATGAATGCTATTATGTACAAATTGATGCTATTTACATGCATTTGCTGGGGTTTTTAAGGATAAAATGATAGAATAAAGGTGATGAAATGGAGATTCATCACCCCCCTATACTTGCCTTTGCTAGTCCCTAGCAAATACTTATGCAATAAGTACAAAAAGAACAAAGAATAAGAAGAAAAGAAAAGGCAAAAATAAAGAATTTAAAGAATAAATTGAATTGATCATGATTATCAAACTCATCTGTACAAAATTGAAGTTTGGAGCTCAGGTTAGACCTTGGTGTGAAAATGTGTGCGAAACCTAATTGGGAACCAAATTTAAAACACAACAGCCTTCAAGAGTCACAGAACTCGGTTCAAATCACCTCAATAGCCAGTTCAGAACTAGCCTACATCATACGCAAACCCTTATGACTATGAAGCTGACTTGTACAGTGTAAGTGATGGTGGCTCTTCCCAACTGAAATGATAAAGGGACTAACTTCTCCAGAATGACAACCCAATGATTCCCCAATCCAGCCCTCTACCGTCGAGGAGCGGGGTATTCCCTTCTAAGTTCAAGTGCAACCGGCTCAAGAAGAGGGGGAATAAGAGGTATAGAATTTTTGGGAGCTCAACCAGTGTAGCTAAGTCTCCCGCTGCAAGATTAATGAGATGTAACATGGGTACCATAAGCTCTTGCTTTATTGGACTATATACACTCTGGTGGGGTTATTAAATTTTCAATCCGACCCACCACTTTTTTGGAGTTCCTTTTGCATTTTTTTTCAAGTGCATCTGTACAACATATCTACATGGTGCAACATATATACAAGAAATTTTCCTCTTGAGCCAGTAGACTATCCCTCTTTTGAAGCTTTATTGCAACCCACACTCTCCCGTCATTCGACTTCATTGAAACTGAACCAGGTTGGGGTGCACTTCCCTCCCTAGACGAGGACGAATGTTTCCACCCATGTGCGTCTCAGACTAGCAAATCCAACCCCCTCACCACTCCAACTGAGTTGAGCCAAGTGAAAGGTGCAAATGTCCAAGTTAGGTCACGACCGACAAGAGTCGTGCGTGTGTTTCGAAAAGTTCTAGTTAGTCCACTGAGGTGACTTGAACCCAGCCCTGATTTCTCAAAGAATTAAGTCTGAATAGACCTGAAGTACCTTAAACCTAGTTCCCATAAGGTTCCAGTGCGGTTAGGTGCGGTAAGGTCCAACCAAGCTCCAATCTTCGACTTTATTGGACTAGTTCAATCATCAAGCTCAATCAAAGAATATAAATGCTATGCAAATGCTATTTACAAATATGCAAAGAATAATGCAATTTGAAAGAATTTGAAAACAAAGAGAAAAGTTTTACACAGAGAATTTACAAATAAATGAATTTTGGCACTTAAAATATGTACAACTATTTACACGGGCGTGCCGCTTTATTTTACAAGACTTAAAGAATTTACAAAGTGATTTATTTAGGTGTATACACAATTGATAAAGAATTTAATGTATTTTATTTGTGATTTATTTTATTTTATTTTATGCTTTTATTCCTCAAATTTATTTGAAAAATCATTTTGAAAACTATAGTACAAAATAATTTTTGCAAATATTTACAAACATTTGAAAGCCATTTTGCAAAGATTTTTGCAGACACTATACATTTTCACAATATTTTTACAAAAAATGTTTCCACAATCATTTGCAAATAGGTTTTCAAATCCTTTGTTTCACGCAAATAGAAAAATTTTGCAATCAAAATATTTTTACAAAGGTTGAAAATATTTCACAAAAAGTTTTCCAAACAGTTCACACTATTTTTCAAATCATTTTGCAAAAGTATTTTTAACCTGATTTATTAATCAGTATATACAAAAAGAATCTGAGGAATAAGAAGCCTTATTAATTTTCAATGAATTATATCTTATTTTTAGCCATATTTATTAATAATTATACGAAAGTACGAGTTATGGATATAGTATATACAGAGTATATACGACCCCCTATACTTAACTTGAGCTATGTCCTCATAGATCGGAAAAGAGAAAGAGAAGACATAACTCGTACTGAGTATAGAAAAGTCTATACTACGACGACTAAAAGAATAATAAATGAAAGAATAACGAGATAAATGAATAAGAAAATGACCGTCCCCCTATACTTAGGATCAAATAATCCTAAGTATAGCAGACTGTACATAAGGCAGGGAGGGCCATGGGTGGGAATAAACAGTTCAAAGAATTAAGAAATCAGGGGTGCACCCCCCTATACTTAGGAGAAAGTACGTCCTAAGTATAGAAGACTGTCTACAAGGGATGACACCTTTTATTTAGATACAGAAGATAGAAAAGGAAAAGAAGAAAAGAGAGATATATACAGATAGATGAAAAGATCGTGGAGAATATACGCATCACTCCCCCTATTCTTAGGGTGAGATATCCCAAAGTATAGGCAACAACAGGAGTGATGAAACTGAACGACGAAAGAACAACGCAGTGTGTACCCCCCTATACTTAGGACAGAGTACGTCCTAAGTATAGAGACAAAGATATGACGATAGATCTAGGGCACACATAACATGCGGGGAAAACGGAATATACAAACACATATATAGAAGCGGTGAAGAGGCTGGTGAAGTACAGGACGGTATCTGACAAGTGAATACCGTACTCGCATCATCGTCTCCCTGTGAGAACGAGGACGCAGTCAGCAGGTGAAAAGACACCCGGATATGCAGTCAGGTGGGTGTCGGCTACCGAAGACAAATGGATCAGGAAGTACAGATAGCGGGTGCGGTAGCATGCAGCAGATAATCGGCACACAGGGTCAGCATGAGGAGACAGAGCCGATACCGTAAGACCGGGAGGAAGAAATAGTAGTACAGAGCCCTCCGGTCAATCAGAGTCTCGATAAGATATGAAAAGGTAAAGAGCAAGAGACGTCGTGGCATGCGGTGGTCATGAGGTCGGAAGATAGTAGGAGACACACACCCAATGCCGCAAGACATGGCTCAACCCTACGAGGGTCGTCAAGGTAAGCAGGCTCGAAGGAGCCAGGAATCAAACCATAATCATAAGACTTGGTCCCGTGATCCGCAGATCGGATACACAATCAGAGAGGGGACCAAATACATGGCTTAGAAGACTCGTCTTCGTGCTCCGACAGACAGGAGACACCAGAAATGAAACCGAGTACCTAGAAAATGATGCACCCTCTCGCAGATAGACCTCGGAGAGTGGTACATGCTAATCGTCGAATAATCAGAAGAAGACTCGTCCTTGCGAGGGTCGTCAAGGCGAGCAGACGCAAAGGTGTCAGTGATCCATCAGACGGATCATCAGGTATGGTCTCGGTAGGCGACATATCGGCTACCAGCAGAAGAGACCAGAAAGTTAAAATGTGTCATAGCCTCTCGCAGATAACCCTCGGAGAGCTATGAACTAGGCAGGGAGCAAATGGAATGTCAAGGCTCGTCCTTGCGAGGACCGTCAAGGAGAGTAATCGGTCTCGTGGCCTCATGTACTGACAGGTCAGGTACACAATCACAGAGGGAGGCCAATCAAGCATATCATCTGACTCGGTTTCGGGTCCCATCACAATGGCGACCAAGTGGTGAATGAAACCGCAGCCCTAGAAATTGTCACATTCTCCCGCAGATAGTCCTCGGGGAAGAATGCAAGCTAGATCAATGTAAATTGCGGGAATGCTGGCTAGACATCTCAGGTCCTCGAAATAGTGGGAATCCATCAATCCATTAGAGAGCATAAGATTATGTGAGGGAGCACATAATCAGGTCAACCGCAAAACATCCCTTAAGTCAAGCAAATCTGCTGAGATGGCACAACAAATAGTCAGGAATCCTCTAAGTGCCAGGGTGGATTAGAGATTCAGGAGATCAAGGATGGGTCAATTAGGAAGATGAGAGATCATGTAGGATCCGCACACCTTTATCAGGAGGTCCAAATCATAATAATCAGTCAATCCTCAAATTTAGGATGGGTGGAACCTCAAGAGAGATAGATCAATCAGTACTCATGAAATCATCACCAAGTCATCGCATCATATTACATCCTCAATCCGGTGTGCGAGATCGAAATCCTCAATAAAGAATCACGCCTACGCTCTATGCATCATCAAGAATCCTCAATAAGCTTGTATGCATGTATCCAAAAGTAAAATCCACCAAATCAATCTCAGCATCCTCAACATCATTGGCCCGACTTACACAAATAATCTGTAGACCTAATCCTCGATGCGGGCCTCATCAATATACACAGCATTTCTGGGTAAAAGGGAGAGGTGATACGGGGTACACGAGGAAGGTGGATAAGAAGGGTACACAATGGGATGGAGAAGCTGATTGAGCGTGCGTGCCAATATCGTGGATGGTAGAAGAGTGATACAGAGGGTACGAGGAGGGCGGGCGAGAAGATGGAGACACAGACAAAATTGGGTGTTCCACACAGGGAGGGAACACCATCACAATGGTGGTCCGAAGAGCAGGCTCTCTTCGAACTGGAGAAGATAGGGATGATACAGTGGATACGAAGAAGATGGTGAAGAAGATGTCGGGAACGAATGGACTTGGCGAAGAAATGATTGAGCTCAAGATCCAATACGACTTAATGCAAATGAAGAGGTGTATGTATAAGAGAGGTAGAGAGACTCAAAGATGAAAAATGCATGACTCACACGGATGGGACCCACTACTCTAATAATGAAAGAAAAGCACAATGGACTCCAAGTCACAATCAAGACACAAGGCAAACCCCCAATTCACCTACTCAACACAGTGAAGACCATCAGGTGACAGTCATTTATCTTTTCGATTTTTAGAGTTAGGTGAGAATCACAAAGTTGTACAAACACTTAGGAGGCTTGATGGGATTTGGGCTCTACTCCTTAGCGTGTACGTGAGCACTTAAAACACATACAATGAGAGGGTTGCTCTCCCCAAGACAAGGAATCCATTACGTTTTATTTTTAGGTCCAATAGAGTTAGCAGTCCCGATTTTATTTAGGTTATCACTTTTTTTTGGTATTTTCAATGCACGTGCCTATCGAGGTTCCAATTTCCATTAAGCATCCTAAGTGGCAAAAACAGAGGGAGAAGGTCGGAAAAGCTATGCAAGTCAGAAATCGATGATGCATTCTAAGTAAGAAGACTTACAACGCTTCCCAGCTCTCTCCATGCGGGATGTAGGACAGAATTGAAACCTATGCTAAATGCAAATGCAAGCCGAAGAAATCGTCCTAGGATAGTAACTGCTATTATCGTGAAGCACCACAAGTCGGTTACTTATCCTCAACCGAAGAGTCCGGTCTTGGCTCACCCCTCCTCTTCTCGACACACTCGAGTTCAGGAGTAGCGCTTGATGGGGCTCGCTCACGGCACAAGGGTTAAGAGATAAATGAACTGACTGCTCAGATTTGACTAGATCCAAAATGCGCTATATGTATATGCAAATATATTTAGGGTGTTTGGACCTTAATCTATCGGCAAGCACTTCCTAAGCTAGGGCTCATTCACACAAAATAATAAAAATAAAATAAAAATAAAGAGCGTCAAAACCGTCGAGGCCCCCAAGGGAACAATCCCTCGGGCAATGGACCTCGGGAGTCGGAGTGTACCTGTGAGAGTCCTGTATTATTACAGAATTCTAAGTGCCACTCTCTCACATGAATATATATAACAAAATAATATGCATAAAAATAGAGACTGTCTTCAAAAATTCTCTTTCTTCTCCCTTTGATGCTCTCTCCTGTTGGCTTGGCCTAGAAGAGCCAACTCCACCTTGCTTGGGTGCATAGGACCTCCTAGGAGGTCCTCCTTCGCTTGGCGGTCCCTCGCATCAAATACAAAGGAAAGAAATGGTTAGAGCAGTCAAATAATATCAAATAGGAATAAAAACCAAACAAATAACTGAATCATGGACATGAGCAAATAATTGAATAAATGAACAAATAAGCTCACAAAATCATACAAAATCCGTTGCCTCCCCGGCAACGGTGCCATTTGATGACTGGGATCTTCCATCGGTCTAAAGTAATCCGCACAAGGCGGGGTCACAGTATCGCTGAGGCGACCGACAAAAGATCCCAAATCGATCAACAATTAACCCACAATCAATGTATGCAATGAATATCCAAAAATGTGGAGTTAAAATTTATTATAACTCTACATGCAAATGTGTATAGGTGTAAGTACAGGGAGAGGTCGAACACTGGGAGGCGAATGGTTGTATGTGGGTTGTGTAATTATTCAATCCATTGTTCATGTCCAGTTATTGTTTTTGTGGGTTTTTAATTTTTTTTTATTTTGTTTTTGTTTTGATAATTTTTATTTTGTTTTTATATTCTATATTTTTTATTTTCTTTTTATATTTTTAATTATATAATATAGATATATATATATAGATATATATATATATATATAAGAGAAGAGGGAGAAGTAATATAAGGATATATATTTATATTAATACTCAATATATATATTAGATATAATATATTTTTTTGGCTTTATATATTTTTCTAATTTTTTTTGATTCAAAAAATGTCCCTAATATGGGACTAATTAAATAGGCCGCAAATAATTTGGGTTGTAAAATATGAAATGAGTCCAAAAATAACCCAAATTAATTTTAATACATAAATAATAATATATACATAATTATAAAATAGGAAAAACATATTTTTGGTATTTTTAAAGGGTTTTTATATTTTTTTAGGATTTTGGAGCTTCTTGAAATTTTTATATTTTTCTTTTTCTATTTTTAGGGTTTTTCGTTTTCTGGACTCAATATATATAAATATACCATATATAATTTTTTTGGAATTTTTCAAAAACATTTTATAATTTTTTTTGTATTTTGTAAATCAAAAGTACAAAAATGGCTTCTTTTTCGTTTTTAATAATTAGGATAAATGCAAAAAAATGTGAAATAAAATATGGGCGTGGAAGAAAACTACATGAAGCACTTATCCTCATTTTTCTGAATTTTTAGAAGCACCCTAGGTATTTTTAATAAATGCATAAAGGATACAAAAATTAAACAGCCTGGCAGGGGCATTTTTGCAAATAAAATAATTTCCAGGGGCATCAGTGCAAAAATACTAAAGAAATAAACATTTATTTATATTTTTGCGACTAATTTACAATATACAAAAACCGCCAGGGTTAAAGTGCAAATTTTCTGCGCCTCACGTGGGACTGCAGTGAGGCGCGGAAGTACCTAAATGCAATTCTAACAAACTCAGGGTCCTTTCTGCAAAAACTCCAATTTATTTACAACGTGCAAGTTATTTTACAATATTAAAAATTAAATACAAAAAGTGCGGGGGTTAAATGTGCAAATTACCCCCAAAGGTGCGCTATCCAACGGTTGTGCTTGTTTCACTTGCCACGCGTCGCCACCTAGTCGCCCGATGACGCTTCACCGATGGAGGGCTGAGATTAGATCAGCCTCGATGATCGGACGGTTGATGCGATGCTCCATCTGACGGTGCTGGTTCGATCTGGGCTAGGAGAGCGATCGGACGGTGAAGACGAAGGCTCGAAGAACAGGGAAGAACTCCCCCTTCCCCGACCTTCGATCCGATGCTGCTCGCTCGTCCGGTGCTCCCTCGGGCATCTGATGTTCCAAGAAGCAACCTGGGGCCCTGCTCTGTCGACTGAAGCGCTCAGGGAAGCCGGAGGCTCACCAGAGTGGTCCAGCGAGGTCGATGAAGGATGCGGGTCCCAGGTACATGCAGAAGAATCAAATCGACCCCAATGGGGGTCCTTTGGCCTCCAACACCTGCAAGGAAGCTCAGGGCGCAAAGACAAGGGGCTGGGGACCTTATTTGGGTCAAAATGAGCGAAAGGGAACACGGGGCAGTGATCTCCGGCGAAGGGCGGAGGAGGAGATCTGATCTCCAGATCTAGTGAAGATCTGGGTGAATGGGAATGCCTGGGGCGTAGGGAGATGAAGGGGTATGGAAATGGAGGCGAAGTGGTGGTTGGAAAACAGTCGGAGAACAGTGGTGAAGTCGCCGGAGCTGAGCTCCGGCGAACTTCGATTCACCTAATCTACTTATCTAAATGCAAAATAAAATGCAGAAATGAAATGCAAGAATAGAAATCTACCTAGAAAAGATAAATGCGCAGCTCTTAGACCTGGGGGCCACCGGGGAGCAGGGCAACCGCCGGAGCGCCGCCGCGACAAAATTCTCCTCCTCCATGGACCGAATCGAGGTGCTGGGAAGCGCCTCCTGTCACGAGGGCTCCACCAGGAGCTGATTCACGCTCATTGGGAGGAATAAAATTGGCCAAATTCGGCCAAGGAGGAAGAAGACCTTATTTATAAACATTCTTGGGGACCCCCATGGACCGGCGATTATTGAAGAATCGAATGGCTGTACAAGGGTTCCAAGATCTCGGCGCGAATCACGGGTGATCAGAGAACAAAATCCGTGAAGGATTCGAGGGCGATGGATGAAAGGGACGCCCAGGAAAAGGGGAGCAAAGCGGGGGAAAAGACACGTCTGACGGAAGTCAGAGGCGTAGGGGGAGTTGACCGGAGGTCAACTTTCCCTGGCCCCTGATTGGTCCACATCGAACCGATCTTGACCCAATTATTTAACATATTAAATGAATTAATTAGGTTTTATTTATTGAATTAAAAATGTTTATTAAATAATGTAGTATTTATTTATGATTTTTATTTATTTTTTTGAAGTATTTTATTACGGTTTTATTAAAATAATGTGTATATGTATGTATTTACATGTATTTTTGTGTATTTTATTTTTAATTTGTTTATTTTATTTCATTATTATATTGGCTTATTTTATAAATTTATAACTTATTTTTATGAGTATAAATATATTTTTATTTAATTTTTATGAGTTTATTTATATTTTTAAATAAATGTGTTTATGTATATGTAGGTATACTTATAGGTATTTTACCTATTATATACACTTTATGAATTTTATTTGTTTTTATTTTGGTTTTGTATTTTTAATAAGTTATAAATAATATCTACATTATTATAAAAATATAAATGAATAAAGAATAAAAGAATAAAAATCCCTTTTATTTATGTACATATAGGCAGCATAGGTCTTTTGTCTATGTGGCTTATAGACTTATTTTATTTTACAAATTCTTTTTGGTTTTCTTGTAATTTCAACATATACATGTATTCTATACATTATTTACAAGATTCTAAAAATATAAATTTATAAAAATGATGAATATCAAATAAAATGAATATTTTAATCAGTCCTATATACAAGGTGGGCCAAAAACCTAACTTCCACAGATGGACTCCAAAAATTATGAAACTAATTTTATTAAATAGTTCTTGGAATGCTATATACAATTAAAGGTGAGTTTGGGTGATTTGGAGTTTTTATTTGCAAGATATGGGTCTGTGAAGTTGAGATTTTGGCTTTTTATTCTGGGTATAAAATGTACACTGTGTATCCTTTTTATACAAACTCAATTTTGTATTTTTATTTACATTATTATATATAACTTTCATGTTAAAATTTTCTTTATTTGATGAATAAATAATTATGTACAAAATAGGTGTCAAAAATACATGAATGAATGAATAAATAAATGAGGTATTTATTGTATTATTTGGCCCTTATCTCCCCCTACTTTATTCCTTGTCGACCAATTCCATGCTGGCCTTGGTCTCGGGGTTCGGGTCATAAAATATTTGCAATATTTTATTCCTTTTTTCTTTTCTTCCCTTTATTCTATCATATTGGCATTAAAAACCTTCTTCTATGTACAATTACTACAATAAATAATGAATGCTATTATGTACAAATTGATGCTATTTACATGCATTTGCTGGGGTTTTTAAGGCCAAAATGATAGAATAAAGGTGATGAAATGGAGATTCATCACTTAGGTCACACATCAAATAGATTCATTGATAAGACGTACTTAGACCATTCTAATTAGCACTAAATTTAAAATCAGATATTCACCGCTAATAGAACTTCTGTATATGTGTAGCTTTTCTCAACATGCATCTCATATAGTGTAACTTTATCTTCTATTGAGCTTCCTACGTGGAGAGAGCTGGGAAGCACTGTAAGATTCCTTAACTGAGCATACATGATTGATTCACGCTTGTATTTTGTTTTCTCGACTTATCCCTCTTGAGTTTTTATCAACTTATGGCTAAAGGAATTGGGACTGATACTTAGGCATGCATTAAGTGTGCTCGTATTAAAACTTCAGTGATAACCAATCATAAAACCGAGATTGTTAATGCAAGTTGAGATTAAAAACTTGGAATAAAAGCAGCCGTGCTTATGGGAGAGAAATCCCCCATTGCTAGCAGGTACTTACCTCTAGACAGAATGGGTGTGGATGCATCCATAAGGATAGATCCCAGCTCTTTGGACATGCATCCCAAGTCTCCATTTCTGACTTTTGTAGATTTGGGAGATCAAGTGCTCACCTTTGACCTTAGATTACATTTTGGTTGTGTAAGTCTATTAGCTCCTTTAAGTGTGTGATATAACCCGACGGTTTGGGCAGGTCTTCCCTTTGATTGGGTACTAATAGAAGCACGTATGAGCATAAGGTAGACACATTGTAACTAACAAACTCAAAGATTATTCTATCACCAATTATATTGACAAGAAAAAATGATCAAACTCTTAAGGCCTTCACGTGTGAAGTTGGTGAAAAGGGGGCATTGCATTACATTTGTATTATGTGAGTTAAATCCCGCACATTCAAATGCCTTCTCGTGATAATTTCTTCTCTTGATTCAAAATCATGCCCAATTCATATCTATTTGACATCGAAGATGGATAATTGGGGAGATGTTTGTTAAGACTTCACGAACCTCTCATTGAACTCCTCGAGTGTCATTTCTTCTATGGTACAGGGTACATCACTCCATGGACCTCCTTGGACTCAAGCTATGTAACGTCACACGCCCCAAGCCCGGTTCGTTATCGGGGATTACTGGCTCAGACAACCTGTTGAGCTTGGACCCAACTGGAGCCCTTGAACACAACCCAAAAATGCTTACATTCGGGTTGTTTAGTAGTAGTCCCCACTATTTATAAGCTGCTGCCATACTTTGTGATTACTAGATGTGATACTATATTTGGAGTGTTACAATCACCTCCACTTATATTCACAATGTTTTCAATGCGCAATGGCCCATTACCTATTCCCAGTAATAATGGAGGCTTCACCTCTTGGATAACTCTTTCCTCCTAACTCTATGGTAGGAGTGGCTCCACATCTTGGGCAGTCCTTTCCATTATTAGAGGGATTCTGATCTGATATTGTCTATAGCGTCCAAGGCCCCAATTCTAATTCGTTATCGGGGATTACTAGCCTAGACAACCTGTTGGACTTGGGCCCAATTAGAACCATTGACCATAACCCAAAATGCTTAAGCCTGGGTTGTTTAGTAGTAGCTCACACTACTTATATGATACTACCATACTTTGTGATCACTAGATGCGGTACTATGTTTGGGGTCTACAAGTTGACCCTCTTCTTGAGTCTAGGTTCTCTTCTTTCTTTCTTTCTTTCTTTCTCATACACCAACCAATCCCTTCCTCTCTTTCTTTCTCATAAAGGACGACATCCACCTCCAGCTCAAATTGATTCCAACATCTTCTTCTAATCTCAAACCATTTTCTAATGAAGTTGACTTAGAAGATTCAATTGAAATGATGCCTCCAAAGAAGCATCCTGGGGAGGAGGATCGTGATGATCCCTTGCAGGCAATACCAACTAGACTTTTAGCAACCGAATACTAGATTGCATGTCAGAGCATTGATAGGTCAATTGAATGTGGGAATTAATGCACGTATAGACATAACTTACTATCCATGACATTATCAAAATATGAATTGGTTGAGTCCATCTACATTAGATGTGGAATATGAGCTAAAGCCTCATTTCCTTTCTTTGATGCCAAAGTCTGGAGATTTTCAGGGAAGTGGCAAGAGGGTCGCTTGTTGGAAATATATATTCACAATTTTTGGCATAGATGACTTGGAGGCGAGTTAAGAAACTGAATACTGAGCATGTGCAATTATCATTGACAATCGTTGGCATGTACTTGGTGAACCCTTCATAATACAGGACAATTGATTGGGGGATCGATTGAGGAGAGGTTGAAGACGAGACTCTGGCATTGAAGATCGAAGTTGTTGCCTATGGTTGCTGGTATTTTGGAGATTGGTCCTCTCAGGCTTTTACATATCTATTTTCAGGTTGCTTGCGAATGTGAAGAAATGAATTGACCCGATGCGAAGAAGATTCCTCTATAAGAAGGGATTTTTTAAATAATTATTAAAAAATCTTAATTAATTAAATAAGCATGGTTAAAAAAATTTAAAAAATAGGTATCGATCGGCACCTGAGGTGTCGATTTGGGACGCCCCCTCCAAATCGGCACCTGAGGTGCCGATTTGGGACATACCCGTTGGCACCCGCTCCAAATCGGCACCTTAGGGCCCCAACGGCCCTGTCCCAAATCGGCACCTGAGGTGCCGATTTGGGAGAGGGCCATTGGAAATTTGCCAACGGTCCCCTCCTCCCATCTTCTTATATAACCACCCCCCCATTCCATTCTCCTCACATTTTCCCCCTCTCTCCTTCTTCATCTTCTCCCCTTACTCCTCCTCTCTTATTTCACTTATTCGATTTTCTGAAGCGGGATTTCTTCTCTCGATCTGCTAATCTTATTCAAGTAAGAATAAGATATTTTTTGTAGCCTTTTTTTTCATTTTTTGCAGGGTTTTATCAGTGAGGGAGATATATACGTTCGGATACCGGATTATATTATTATCTTCTGGATAACATTTCTTGTAGAAGACACGCGTCTTTCAGATAATTTTACTTGTATTAAATTTTTCGTAGATTTAATAAGTAATTAGATGTGCAAAATTGATACTTAGTTAAAATATATTTTTAAAATAATTCTTGTTTATATTTGAATGGAAAATCATTTGTCTATGAAGTAACATAAAGATGTTGAAAAATAATAATTGTAAATGTAATATGAATTTTTTTAATGTCAATTGCATTAGACATTTTATTAAGAGATTTTTTAAAATAATTATTTTAAAAAACGAAATTAATTAAATAGGGGACATTAGACATTACATTAGCATTGCATTCATTTAGATTTAAAAGTGCACATAGTATGTTAAAATTACTACCATTTAGATTTTGAATCGAGCGCCGGGAGGGTCTCTATACAGCGCTGGCAGGACTCACTGTGGTGAGCACCGATGAGTCCCCAAGACCGGACTTTTGGATTCCATCTCTGAGTGATTAGTATATCATTTAAATTATCGATTATTAGAGATAACATCTGACTGAAATGTTAATTAAACTAATTGTTACATATGATTATTAAGTAATTGTTTCGTGTAATTGATCTAATTAAATCATGTATTTTATTCGTATAGATGGCCTCCAACACCGCTCATGTCTTAATATATTGGGGAGGATCGATTGATGTCTCTGATGACCACGTAGAATATATTGGGGGCAAGAAACGGATGGTTACATTACCATGCCAATTAACATACATTGGCTTACTGTCTCGAGTCTCTGAAGCCACTGATCTCCCGCTCGACCAGTATATACTTACATTAACTTGTAAGTGGTTGTATGAGGGATCAACTTTCTTTGCAGTACCGATTGACGATGATGAATCCACATTAGCAATGTTGAGTTCAATCATCGGTGTGAGATTTATACATCTTTTTGTAGAAGTTACTCCCTTTAATATGGAAAATATGTCGTCATCTTCGAGGTAAAATTAATCACATTCAAATTATAGAATAATTTTACATTTTTTTATTTAAACTGATAAAGATTTAAATTAATTAGGCCAACAAATGAGACCATGTTTGAGGATATCGAAGGGTCATCACAAGTAAATGTAGAAGATGATTTACTGATAGAAATATCCGAACAAGAAAATGAGGAGTCCGAAAATGATGAGTCAGAAAATGATACTCAAACATTAGAAGAAAACGTAGGTGGTAATACTTGTCATGATTTTGGATATGGTTCGCTAGTTCCAGCCATAGGTAATGAGGAAAGGGGGAACTCATATTCTGCTAATAATGATGATGCTGAAGAAGAACCGATGGAAGAGTTACCTCACATTTTTATTATGAA
The DNA here is from genome assembly GCA_037367405.1 of Ottelia alismoides. Lineage (NCBI taxonomy): Eukaryota > Viridiplantae > Streptophyta > Magnoliopsida > Alismatales > Hydrocharitaceae > Ottelia > Ottelia alismoides. The sequence goes on along the minus strand of JAZKJV010004227.1, from coordinate 384,287 downwards.
ATTACAGAAACAGAAGATGTAGTATTTGTAGAGAGTCAATCGGAAGCCACCGATGATTCCGGACTAAGTTATTGGTTAGGTAGGAGTTATAAGTCGAAAAGGGATCTACAGTACGATTTACAGAAATGGAGCATGGAAAATCACGTGCAATACAAACCCAAGGCGTCAAACAAGCATATTTTAACTGTTGTTTGTATTTATGATGATTGTGGATGGCGTTTGCATGCATCAGAGAGGAAATCGTGAGGAGATTGGTACGTTTCAGGATATAGAGGGAAGCACACATGCAGAAATCATGTCCTTTTAGTGAAACATCCTCAATGCACTTCTGTTTTTGTAGCTCAGTATATTTTATCTTCCTTTAAAGTAAAAGTTAGTATAACTCCAGGAGCAATAATGTACAAAATAAAGGAGGAGATGAAGACTGAAATCAACTACATGACATCTTGGAATGCTAGACGTCGTGCAATGGATATGATTTATGGGAATGAGGTTGACTCATATCGTGATCTTAAGAGATTCATTCGTGCTTTAGAACAACATAACACTGCCACATATACGTGGTTCAAGACACTAGAAGGCCAAAACGAGAGCACTATACATTTTCAGAGAGTGTTTGTAGCGTTTGGAGCGTGTCGTAGAGCATTCAGATTTTGTCGACATGTTTTGTCTATTGACGAAACACATCTATACGGGAGATACGTCGGTCACATTTACGTGGCCACAGCAATTGACGTCAATAATGGCCTTTCTCCGCTGGCATTTGCCATTGCTGAAAAGAACGAGAATATTTCGGCATGGGGCTGGTTTTTGAATTTACTAAAACAAATTATCGATCGTCGGGACATTTGTTTTATAAGTGATCGAATTCCTGGTCTAAAGGATGTTGTACGTGGTTTATTTCCACCGGAAGAGGGATTCACGCATCGTCATTGTCTCAGACACATGCGTGCAAACATACAGAGACCCAGACATAAAAATCGTACAGTTCAAAGTAGATTCTACGCTGCTGGACGAGAACCATGTCAGAACAAGTTCAACAGTATGATGCGCGAAATTTTCATTCTAGATAGAAGTGCTTTCGAGTGGATCGTATCTCAGGACAATGGCGATCAGAGATATTGGGCATTAAGTTTAGATGATGGACACCACAACCAATTTATCTGAAAAGTTTTAACGGTGCCTTTAGAGGAGCACGTGGTTTACCAATTATTTCTCTCATCCTAACAGTATTCCTTAGAATAAATGGCTATTTCAATGATCGTCATGAGGAGTCAGAAGGAATGACCACATATTTGACAAAGAAATATGAAGAGTTGTTAGAGAAACAAACCAGGGAGGCAAGAGCATGTCACGTTGAAAGATTTTCATTAACTCAGTTTCAAGTCTGCGATCGTGATGGATTTGCATATGAAGTCAATCTAAATGGCCGAGAAAGTGAATGCATGTGCGAGTTTATGTAGATGAAACACTTTGTATGTCCACATGTTATAGCCGCAGCGTCACATACTCGTACTCACGTAGATAACTACGATCTATGTTTGCAGTACTTCTCCAGCAATTATTACCGTCAGGCATGCAAATTCTTCTTTCATCCCATACCTGATAGACGTTATTGGGGAGAAGAAGATGCTACTGTTATGTTACCTCCAAAAATGAGAAAGAGAAATGTCGAAAGACCTGTGTAGGGAAGAATTAGAAATGAAATGAACGAAATGTGCGTACGGCCGAAATTATGTAAAATCTGCAAGCAACCAGGACATAATAGATTAAGTTGTCCACGCAGAACATAGGCACACATGGATTTGTAAGGGTAATTTAATTTCATAGTTTATATTTCATTTTCATAAAAAAATTATAGTTCATGTTTTCATGACATTTATAGTTATTAATGTAGATGGCACAGATGGATAGACTTCCTGGACCAGTAGATACCTCAGTATTGTATATGCAGAATGACCATCGATCATCACAACCCACTAGCTCGGTAAGTAATTTTTATAATTTTTAAAATTTACTGTTTGATAATACTGTTACTTATTTTTTATTCAATATATTTTACAGATTCGATTTGTAGAGCATAATGAGTTACTAAACTCCATTTCTGACAAGAAGAGTGGCGTAGTAGAACGATTGATAGAAGCATCGGGTTTCTCATGTGTGATGAACATGAGAAGAGTCCAAATGGATCCATCATTACTGACCAGCTTACTAGAGAGATGGAGACCTGAGACACATACATTTCACCTACGCTTAGGGCAGGCCACTATTACTCTTCAGGATATGGGATTAATTAGTGGTTTAAGAGTTGATGATCTACCTGCAACTGGTCCGGATTCTCCGACTGGTGGATGGGATGCAGTGTGCTTGAGTTTGTTAGGAGTAGTACCCACTCGGATAAAGAGTGGAAAAGTGAAGCTGTCTTGGATACGCGACATCTTCTTCAACACAGAACATCCGCTGCAGGGTATTGATGACGAACAACAAGCGACCCGTTTGGTTAGAGTACTGATTTTTTACCATATAGGATGTAGTGTACTCGCAGACAACATCGGAGATATGGTGCCTCTAAGGTATGCATTAATGATTGAAAGTATTACATTATTAGTTGTTGTTGTATTCTTAGGTTTGATTAATTTTTTAGGTACCTATTACACTTACGTGAACTGCAAGAACGCGCTCAACTTGCTTGGGGTGCTGCTGCTTTGGCACATATGTATTCAGAGCACGATAGGGGTGCAAAGATCGGCACATCCAGGATATATGGCTTCTTCTCAATTTTACAGGTATGTAAAGTACCCCCACATGTCTCAATTTTGTTTATTTACATCTTCTAATATTTTCAAATACAGATTTGGGCATGGGAGCATGTACATATTGGACGACTGATAGTACGTGTTGGTGCTCAGATAACTGGAGGTGCATTAGCGTTGAAATGGATAGGAGTGCGCAGTTTTAAAGAGAACGTGCATACGGCAACATTAGCATTCTATCGTAACGAGATGGATACAAAAGAACCTCATCAGGTAAACTTTAATCCTCATATTTATTTTAAAATTATTGTAATCTACTATATCTATTTTTTAAATAAAATACAGATGATTTGGACACCATAAGCTGAAGTTGAGATATCACAACTACATCCTATCTGCAGAAGTGGCCAGGCTGTATGGATGAGTCGAGTTCCACTTATTTGTTACGATCTTGTAGTGATGCACCTACCTGATCGCGTGATGCGTCAATTTAGGATGCGTCAGCACATTCCTTCTTCCGTAAAGAGGATAAACGTTGCATCTAGACATAACAAAACCCGAAGTGGTGACATCCTAAATTGGTCTACTATACATCGACAGTACGTAGATCGTTGGGAGGACAGGGAAGCCGTAGTGGTTCATGAGCACCCGGATTCCAATACCGATATTTACATGCAATGGTATTGGAATATAACAAGAAGATGGATCCAAACACAGATTCCTCCTCCTTAGTAGCTTACCGACCACACAGACCAATGGAAAGACGTCTGGTATGTTTAAAAAGTCTACTTATTCTACTTAAATTCTATTAAATTATTCTTATTATATTTGTAAGTGGACTAGGTGGATACGATTGTACAAGGAAGAAACAGTATGGAACAACTTAGACGATCAACTGACTTACCTACCAACATGAGGACAACGGTCGAAAATACAATTAACATGTTCGATGAAACACTCAACATGTTCTCCTTGATGTATCCCTTCCATCAATATGAGCAGCAACAGTTCATGCCATCATAGGAGCATCATACTTCGGGAGCATCAGGTTTTGTGATTTCTTTCTTAGAAATGTAAACTATTTTTTTCTCTTAGATGAGTGAATTTATAAAATTATATGTTGTAAATTGTACAGGAAGGGAGTACACGGAATACGGTGGGGATGGGACGCAACCACCGCCGATGTTTGGTAGTTCAGGTTTAAGTTATTTGTTTATGTATAGTAAACTCTTATTCACATATCGATTTTTAGACATATAACCACAATTCCTCATAAAATATAGCAGGACACGGTGAGCGAGCATTTTCCCAGGGTCAAACAATGGAGGAGTCAATATTTGGTACCTCAGGAATGACATCTGCGGGATATGGCGGGCAAGGGTACTCATCAGGTCATCAAGGACTCGCATCTCAATATGACCAAATCGGATTTGGAGCTTCAGGTAATAAAAAGACTAAATACAATAACTAATTTTTATCTTCTGTAGCATTTTCTAAAAGATGAATATCTCATTCTTGCAGGATATGGAGAAGCTTTCAGTCAATCACAATTTGCAGGATCATCATTTGCTGGTTCTTCGAGTCAGGGATACAGCGGGCAGGAAGTTCCACCGATTCAACCGGGATTCGTATCTACAGGTAAAATTATAGTTAATTTATTACATTGCATTCTTTTCTTATTATTTAATTTATGTGACATATAATGTAATTAACATCTTTCAGGTATGAGCTATATCGAGTATGGCTTTAGAGGGTCTTAAATCGGTGAAGCCGGATTTAGAGGTTCAGGTATAAATATATTATGGAATATACGAACTCATTTTAATACGTTATGTTTAAATTTTGTGATACTTACAACAATGAAAATGTCTCAACCTTGTAGGACCATCGCTTGTTGGACCTTCGAGTCAATTTGAATGTAGACCCTCTCAGCTCATACCGTCTACTCAATATAGTTCAGGAGATTTGCAGTCGCAGATATTTGATAGTGTTCGGCAAATGGAGGCAACTGATTTCGATAGACGGTTGTTTGGTATATCCACGATAATACCACAACAACGTCCGGAGCTGCCTCGAAGACCTTCTCCCAGAGTAAGGATCACTGAGCCTCCTCCATCAGAGCCGCCTCACCATTCAACAAGTGTACGAACGTCAAGAAGCCAGGAATCCCAAACAATCGAACCGCCACGGAAGTCGTCAGCTAGACCGTATCCTCCAGGGCACGTTCCAATGCATTCAGAACAAATGGTCAAGAAGAAGAAGAAGATAACACATGAGGAGAGTCACAAAAAAATGGGAGATGGAGGGAAAGGAAACGACAAAGGAGGAGGTGCAGGAGGTGGAGGATGAGGTCTGAAGGGATTTCTGAAGATATGGAAAGTTTAAGTTATTGTAAAAAAAATTTTCTTATTATTTGTAAACACATCTTTCTTCTTTTATGATTTTAATAAAATACTTGCAATTTTTTAAATTAATTGATGTCAAGTTGTACGCTGTTGAGTTGACATATGTCAATGGTAAATGATGTTGAGCACACTCTCAATTTCTTAATATTTACTGTAATATTGTTGATATGTCAATTATAAATATTCTAAGTATATCTCAATAATGAAGAATATAATTAAAATAGAGATATACATCACATTTTACAATAACGTTATCGGGGAGAAGATGAGAGCACGAAGCTCTAGCGATAGATCAAAAAAATGTGATGAAGGAAAATATTGAAAGCCTATTAAATTTATTTTATTTTTTTTAAAATTATTTACAAAATTCCTCAAATGTCCTCATTCACATTTAATGAAAATAATAATAATTTCTAGTATCCGGTAGTATTGAAATAGAATTAAAATATTAACGGGGAGTATTGTGAAAAATGCTCATCTCCAAGTCGGCACCTCAGGTGTCAATTTAGAGCATCTGTCCAAATCGGCACCTCAGGTGCCGATCGATACCTATTTTTTTATTTTTTTTATCCGTGTCTATTTAATTAATTTTATTTTTAAATAATTATTTAAAAAATCCCTTATAAGAAGGGGGATGTGGCATATGTTCGATAAAGAGGGAGGAAATATGCATACCAAATGGTAGAGGGATGTTATGTGATAGGAATTTACGATCTTACAGTGAATCCTATTGTCCAAGTTACCTCTGGAGATTTTAGGGTATGGAGATCTTGTAGCATGATTTCGGAGGCATGTTATAGCATATACATATCGTTGAGGGAGAGGGTCAGGTTGTTGTGGAAGGTTTTGGTATTTCAAAAAGGTTTGATGCACCTGATAACTTCTATGCAGTGACAATTTTGGAGGATGGAGGTGATTTCAAGTATTAGTTAGGGACAGGAATGCTTGCAAAAAGGTTTCCAAGGAGGGCCGCGCTTGCGGCTAGGGATGAAAATGGATCGGATACGCCTATTTCTATATCCATATTCGCTTCAACTCTATTGAATACGAATACGGATACGGATATGATTCGGATATGCGTTAAGGAAACCATATCCGTAAAATAAGGATACGAATCCAAATCAGATATCTATCGAATCCGAATACGGATCGAATAAAGTGCGACTCCGAATACGGATTGAGTAAAAAGCTAATCCAAATATGAATCGAATAAAGAGTGAAATCAAAATATGGATCCAATAAACATGAAATCTGAATACGGATACGAATTCAAATCAGATATCTATCGAATCCGAATACGGATCGAACAAAGTGCGGATCCGAATATGGATTGAGTAAAAAGCTAATCCAAATATGAATCGAATAAAGAGTGAAATCAAAATATGGATCCAATAAACATGAAATCTGAATACAGATCGAATAAAGACCATATACGAATATGAATTGGATTTTTATCAAAGTTCATAATGATTTTAAAAAAATGGCAATGAAATACAAACAAGTTGCATCATGAGAAAAGGGAGCATTGAGATGACATGTGTTCTTGACCGAAAGCAAAATGGAGATAGGATTTCGTAACTTTTGTTCGTATCCATCCCCAAACAAAAGGAAGTTTATTATTATCATTAACATATTGTATTATATAATGTGTAATACTACTATAATAACACGGGTTGTGGTTTCTTTATATTAATTAATATATAAAAATTATTAAATATTGTATTTGGATATCCGGATCTGGATCCGGATATTCAAGCCACTACCATATCCGTATCCGTATCCGGAAAACTTTTATAATCCATATCCATATCCGCTCCGTATTCGATTAATATTCGGATACGGATATCCGTATCCGGTAATTTTTCGAATACGGTAAGCGGATATTCGAATATATCCGTATCCGTTTTCATCCCTACTTGCGGCGAACATGCAAAAGGGTGGCAAGGTGTTAGGATGAGATGTGTTTACCTCAGCTCATCACACTGCTCTGTAATGAGAGGTGCAAGAGTTTCCATCCCTCGTTATGGCGCTTTATATGATGGTACTTGCGCCCATGATGGTTGATACCTGGGAGTGAATAGGTGATGATTCCTCCGTATCGAGATCCTATGAGGCAATGAAGGAGCATATTTTACCTCTGATAGTATTACTTTGGATGGCCAAATCCACCCTGAAGTCAGACTACATGCTTGATTAGTGAGGCAAAGATGGCACTTACAATAAGCTTTCAAAGCGAGTGGGATGCTGATTTGGGAAAAAGGTTTGGAGATGAGATTTGGACAGAATTTGTATGTTCTGTAGAGGCAAGGAGAAGGACCACGCCTTCCATCTTCTCTCTTACCCACTTACATTTCACGTTTTTGTGAATAGATCATTTCTGGATAATAGTCGGAAAACTTTTTTGCATCCATCTTACAAGTTACATCAATATCTCAGCCTATTCCACCTACAGGTAGGTCACATGACTTTTAGACAAGCTTCAAATTTAGAAGGGTTGATAATGGTGTCATGGTGACACCACTTTTATTTAAAGCCAAAGGATGACCACCCAATATAGGGTGTCATCCATGTTTGTAAGTGACCATACTGCCAAGATCGATATAAGCCACTGGCGAGACTGAATCCTTTGGAACGAGAGAAATGTGATGATCTTCAGAAGCGAGAAGCATTGCTTTGGAAGCATAGTATGCAATACAAAGGCATACAGTGATGTGTACTTCTGTTTTAATTCAAAATTGATAAATTATGGATGGTATACAGTGATGGATGACCAGTTTTTGGCTTTGAGAGAGAAAATGGAAGCATTTTTGCATTATTATTCCCTCTCCAACCAGTAGGAACTAAGCCTTTTGAGCCTTCCTCAAGTACACCAGAAATTGAAAAATGAGAAGCAATATTTTGTAACTAATGTGCCCAACAAGAAGATCATGACAAGGATATCAAATATTTGGTTCCTCGAGCTGTTGGACACACATTCATGGTTGTGCACTAAAAACTTCCAGGAATATAGGTATGCTTCCACTTGTCAAGAAAAGGGCAGGTTTCGTCATCAAAAGTGTGTGCATAACAATTAATTAAGCAATCTCTTGTGTTAGAAGAAAACGTACAATAGATACCTCAAGTTATAATGGCCCAAGGACACAGGAATCCCAAAAGTGCCTATGCTTGAATCAATTACATGTTATATAATTTGGCAGCCGTGCTGAGAGCTGTACATTACCATTATTAGGAGCAGCCATATCTCTCCTCCTAGCAATATTTTTCTCTGCAAGATTTTTGGCTATCAACTCCTCTATGTCTTCTTCTTTTCCATGGCTCCAAGTCTCTCTCTGTATAGTTCTATCCAATTGTTAAAGACCCACAAGATGCTCACTGAAATTGCTCCTCCAACCACAACAATCCACGACAGCGAGACCCACCACGATATGGCATCACCTGCCTTCCCTCTTAGATAAAAAGAGCTCATCTGGAAGAAAAAGATAGGCCCGATGAATACACGGGCAACCGTGTACATTGCATAGAACAATGGTGACAACATGATGTACACCTTTGCAGCCAAATCAGAATCAGCTCTCTTCATCGCAGCCAGAGTCCACACATTCTGGCAGAAACTGGTCACTTCAGCAAGAAACAGGAGCACTAGCAATGAATATGCACCATGTAAGGCAACGTAACGGCAGGTCACAAACACAAACAGAGTTGCAACATGATGAGCGATGAACAGGTAATCCTCCGGAAGGAATACGACGTAATGGAGAAGATCCACGGTGAAGTATGAAATGCTGAACTCCAGAATTAAATTCTGAAAATTGGTGTTCAGAGATGCAAACCCGCATTCCTTCTGTGCCATTATCGCGCAAGCCGCCAACACTGCAGCTGGAGTGCCATGCACGAGCGAGATAAAGCAGCTTGAAGCTTCTGTGCGGTGCTTCGGGCTCCAATTGCGGAAGACTACCCCAAATGCAAGGATGTACATCGAGCAGAAGACCGGAAACAGAATGGGGAAGAATGGCAGATCCGGAACTCTGTTTCCTACGGTTTCTAACACGTCGAAATCCAACATTCCGCTCTAACTTCGAGATGACTACTCTGAAAAGATCAAGTATGAAAAGCGTCACAGCAATACAAAAAGGAACAAAAATTAAACCAAGACAAGAGATCGCTCGTGAAATAGATGAAAACGCATAAAAATCGGATCTTTCGTTGCACATGCGACTTTTACACGAAATCCTGAGAGATCAACAGCAGCGCCAAATCAGAACCAAGCCAGAAAGCGATCAAACGACAATAGTTGCAAGACCAATAATCTGAATTCCAAAAAAAACAACTTTTGGGTGCGGAAATCACGGGAAAAAGGCGGACGCGAATGCGAAACCCTAGATTTTCACGAGTGAGGGGGAGGTGGAGAGATTGGAAGAGAGGTCGATACCTTTCGGCGATGGGCAACGGGAGCGCAGCAAGAGGCGGAGTGGAGAGGAGAGGGAAGGGTGATATCGAAATGGGAATGCGGAGAGGAGGGATCGGAGGAGGAGGGACCGGCGCATGCGTGGAGGTTCGCCCTCGACCCGACAACTGGGGAAGGACGGACGCCGAAAGAGCGTGGCGGATGGTGAAGTATAAATGGGGGAGTAAATTATGTTCGAAGGATATTCATGTGAATATCCTAAGATTAAATATATTGAAGAGTTTTATGCGATAACCCCTGTAAACATTTGTAATTGCATAACAGACTAACTTTTTTGTATTTAGCACACGACCTCTGCAAACTTGCTAACATTTACACCATGTTAATTTTGGTCTATTTTGTCGTTAAATTGAACATAATCTGTCAAAAGGAAGTCATATATATCCTTGACGTTCATTTTAAAATTACAAAATTATACTCATGGGGGAACAACACCCAGAACAATCAAGGAAAATCCATCGTCGCAATCCCGCCATAGATGATTGGACAAGGTCGTCTCGAACTGGTCCCTTATTGCACCCACGACCAAACTTCCATTTGCCTCATTAATATAATTGCAGAAGTTACAAAAATATAATAAAGGCATGTGAAAGTTTCAGTGATGAATATTAAATACAAAAACTCTTTAGGTGAATATGCAAAATACCCAAAGTGAGTGCGGAAGCGGACGATGCGATCTACCTCACTTGGACACTTGTCGCTTTCGGGATGGTAGATGACGATTCGCAGCTTGACAGCTCAGATTATGTCACAGCAAACGATCTAATGGTTGACTGCGCTCCAGATCTGACATCTATTGCTACGCATAAGGATCAAAGGCCGGTCGGACGACAAAGAGGGGACCACGAAGAACAGGGACGAACTCCCCTATATCCAAGGCTCGATTGATAAAAGCATGGGCCTCCAACCTTCCTTCAAGCTGTAGGGGGTGCAAAATTGTTCGTGGGCACGTTCTCTAACGCCTGGGAGCTCCAAAATGCTCCGGCGATACACGGAGATTGCCTGCGAGGTCAAGGAAATCAAAAGGCTCTAGGTACCTCCAGCGAGGATCAAAACGAGCATCCCGCGCTTCTTGGATCTTCTGGCCTGCACAGGAAAATCCAAAACATCGAGGGAAAACTGCCTCGACGGTCAAATGGGAGAATGGGCACGTAGCGAGGTAGAGCGGAGGTGTCCCATCGAGGTGGCGGAGGAGGGTGATGAATCTCGTATTCATCATGCTAAAATCCATCAATTAAACCCATGGCTTAATTAATCCAATAAAATTCTTCATCAATTCTTTATTTTTATCTTGTATTATATTGTGTATAAATAACCCTTAATTATTTGTATTTAATTTCCCTTATTTTTCTTGCATTTATTTTATCATCAAAATCCCCTAAAAATTAGATAGATAGATTGTCCATAATTCACTGACCCTTTAAAAAGACTAAAAAATACAAAAACAAATCAAAGATAAAAAAATCGGTGTTTTTATCCCCCTTAAAAATACCCCCAAAATGCTTTTTTGTACAAATTACCTCTTTTGGCATTTTCTCCAACATGAAAGTTGTAGATCTCGTCGAAACGAGCAACTTTCATGTTTTGATTTTTTCATAGTTTTTCCTCTTACTATTTCTTTTGTATTTATCTTTGTATTTATTCTCTGGATTTTTCTGATTGGGCCACGTGGTGCCCTCTGGGCCGCCCATGTGGCCTGCGCCTCCTTTCGATACCCGGCGCCCATCTGGGCCATTGGATCCACTCGCCCCCGCCTCCATCTCAGCCCTCCATCGCCATCCACTCCCCAGCCGTCAGATCTATCTCCATATCAAATCTCAACCGCTACCCAGCGCCACATCTATAGCCGTTGGATCGATCTCCTATCCTACGCCTATCTTCGTGCCACGTCGCTGATTACTAGGGTTTTTCACAGGTCTAAAGATGTCTCACACAAGGCGGAGACAAAGTCGTTGTGGCGACCTACAAGAAACCCTAATTAATCAACAACTAACCCACGACAAGCAAATCAAGCAATGAAAATGGAGGTGGAGTCAAAATTTATTATAACTCTACAAAAATGTGTATAGTGCAAGTATGTGTAGAGTGTCGAACTCAGGGAGCAAGCATGATAGATCAAGCAAGATGCACAAAAATGTGATATGTGATCAAGTGTCTACAAGTATGCAAAGTTTTGTGGGTTTTTAATTGTATATATTTTTTTATTTTAATTTTGATTTTGTATTTTATTCTTATATTATATATATATTATATATATTTTTCTTTGTATTTAAATAGACTATATAGACAAAGTAAGAAAGAGAGGGATGAAGTATTTACAAAAATAAGTAAAAATACTCAAAATCAGGAAATAAAATGTTTCATTTTATATTTTTATGATGTTTTTGTGATTTTTAAAGATTTTTATGAATGTTTTTGGTATTTTTAAAAGTCAAAATACTAGAAAACAATGAACTAAGCTACTGGCCGAAATTAAAATGAGGATAAAACATATTGAACATTATCCAAAATTTCTCAAACTAATTTTAATTGAAAGGTAATAATTCAAAGATAGTACAGAAACTGGAATTGCATTTTTAGGATTTTTCTTGAATTTTTTTAGATTTTTATGAAGTTTTTAGGGGTTTTCTAATTTTTAAGAGTTTTATTTTGAATTTTTTAATGATTTTTGGACTGACACTAAAGGATGATAAGATACGCAAAATACATTTTTTTGGTATTTTTTAAAAACTTTTACTAATTTTTATGGATTTTCTAATGAAACAGTACTGAAAATATTTTTTTTTGATTTTTTATAAATATGGAAATGCAATAAAAATGCAAAATAAAAATGTAGCGTAAACCTACAATGCAACATAAGCTTAAGGTATTTTTTTGGTAATTTTTAGCAATTTAGAGAAGCGTGAAATAAATAGGGCAACAAAAAGAAAATACAGTCCTGGCTGGGGCAGTTACGTCAATATGCAAAAAGTTCAAGGGCCCACGCGCAATTTATCCAGAAAATATATAACTAAATAAAAATGTCGCTGGACTAAATACAAATACCCAAAAGCCCAAGGGTGTCTCTGTAAAAAGCCCCACCATGCACGTGCGACGCACGCGCCTAGGAAGGACTGAAATGTAATATTTCAAAAAGACAGGGGCTTACATGCAAAAATGACAGAAATTCTATTACTGCATATAAAGGTTTGCATATTGAAACGAAATAAAGAAACACCCGGGGGGAACCTTGCAAAATGTCCACGCACCCATGTGCGCAAGTCACGTGCGGTGAGGTGGACAAGGACCCGTTAGCAAATTCCAAAACTATAGGGGGTTCTTAAAATAGTCGATGAAAGTTTGAACATTAATTAATAAATACAAAAATTGGTATGGGTGAAATGGCAAAATACCCAGACTTGGGCGCTGACGGATGGTGGGATCCCTCCCACAAATCCACGTGTCGTTCTTAGAACGCATGATGACGGTTGGAAAATGGAGGGTGCAGATTAGAATCCCCCTGGTGATCAGACGACTGACGCGTGTGGGGATCAGACGGCTCCTGTGCGGCTGAAAGAACAAGGGCTGATCGGACGGCGGACAGTGGTTGACGAAGAACAGGGACGAACCCGCCACGAGGTGAGTTTCCCAGGTCCAGATCTTCCTCCTCCGCCGAGATTTGACATTCCAAAATGCCCCCTAACCATTCTTGCGGTGGTCCTCTACCTGCCTGAGGCTTCAAAATGACGCGGGCCTGATGAACGTCAAATTCGCCTCTATAATAATGTGGAATTAAGTCGTAGCATAGGAGGCGAATTTGGTTCAACAAAAACCACAGACTTTGAATGCTGTGGAATATTTATACTTGGCAAGTGTACCAAGGTCGAACACAGGGACACAGTTGCCTAATCTGAGTATTGACTTTTGATTCATGCAGCACAGAGTGATTTAATCTCAATTTCAGGTCCTCATGCAATTTATGCGGCAATGCCAAACAATGCTATGTTGTATGCATTTTTTAGATATTTTTAGGCAAGTTAAGGAGATGATGTATGAATAATATGCAAAAGAACAAGTATGCCAAATAAAAACCTACAATTATACCCTAAAATGTGAGCAACGCAATATAGAATGAAATTAGAGTCAATTTGAACACATCATTAAAAATCGGTCATCAGATCAAAGAAAAACAAGTAGAGCAAGGTCCCATTTCCATATAAAAATTCACTTTAATTAAAAGAGTGTCAAATAAGACAAATAAGTATGCTAAAATGTAGAGGACAAAAGAAGGATCAAAACGACACTAAAATCATGCATTTTGGACCTACGATGCTCAAGTTATGCTAAAAATAGTGCAAGGGCATAATTGTAATAAAAATGCTAGGAAATAAAAGGATAACTATTACATTTAGGTCCCTGGAAGGACCTAAATGTAAATACCAAAAACCGCCTGTGCCCTTGAGTAATTTTTCCATGCGCGCGAGGGCCTTTTTGTAATTTCTGAAACCATGAGGGCCTCCCTGTAAAATACCCAGGCACGCACGTGAGGCACGTGCCTGGGGACATGTACGCAATTACCATAAATAACAGGGTCTTTCTTGCAATTTGCCCACGCCCTCACGTGCAATGCACGTGAGGAACCTAGGCACGGGAGGCGACTGAGGTACGAGCCACGTGGCAGCAACTGGTGGCTCGGGTCGAGGTTTGGAGGGCCCTGAGCCTGCAGGTCTGGTTCAAGGATCGGGCCTCCACGTGGCTTCATCACGACCGTCCGATCGAATCGATTGGACGGTATCTGCATCTCCACTCTCCTCCGCAGGCTACTGGAGAAGGCGGGGCTCCGGCGACTTGCTGGTAGCTCCGACGTGCTCTGAAGGATGCTCTGAAGGTCACCAGAGCTGGCTGGATATCTACGGAGGTCCTGGAGCCACGACGAAGCTTCAAGGCTGATCGGAGGTGCTGGTCGAAGAGGCTTCGCCGGAGGATAAGAGCTTGAAGATGCTCCGACGCAAACTCCGTTTGTTAAGGTCCTGCAGGGGTTAGTTAGCCGAAGCGTGCGTGCGGGAATGTGCGAAGTGATTGGGGAATGAGCGAGGGCCGGGGTGGCGACGAGAGCGGTGGCCCAGATTTCTTCTTCTCCGGCGAGGTGGAGCAGAAGGTGGGGCGGAGCGGATGGGGGTTCTGGAGAAGAAGAAGGGGGTCGGTGAGGGTCGGGGTGGTTGGGCGAGGCTGATGAGCTGGTCGGATGGAAGTTAAGACGACGATTGGTGGAGGGATAAAGTCAAGAAAACGAAATAAAAACAGGGCACCTCGCCGGAGCGAGGTGTGGCGGAGGAGGAGGCCTGGGCTGAGCACCGTAGGTGCTCGGGGTCTTCGCCCAGCGTGCGCGACCGGCGCACGGAGCTCGGTGGTGGTCGGAGGCACACCGAAACACGGCGGGGCACCGCGGGTCGACACCAAACGATAGCCATCTTTGCCTCGACATCCCGCCCTCTCTGCTGTCACCGGAGGGGCGGGGGAGGCTAGGCTAGGGCCCAATTTGGTGGACCCTGATCAACGGTGGCGGAGCAAGGGCTTTTATAGGCGAAGGACCTCCGGCGGTTATGATGCGCGGGGGCGTTTTGAAATGGAGTGTTAATGGCGAGGGAGCGATGGCAGGGCTTGATGGTGGTTGCGCGAGGGAGTCGGAAGATGAGGGAAGGGATCGGTGACGTTACGTCGAGGAGGTGGGGGCTGGAGTGCTGGCTAGAAATGGAAGGGGGGGCGTCGCGAGTCGTAACGTCTGGAGAGGGATACGGTCGGAGGAAGACGATGAGTGAGCACCGTTGGATCTTGCGATCCAACGGCTGGGATGATGGCGCGGACGGAAGGTGGAGATCAGATCATACGATCTGATCCTACGGAGGGGGGAAGGGCGCTAGGGGACGGCCTTGATGAAGAGTTAGGGAGATCCAATGGCATGGGGAAAAAGGGTGGCGTGGCTTGTGAGGGAACGTTAGATGGAAGATGATCGAGCGATGGTGGATGAAGGGAGACATGGCGGGTGGAGGGCCGTTGAATGGTAGCTGGATCGAAGGGCCTGGATGAGAGCGGAAGTGAGTGGAGGCGATCTGATCTGGGATCAGATCGTACGGCTGGAAATGAAGCGGGAGTGGACGGTGGAGATGGACGTGGAGGCGGGGTTGATCCAACGGCCCAGGAAGCGCGCCAGGTGGTGTGAGATGAAGCGGGCCACGTGGCGGCTCCGGAGAGCGCCACGTGGCCCAATGAGAAAATTCAGAGAAAAATACAGAGAAAATTAGAAAAGAAATAGTTAGAGGCCGAATTTGGAAAAAGTAAAAACATGAAAATTGCTCGTCTCGACGAGATCTACAACTTTCATGTTGGTCAAAAAGCCAAAAGAGGTCATCTGTACAAAAGCTATTTTTGGGGGGTATTTTTAAGTGGATAAAAACACCAAGTTTGTGTTTTTGCGATTTTTTGTATTTTTTATCTTTTTAAGGGTCAGTGATTTATAGACAAGCTATCCACCTAATTTTCAGGGGTTTTTGAGTGATAAAATAGATACAGAAAAATAAGGGAAATTAAATACAATAAATTAATGGTAATTTATACACAATACGGTTCATGATAAAAATATATTATTAAAGGTGATTTTATTGGTTTATTTAAGACAGGGGTTTTAATAAGTGGCTTTTAGCAGTGAATACGAGATTCATCATACCCCTATACTTAAACCATGCTCGTCCTCGAGCATCTAAAGAATGAAGGAGTAGGATTAATTCCTGACAGTGCGCGTGAAATTTACAAGGCTTGATCTTTCGAAGACCCTTGACCTGAGTGATCCTAAAATTCCGGGTTTATCCAAGCCTTAGTCAGAAGGAATCCAACTTCTCTGATTATCAGACTCTCTTTTTGTACATATAATATAAGGATATGACTTTTTAGTGTACTGTATTTCATGAGAGCCGAGTCGATGCATCACTCAAAGTTCCAGTCCCAAAGATCTTCCTCTAGACCTAATCCTTAATACTAGGGAATAAGTCTGTTCTTACTTCAGTCGACCGTCTCTATAGTTTGTCAGACTTGAAAGGGTAGATGGACGACCAGATGATGGAGGGACATGGGATTGCTTCTATTTTTCTCACCCTCACATTGGAACAAGGGGCCTCTCGAGTGCCTTTTACTCAACACATGTATATTATGATTTTGTTGATCAATGTGTCCGTCAAGAGAGTTGGAGTCGTCTGCACTTGTTTTTCTGGGAATACACCGGGGTGTGTCTTTTCTGAGTATCTAAGATACCTTCGACACCCAGACTTGTATCGCTTACGATGCAGGGCCCTTTTTGTGGTGTCAGCCCGACTCCTTGGTCCTAATTAGCGCTTGGTCCAAGTGGACACTTTGAAAATGTTTGGGAGCGCTCACCATTGGTGGAAGCTCATTTGGAATTTGACTTTGGATTTAGAGCTTTTCTTTGACATTTCATTTCTTTTGTTGGCTAGCTCCACTGCTTTTACCAAGAGATTGGTGCACACTGATCAACAAATTCCTTTAAGTTCCATCACACCCTGGCACTTTTAGGTAAATATCAAAGAGATAGCATATGAATCTTGTTCACATACTGGCTAGGGTTTTGCTGACACTCAGGTTTTCTGAATCCTTCATTAACTTTATCCCATCCTCGAATATCATAAGATCGGGTCTAAACTCAAATCTCTGGTCCTAGTTCCTCAGGTGATATCTCAACTCAGCTCATCAATCATGCAGTTGTGGAAGTGACTGTGCTAATCATATTTTCTTGAAGGTAGAGATGAAGAGTGCAATGTAGCACTCAAATCTTTCAAACCAGGGAAGTGTGGATATTTAAGTCTTAGAAACCCTAATGACTATGGCATGTTAACTCAGACTCTCAAGATCACAGAAATCCAGTGTCCTCAAAATCCTCAAGACTTGTGTGAATGTGAATGTGTCAGGAATACACCAACTCCATGGGTTAGTGAATTTTTGTGTGATTTTTGGCTTTTGCAAATTTTTATGGGTTTTAGTCAAAAATGAATCCCTCAATTTATAATTTTTACAGGTTTTTACTCAGTCCCCAAGGTTACCAAAAACCTAGCCCGAAAAATAAAATTTTAAAAAGTTTTAAAAACGCGAGCTAAGGCTAAAGTAATATACAATAATATACGGTATACCCCCCTATACTTAAAATTTTCTATGTACTCATAGCACAAGTGCCATGAAGCCAAGGCTCGGTTCAAGTGCAGGGTAATATAGCGGAACTGAGGAGGAGGGTCCCCCTATACTTAGGCCAAAATCGGCCTAAGCACAAGAGGACAGAACAAGGGAGGGATGAATAGGCAGGTCCCCCCTATACTTAGGCTACAAATAGCCGAAGTAAGGACTGTGTTAGGGGGACGTCTATGGTACAAGGGTGAGGGGGAGGGGGGGTTCGTGAAGAATAGATATACAGAGAGAGAGAGATAGAGAGAGAATGAAATATATAGGGAGGGTGGGGGTGAGTATGTGCATGTGTAGTGTAGGTGTGCGTGGGTGTGAGGGGGGGGGGATTTTTTTAGTACAATATGTAAGACTGAAAATAAATATGCAGATGCAATGTTTTTTTACAACATGCAATGCAATTTGACTGATAAAAATCCTAGAATTTCTTCACAGCTTCTTTTGCGGCCTCTTCAACGGAAGCTCCCGACTTCGCGCCTCCATGACGATCAGGCGTCCCCGATTTTCATGGGCCCTGCAACAAAAGAGAAAAGTTAGAAACTCAGAGAAATTAAATCAGCAAATAATATGCAAAGAAATGATGCATGAGATGAGGACCTAAAAATTTTTGAAATAATTTAAAAAAATCAAAATCTAAAAATTAAGCAAAGTCGTATCCCCGGCAACGGTGTCATTTGATGAACATCAAATTCGCCTCTATAATAATGTGGAATTAAGTCGTAGCATAGGAGGCGAATTTGGTTCAGCAAAAACCACAGATTTTGAATGCTGTGGAATATTTATACTTGGCAAGTGTACCAAGGTCGAACACAGGGACACAGTTGCCTAATCTGAGTATTGAATTTTGATTCATGCAGCACAGAGTGATTTAATCTCAATTTCAAGTCCTCATGCAATTTATGCGGCAATGCCAAGCAATGCTATGCTGTATGCCATTTTTAGATATTTTTAGGCGAGTTAAGGAGATGATGTATGAATAATATGCAAAAGAACAAGTATGCCAAATAAAAACCTACAATTATACCCTAAAATGTGAGCAACGCAATATAGAATGAAATTAGAGTCAATTTGAACACATCATTAAAAATCGGTCATCAGATCAAAGCAAAACAAGAAGAGCAAGGTCCCATTTCCACATAAAAATTCACTTTAATTAAAAGAGTGTCAAATAAGACAAATAAGTATGCTAAAATGTAGAGGACAAAACAAGGATCAAAATGAAACTAAAATCATGCAATTTGGACCTACGATGCTCAAGTTATGCTAAAAATAGTGCAAGAGCATAATTGTAATAAAAATGCTAGGAAATAAAAGGATAACTATTACATTTAGGTCCCTGGAAGGACCTAAATGTAAATACCAAAAACCGCTTGGGCTCTTGAGTAATTTTTCCATGCGCGCGAGGGCCTTTTTGTAATTTCTGAAACCATGAGGGCCTCCCTGTAAAATACCCAGGCACGCACGTGAGGCACGTGCCTGGGGACCTGCATGCAATTACCATAAATAATAGGGTCTTTCTTGCAATTTGCCCACGCCCTCACGTGCAATGCACGTGAGGAACCTAGGCACGGGAGGCGGCTGAGGTACGGGCCACGTGGCAGCAACTGGTGGCTCAGGCCGAGGTTTGGAGGGCCCTGAGCCTGCAAGTCTGGTTCGAGGCTCGGGCCTCCACCTGGCTTCATCACGATCGTCCGATCGAATCGATCGGACGGTATCTGCATCTCCACTCTCCTCCGTAGGCCACCGGAGAAGGCGGGGGGCGACCTGCTGGTAGCTCCGCTGTGCTCTGAAGGATGGTCTGAAGGTCACCAGAGCTGGCTGGATATCTAGCGGAGGTCCTGGAGCCACGACGAAGCTTCAAGGCTGATCGGAGGTGCTGGTCGAAGAGGCTTCACCGGAGGATAAGAGCTTGAAGATGCTCCGACGCAAACTCCGATTGTTAAGGTCCTGCAGGGGTTAGTTAGTGATAACCGCAGATTATCGAGGGTCTAAATACGTCGTTGTGGCGACCCACAATAAAATGTGATTAATCAACAATCAACCCACACTAAAGATCAATAAATTAGAACTAATGTGGAGCTAAAATTTATTTTTAACTCTGCACAAATGATGTATAGTGACAAGTATGCAGAGAGTTCGAACACAGGGAGCAAGCAGGGTAGTTCAAGCAAATGTAAGCACAAGTGTGTGTGTGTGATGTGTCTACACTAAGCAAGCAAGGAAAGAAATTTTTGTGGGTTTTTAATTAATTTTTTTTTAATTTAATTTTTGATTTTGTATTTTGCTTTTTAATTTTCTGATTTTTATAATTTTATATTTTATATTTTTCTTTTTCTTTTTCAATATTGGAAAGTAAAGACTATAATAGGAGGCAAGCTAAAATATTTATAAAAATGCACAAAAATACTCAAAAATCCAGAAATAAAATGTTTTTGGTCTTTTTAGGGTTTTTTTACTGTTTTTGTGATTTTTGGGGGTTTTTCAAGATGTTTTTGATATTTTTAAAGACTGAAATAAAGCAAAACAGTGCAAATAAGGCTGGCTGTGGATTAAATGAGATTTAAAAATAGCAACCAGTAGCTCAAAATTTTCACACTATTTTTCAAATAAAAAGAACAAAATAAGGAACAAACAGAAACTGAATTTGTGTTTTTTAAAGTTTTCTACAATTTTATATATTTTTTTGAAGTTTTTGGGTCTTTTTGAATTTTTAAGGTTTTTCTTTTGAGATTTTTAATGATTTTTGGACTGACACTAAGATAGAATAAAATAGACACTAGGTGATTTTTTTGGAATTTTTGGAGGTGTTTTAATATTTTTTTGGTATTTTCTAAACTAGACAGTGCACAAATAGTGAGTTTTTGATTTTTAATAAATATGAAAGTAAAGTAAAATCAAAAACTAAAGATGAGGCGTTAAAGTACACATGTCCAGATGCTTAAGTCTATTTTTGTGGAAATTTTGGAGTTCAAATGATAGGTTAAATAATTAGAGCAAACATCCAAACATTAAACAGTCCTGGCAGGGGTATATGTGCAATATCTAAAACATCCAGGGGCATACATGCAATTTTTCCACGAAAGTTTACACTCAAACTTGCATTTAAAGGATTAAAACCAAATAGCCAAACCCGCAAGGGTATCTGAGCAATTTACCCACCAGAGTGCGTGACTCGCACGCGCCTGGAAGGGGTATTTTTGCAATATCACAAAGTTCCAAGGGGTTCAATGCAATTTCTCCAAAATATTACAACTTAAAGAAAACATTCATGGACTTAAGCGAAATAAATAAACCCCAGGGGGGTCCTTGCAAAATACCCAGCCCCCTCACGCGCACGGGCACGTGAGGTGACGTGGATTGGACCTAGGTGCAAATACGTAAACTACGGGGTTCTAAGTGCAAATATTACAGAAATATTTAAACTACAGCTTAAGGTTTATGGACCGAAATGAAATACAAAATTTGGCGAGGGGTGAGATGCAAAATACCCTCGCCCGAGCGCTCTGATGAAGACGCGTGGCACGCATCCAACGGCTGGGCGACGAGACGCGATCCAACGGCCGGATGCGAACCACTTATCCACGTGGCGTGTCCTGAGCGGCCGATGACGCTTGGGCTCGTGCGGCTGAGATTAGATCCCCCTGGGTTGATCTGACGGTCGAGGCTGAGGAAGATCCAACGGCCCACAAGCGAACTGGAGCTGTGGCTCGATCGTGCGGTGGAGACGCAAGGAGGAAGAACGGGGAAGAAGGCCGGCGAAGGCGAACTTCCCCGGCTCCGATCTCGCTTCTCCGGCGGTGGATGGGCTCCAAAATGGAGCTGCAAGCTCCTGGGAGGTCCTTCTACTGACTGGACGGCTCGGATTCGCCGGAGGGGCGTCGAGGTGCTGGCGCGAAGGCGGCGGAGCTTCACGCTCCAGGTATCTCCGACGAAGGCGCAAAATCGCCCTCCAGGTGCTTTCAAAGCTCTTGGACCTGCAAAAAGAGGTGAGAAGGCCCAGGGCAAATTGCCTGGGCCTCGCGGAAGCGTGGGGATAGGTGTAGCGAGATGGCGGCGAAGGGCCGGAGTTGCGCTCCGGCGATGATGTTCGATTGGATGAAGTTCGCGATGGGACTTAAGATTTTTTTGGGGTTTTTGATGCTTAAGCTACCAGGAACAAAATGCAAGAAAGAAATAGCGGGGTGGAAGCCCTCGATGGCCGGAGCCAGAGGATGAAGGGTACCTCGACCGGCGAGCTTGCGGGAGGTGGTGGAAGCGCCTCCGACCTCGGGAGCCTTGGCTGAAGAGCCCAGGACGGAGCTGTCACCTCCGGGGAGCTCTGGAGCACGAAAGAAGCGCGAGGGGTGGACCGAAGGGCGTTCAAACTTGGGCTCGAAGGAGGCGGGGTGTTTAAGTAGACGATGATGGCGTCTCCTTCAAGCCATGCTCACGCGCGAATGATGCAGATATGGCTGGATTCGGATACATGGCGTGGGAGAGTGATGATCGGAGGTGAAGTCCCAAGAAGGGATCGAGGCGTGAAGACGAACGGATCGAGCTCGGAAATTGGGGGAAATCGGGGCGAAATCACGGTGTCAGAAATGGCAGGGCTTTGGTCGGGGGAGTTGACCGGGGTCAACTCTAGACCACACCTGGTTGGTCCACGTGGACCAACCAGGAAAAAGGCCCGGAAATTGTTTTATTAAATCATTTAAAAATAGAAATAGGTTGAATTAAATTATGGTTATAAAATAAAAAATGTTTAATTTTTTATGTAGTATTTTATTCTGATTTTTATTTATTTTTATGACTTATATTTTTACAAGTTACCTTTTTAACCCTATATAGGTATATTATCTATATATTTTAGTATTTTATTTTTATTTTGTGTCTTTTAATTTATTTATTTTTGCTTATTATTTTATAAAAACATAAAGTACTTTTATGTACATAAATATATTTTTATTTTATTTTTCTGATATGTTTTGTATATTTAATAAAATACAAGTATTATTTGTACAGGTATATGTATAGGCAGTATACCTAGGTATCCTTTATACAAGTATTTTTATTTTGTGATTTCTTTGCATTTTTATTCTGGTTTTAATGTACATGTATATTATAAGTAATATATACATAATTATAAAAATATAAACATGCAAGAATAATGAATAAAGAATAAATTGAATATTTTAATCTGTACAAGTATACAATGAGGGTCCAAAAGTCAACTTTCAAACCGTAGCTCCGCCAAATGCGAAACCACCACCATTGGATAGATTATTTTATTCTATATACAATTAAAGGTGAGTAGGCTGCATTTGGAGTTTTTATTTGTGAGATACAGGTCTGGGAAGTTGGCATTCTGGATTTTTATTCAGACCATAGCTTTTTATCTGTACATTATTTTTCTGTGAAATCAATTTTGTATTTTTCTTTATTTTATTATCTACAACTTTCATGTACAAAGTTTCTTTATTTGATGTATAAAATTGGAACCAAAAATAGGTCCCAAGAAGAATAAAGAATGAATAAAATGTATAGGTATTTTATCTGTGTTCCTGACCTTATCTCCCCCTACTTTATTCCTTGTCGACCTATTCATCAAGATGTCTAGGTCTCGGGGGTTTAGGTCATAAAATATTTACAATATTTATTCTTTTTCTTTTCTTTATTTATTCTATAATTTTGGCCTTAATGACAGTATTTTATACACTATTTAGATGCACATGCATGAATGCTAAGATGATGATTTTAATGCTATTTACAGGCATTTGCTAGGGTTTTTGGTGCCAAAATGATAGAATAAAGATGATGAAATGTGGATTCATCATCCCCCTATACTTTACCTTTGCTAGTCCCTAGCAAACACTTATGCAATAAGTGCATAAAGAGAAAAGAAAGAAAAGAAAAAGAAGAAAATTGGATGAAGTTTAATTATCAAACTTGTCTTCACAAAATCAAAGTTTGGAGCTTAAGTCGGACCTTTGGAATTTTAGTGCGGTCGGAACCTTAATGAGAACCCAGTTTGAAATCCAACAGTCCTTGAGAATCCCAAAACTCTGTCCAAGTCTCCTCAATAGCCAGGTCAGAAATACTTCAACTCATACGCAAACTCTTACGACTATGAATCTGACTCGTACAGTGTAAGTGATATGTAGCTCCCCACCTCAGAAGTGACAAAGAAACAACCTCCCCAACCTGGTAACTCTAATGCCTCGGTCTAGCAACTCTTTCCTCGAGAAGCGGGGTATTCCCTTCTAAGTTCAAGTGCAACCGGCTCAAGAAGAGGGGGAAGAAGTATAGACTTTTGGAAGCTCAGCCAGTGTAGCCAAGTCTTCCGCTGCAAGCTTCATGAGATGTAACATGGATACCATAAGCTTTTGCTTTATTGAACTATATACATACTCCGGTGGGGTTATTAAATTTTCAATCCGACCCACCACTTTTTTGGAGTTCTTTTGCATTTTTGCATTTTTTTTTCAAGGACTTCTGTACAGCATATCTACATGGTGCAGCATATATACAAGAAATTTCCTCTTGAGCCAGTAGACTATCCCTCTTTTGAAGCTTTATTGCAACCCACGGCTTCTGTCTTTAGCCTTCATCACCACTAGACCAAGTTGAGGTGCACTTCCTTCACTATAAGAAGAAGAGAGGTTCCGCCTAGAAGTACTACCCTCATATGCTACCCCAAGCCAAAGGAGACTGCCTCCTCACCACCTCATCCGTGGAGAGCTATGTGAAAGGTGCAGGTGTCCAAGTTAGGTCATTATCAACAAGAGTCGTGCGTGTGCTCCGAAATACTCTACTTAGGCAGTCAAGAATCCATTGAACCAAGTCCCGTGATCCTCAAAGAATTAAGTCAACTAGACCTGAAGTACCTCAAACCCAGTTCCTATAAGGTTCCTGTTATTAGGTAGGTTTTAAGATCCAATCAAGCTCCAATCTCCGGATTTTACTTAGACTTGTTCAACTATCAAACTTAATCCGAAAAATGCTCATGCTATGCAAATGCAATGCAGAAAATATTTTTGTGATGCAATTTTCAAGATTTTGAACTTTTTATGGATTTTTGAAAAGATGATGCATGCGTATGCAGATGCATTTTTTTGTATTTTTCAAAACGATTTTTCAGATGTTTTTGGATTTTAATTTTTGCAAATGTTTTTGGGATTTTTGAAAACAAAAAGTTTTGGCTGAAAACTAGGTGAAAGCTATGTACACGGGAGTGCTTCTTATATATACAAGAAGTGGATTTTAAGAATTCACAAGGGTAAGTGATCAATTTTATACATATATATAGGTAGTGGATTTTGGTGTGATGTTAGTATTCCTCAAACTTATTTGACACAAGCTTTTCACACAATTTTTGAAAACTATAGTCCAAAATAATTTTTACAAACATGTACACACATTTGAAAATCATTTTGCAAAGGCTTTCAAAACAGTATATATAAAGGTTTTTCAAATATTTTCGCAACCATTTTTCAAACCATTTGCAAATCATTTTTCAAACATTTTATTTCACACAAAGAAAAGAAGTTTTACAAACCACACATTTTTACAAAGGTTGAAAACATGTAACAAAACATTTTCACCTGATTTATTAATCAGTAAATACAAAAAGAATTTGAGGAATAATCACATCTTTTTATTAAGGATTTTTAATGAATTTTAAAGAATTATTAGCCATATTTATTAGGAAAATACGAAAGTACGAGTTATGGCTAAAGTATATACACAGTATATACGACCCCCCTATACTTAGCTTGAGCTATGTCCTCATAGATCGGAGAGAAAAGAGAAGACATAACTCGTACTAAGTATAGGCAAGTCTAAAGAATGAATGAATCAATGAATGAGAAGTTGACCGTCCCCCCTATACTTAGGATCAGATACTCCTAAGTATAGCAGACTGTACACAACGCAGGGAGGGTCAAGGGTGGGAATGAACAGATCGTACTCAGATTGTCTCCCCCTATACTTAGGGTAAGATATCCCTAAGTATAGACAAGAAGAGGAGACAATGGAGAGGATCAAAGAATAGAGAAACTCGGGGTGCACACCCCCCTATACTTAGGACAAAGTACGTCCTAAGTCTGGGGAACTGTCTACAAGGGCGGCACCTTTTTCATAGATAAAGAAGATGGAGATGGAAAAGAAGAAAAAGAAGAAAAGAAGAAAATGACTCAACAGATGAAAGTGATATGAACAGATGGATTTGTACAGCGGCAGAAGGAGTTGATCACCATGTATAAGATGTAGATGATGAGAGTTAAAGGACACATCTCATACCAGAAGAATGGGGGCAACGTCAATGGTCGGTGGATCATGATCTCGATATAGCTTCAGGCGTTGACCATTGACGCGGAAGGTGGACGAAGATGACGGTTCGGATATATCAATGCTGCCATTGTCATGTACCTTCCTAACCACATACGGACCTTTCCACTTGCTCTGCAATTTCCCTGGGAATAATTTCAGCCAGGAATCAAACAACCATACTCTCTGATCTGGCTCAAACTGTTTATGGCTGATATGCGAATCGTGCCATGTCTTCACTTTTTCTTTATACTGTAGGTTGTTGGAAAAAGTTGTATCTCTCAATTCCTCCAGGGCTGCCAATTCTGCTCTTCTTTGGTCTCCTATACTCTCGGGATCCAAAAGTAACTCAGTAACTGCCCAAAAAAGATTTGTGCTTGATTTCCACTGGCAAATGGCACGGCTTGCCATAGACGAGACGAAAGGGAGATGTCCCTAATGGATTTTTGAAAGAGGTCCGATAGGCCCACAAGACCGAGTCCAAAAGCTGTGACCAATCCTTTCGGTCTGGGCGGACAACTTTCTGCAAGATAGTCTTTATCTCCCGATTCGAAACTTCAGCAAGACCATTAGTCTGAGGGTGATACGGAGTGGCAACCCGATGGTCAATGCCGAACTCGTCAGCAAGGGCCCTAACCTTGTCATTGATGAAATGAGACCCCCCGTCTGAAATCAAAACTCTAGGTACCCCGAACCGTGAAATGATATTTTTCCTCAAGAATTTGCACACGGTTTTCGCATCTGCGGCTCGGGCGGGAATGGCCTCAACCCATCGACTGACATAATCCACAGCGAGCAAAATATGCTCGAATCCCTGACTCTTAGGAAATGGGCCCATGAAATCAATCCCCCATGCATCAAAAACCTCACAGAAGTGAATGGGTTGCATGGGCATCATGTCTCTTTGTCCGCAGGTTCCCATTTTCTGACAGTCAGTACATCCCTTCACGAACTCATCAGAATCCTTGAAGAGAGTAGGCCACCATAGGCCGGATTGAAGCACCTTTTGTGCTGTCCTTTTTCCAGAATGATGTCCTCCTGCCTCAAGCTTGTGGCAGTATGTGAGGACGCTATGCTGCTCTTCTTGAGGAATGCACCTCCTCCAGATACTATCCCCTCCTTCATGATAAAGGACGGGATCCTCCCAATGGTAAAACTTGGCCTTAGCTAGGAAGGTCTCAAGTTTCTGCCTGGGCCAACCCTGAGGGACTGTCTTGGCAACAAGATAGTTTACAAAGTCGGCATACCACGGGAGTGAGGTGACAGCCAAGATCGCCTCATCTGGAAACGTCTCAGTGATAGGTGCGCTGGGCTCAGATTCCTCAAGATTCTCCAATCTGGAGAGATGATCCGCCACCACATTCTTGACTCCAGGCTTATCCTTAATCTCAATATCAAATTCCTGGAGTAGAAGGATCCATCTGGTCAGACGTGCTTTGGCATCCTTCTTGGCCATTAAGTACCTGATGGCGGAATGGTCGGTGTAAATAGTCACTCTAGATCCGAGAATATAAGATCTATACTTATCCAAAGCAAAGACTACGGCCAGCATTTCTTTCTCAGTCACAGTGTAATTCCTTTGAGCGGCATCTAAGGTCCGGCTGGCGTAGTGAATGGCAAACGGTAATCCATCCCTCCTCTGTCCAAGCACAGCCCCAACGGCAAAATCTGAAGCATCCGTCATGATCTCGAATGGAAGAGACCAATCGGGTGGCTGAAGGACAGGAGCTGAAACAACCATACTCTTGAGAGTCTCGAATGCCGCAAGACACTTATCATTAACAATAAACTCGGTGTCTTTGGTCAGCAAGTCAGTGAGCGGTCGGGCAATTCGACTGAAATCCTGAATGAACCGTCGGTAGAAACCGACATGCCCCAGAAAAGACCGTAACTGACGAAGATTGGACGACGGATTGAGTTTTCTGATGATATCCACCTTGGCAGGATCGACCTCCATGCCCCTGTTGGAGACGATGTGCCCAAGGACCGTCCCTTGAGTCATCATGAAATGACTCTTCTCCCAGGATAAGACAAGATTGACCTCTATGCAGCGCTTCAGCACACGATCTAGGCAGTCAAGACAAGCATCAAACCCGTCGCCATAGACCGAGAAGTCATCCATGAAGACCTCTAAACAGTCACCCACCATGTCCGCGAAGATGGACAACATGCACCTTTGGAATGTCGCCGGAGCGTTGCATAGACCAAAGGGCATCCGTCTGAAAGCATATGTCCCAAACGGACAGGTGAATGTCGTTTTCTCCTGGTCTTCGGGCGCAATGGCCACTTGATTATATCCAGAGTACCCATCAAGAAAACAATAATGGCTCTTCCCGGCTAGCCGTTCGATAATCTGATCAAGAAAGGGTAGTGGGAAGTGATCCTTCTTGGTGGCCTCATTCAATCGTCTGTAGTCCACACAGACCCTCCAAGAAGTTGGTACTCTGGTAGCGATCTCCTCTCCAGACTCACTGACCACTGTAGTGACACCCGTCTTCTTGGGTACCACATGTAACGGACTGACCCATTTAGAGTCGGAGATGGGATAGATGAAATCAGCGCTCCACCACTTCGAAATTTCTTTCATGACAACCTCTCGAAGATTCGGGTTCAGCCGTCGCTGGAACTCACGCGATGGCTTAGCGTCATCCTCGAGATAGATGTGGTGGGAGCACAGCTTCGGGCTCAGCCCTTTGAGATCAGCTATATTCCAACCGATTGCCTTGCGGTTTCTTTCAAGAACCTCCATCAGACGAGATTCTTGTTCTCCAGTCAAATCTGCTGAGATAATGACTGGGTGCATATCTGGCTCACCTGCAAGGAATCTATACTTCATTGATTGCGGTAGAGGTTTCCTTTCAGGACAACTGGGAGGCGGCAGATCTGGCTTCTGATATGTCTGGGTGAATGCTACCAGGTCTGTATGGGAGAACTCTCGCTCTGCATGAATTTCTGACGAAAGGCGGCTGACTGAATTATCAATAAATTGTACGGGCTCGCACTCTGTCACGGTTGTTGGCTCAGAATGAATCAGACAAGACAACGGATCATCGAAATAGGCCCACTCAATATCTGAATAGGAGGGATCAGAAGCAGAAGAACTGAAATCATCGGCACCACTCGTCACCACACTGTCAGCCTCAGGTGTATCCGTATCCAGGAATGTGCTCTCCCGGCTCTCGATTGCCATGAGCTTGCGATACAATGAATCGGTAGGCAAGGCGAGAGTCGGTGCTACAGGGTCTTTCCAGTTAGATTCATCATCAGTCATCTCAAAATCACGAACCTGGTGGACGTCTAGCTCGTCCTCTGTCATCTGCGCGGCTTCACTCGACTGCTCGGAGCATTCTAACTCTCTGGTTCTGGTTTCCTCGATCGTCTCTATTTGTATGGTCTCGCCCTCTACGCGAAAACATACCTTCCCACAATCATGGTCGGTCACCGCCTTGGCTGTGTCCAAGAATGGGCGTCCTAATATGATGGGGGCATCAGTTACCGACTCAGGGATCTCCATGTCCAACACAACGAAGTCCACGGGGAATTTCAAGCCCTGAATGGTAACGACCACGTCTTTCAATAACCCCTTCGGCCTCTTTATCGACCTATCAGCAAACTGAAGGACCGTTCTGCTTCGAAGAAGAGGGCCAAACTCGAACTGCTTGAGTAAGGCAGCCGGAAGGAGGTTAATTGAGGAGCCGCTGTCTAATAGAGTACGATCAAATTGCTGCTCTTGAATCTCGCATCTGACATAGGGAGCTCCTGCGTCTGGTCGCTTGGCTGGCAGCTTGTTCTGAATGGTGCAGCAAGTATCATGAGTGAGCATATGGATTTGGTCTCTGTGCCTCCGCTTTCTTCGGACAGTAGTTGTGTCTTTCAAATTCTTTTTGAAGAAAGGGATATGCTCAAACGCTTCTCGTAGAGTTAGCTGAATGTGAAATCTGTCAATCATCTGATTGCCGAACTCTACCTCCTGTTTCTTTTTAGGATTTTCATTTTTATTCCCCTTCGCTCGGCGGAGTGCCTCAGGGAAGGGGATGGTAGGGGCCTCCTCAGATGGAGGACTAGGAAACGGTCCCTACGCCTGTGAAGATGGAGAATCCACACAAATATCATCATGCAACACATATGGATCTGTACTTTGAACAGGAACCTTTCCTTTATTCATATTTTTGTTCTTTTTGTTACCACAGTCCAGGGGTACAAAATGTGGTAACCTCACAGTGGGAGGTTCAACAAAAGTAGAGGTGGTGGCCTCAGTACCACCACCGGCACCTGTTTTTGCGGTATCAGCACCGCTCTCTGGTTCTTCATCAAACATGGTGGCATCAGCACCACCGTCTTCATCTGGTATCACGACGGTATCAGCACCGTCGTTCTGGACTTCATCATGGGTGGCATCAGCACCACCGTCAACATCATCATCATCAGCGGCATCAGCACCGCTCCTTGGCTCCTCTGGCGCTCCTGATTCTGCCTCTAGTTGTCGCTCAGAAGAGGCGCCGCCGGCTGGCATCCTACCGCTCCTAGTAGTGACAAAATCAGCATCATGATAGGAATAAGAGATGTCACTCAAACAATCACTAGGAGAGGTATCCTCTGTAAACTCTACCTGCTCAGGCTTCCTTTTCAGATTGTTCGGGTTAGGCTCAATCTGAGCGGGTATGGCGGCCTTGCCTTTCATAATATCCCGCATCTCCTGCCGGAATTCATCCATTTCTTGCCTGAAAGATGCTCGCTGTTCAGATAGCAAGCGGGCAAGATCATCAAGGACCGGGTTCTCAAAGGCTGGACCCTGAGAACCGGATGTCTGTCCCTGCTGGAAATGGGGCTGCTGCTGTTGCTGCTGATACTGGGGGGAAGGATGGTGATAAGACTGCTGAGGCTGCTGTCGCTGCCTCCACTGCTGTCCCTGATAGGAGGGACGAGGACCATTCTGGTATTGCTGATGATGGGCATACTGGGGCTGTTGTTGCTGTGTCTGCTGGCTGCTCTGCTGTCCATGGGCAGGAGGATGCTGCTGGGACGAGGATCCACCATTCCCCCAACGGAATCCGGGGTGATCCCCACGAATTGCGGGCTGAGGGTATCGGTCATACCAAATCCCATTGACTTCCATCAATGGTTCCTGCTCAAAGGAGGGTGGAGGAAGAACTGCCAGTGGCTGCTCCTGCTGGTAAACCACCATCTGCATGTCGGAAGATGGCGGTTGCTCTGGATGGTACTACAACAACGGAACCGGCTCTGCCTGGATGTGATTCACCTGACGGTATGAGGTAGAGCCTTGGTTGGGGTTGCTGCTGCTGGAGGCAACCTGTGACCTAGGAGGCTGTTGGGCATGAGATTGGGCCTCCTGAATGCATAGCATTTGGGTTTTTAGGTCACTCATAACCTTGGCAATTTGGTCCATCTGAGCCATGCCTTGATTCTGTTTCTTCTCAAGGATCTCCATGCGGTCCAACTTTTCACTAATTATGCCCATGTCAGCTGCGGCTGATTCTGCTTGGGCTGCGGCAACTGACACTGTGTTGGGACCGGCATCGATGCGAGCAATCCTCTGAAAGGTTCCACTTCCTTGTGGTGGCTTTTGTTGGGTGTAGACACGGGCCTGGGTCATCACTGTAGAATTTTCTGCCATGCCCTCATAGATGGCCCAGACATCATCTTCACCCTTGGAAAAATAGGATCCACCACAAGAGGCGTTAACAAGCCCCTGCAGCTCCGGTGTCAGCCCACAGAAGAAACTCTGCACAAGGTTGGGCTTGGAGATGTCGTGATGTGGACACCGGTCAATGAGTTCTCTAAATCGATCCCAGGCTTCATGGAATTGTTCGTTAGGGATCATGACGAAGTTGCTGATCATTGCTCTAGCTGCATTGGTCCGGCCGAGAGGATAGTACTTCTTCAAGAATACGGTCCGGAGATCTGCCCATGTGTCGACGAAACGCCCAAGATGTTTGAGCCAATAGGCGGCTCTGTCAACCAAAGAGAATGGAAAGGCGATCATCTTGATTGTGTCCTCGGTCGTCAACCGATCATGGATGGTGCTGCAAATCATCTCAAATTCCTGGAGGTGGAGGTGCGGCTCTTCGGTCGGCAACCCATGGAATTTGGGTAGCAGCTGGATAGTATGGGACCGAAGCTCGAAATCTCCGCGGATGGGTGGGAGTCGAATCCATCGGTGAGTGAGGGATGCAGCTGGGTTGTGCAATTCCCTCATGATGGTCTGTGGCGGTCTCTCGCCGTCTGGATCGCCTCCTCCTGCATCTGGTCCTCCTCCTCCACCACCTTCCCGGTTTTCTCTCATCTGAGCAATTTCCCTCATAAGGTCACCCATGAATGTACCCTGGTCACGGATCTGTTGCTGCATAGTCTCCAGGGATGCTAACAAGGAGTTATTGATGGCTGCTTGATCAAATATGAACGGAGGGTGCTCATGATCATCTTCATGCTCGCCTCTGTCTGCCATGGCTGGATTTTCTGAAAAAGCAAAAGAGGCCATCTCAGGTGCTGTCGAATGAGCGGAACACTGTGAAGTACTGTATTCAGACACTCTTGGACTGATGGAAGAAGAATGAGAAGGGTGGTCGAGGGGGAACAGGGTGGATGTAAACTCAGGCTCGGAGAGCGGACTCTCCGAGGTATTCCTAGATGAATAAGGAGGAGTGCGGGATAGCGGTGCCGACAAGGTCGGCCTAAGAGATCTCTGTCCCATCATCTTGATTTACAGAAAGGCGGATGAGATCTGGAATGCAAACAGGATGATAAATCAAAACCCCAGTTTCACCTACTCCACACTTGAGCTGATGACCGTAAGAGTTCGGTCTGTTATCTTGTCAATTTTTATTAGGTGATCAGTCAATCTATCAGAGCGTTAGAGCGAGCTGTTAGGTATCCTACTTTCCTAGCCGACTGTCCCAATCCACGTCAGATCTTTCCCAGCCAGTATGAATTGCGGACCGTAACCCGGTTGCTCCCGCTAATTCAATCTGTTAAGGATATCGCGGTCCGCTTTACCAGTTACCGGAGAGATCCTCACTGGAGAACGACTAACCATGACCAGTAGTCAACTAAAATTTCAGATGTGGCTCTATCCTAGTGTCGAGTCACTCTCTCGCAGCAGATAAATCAAACAAGGAGGGGATTACTCTCCCAACACAAAATTTTTGGTGGGATGAGTTTTAAGGTCGAGTTTGCATTAGCAGTCCCAATTTTTATTGTTTTCACTTTTTTAGGTGTTTTTCTGAGCAAACATCGTCTAACGAATTTTCCAATTTCCTTGTTATTTAAAGTTCAATAAAACAGGGGGAGGAAAGCGGAAAAGCCGATGCGCGGTCAAAATCTATGATGCATGCAGGGATAGAAATGCGTACCTTGTCGCCAGCACTCTACATGCAAAGTGATCCGCGCATAATTGAAAGACAGTAATTTAAACTACCTATATGCATGCACGAGGAAATCGTCCTAAGATGAGCAACTTCTATTAACGTGAAGAACAAGTAGCTATGACAAAGAAAAGAGTCCGGAGTCCGGTCTTGGCTCACCCCTCCTCTTCTCGACACACTCGAGTTCAGGAGTAGCGCTTAACAGGGTGGGCTCGCGGCACGTGGGCTCTAGTTCAAGTCAAATAGCTTTTTCAAGTGAATTTTAGCCAAGTCCAATTACGCTCTATAGGTACAGGCAAGATATTAGGGCTTGGGCCTTAGCTTCCTAGTTCGTCACAGTCAACAAAAATTCCTATGTCTAGGGGCTAAATCCTCGTGAAACAAATAGAAATAAAGCCGAGAAAACCGCGAAAAACACAAAACCACGGTGAGCCCCCAAGTGAACAAACACTTGGAAATTGGGCCCGGTAGTGTCCAAGTCCAAAGTACCTGTATTATTACAAATTAACAAAGTCACTCTCTCACAGAAATAAAATGTAAGCTAACTAATCACTCTCTCTCAATCCTCCTGCTCTCTCCTGCCGGCTTGGCTTAAGAAAAGCTGACTCCGCTTCCCAAGGTTGCTTCGGGTCACCTAGGCGATCCGCCTCGTTCCGCGGTCCCTCGCAAGAAGACAAGAAAAGAAATGGTCAGATAGCTCAATCAGATATATCAAAACTGTAAGAGACGGAAAAGGATGCTATTGGTAAACAATCAACACAATCAAACAAAGTGAGAACTACTCGTTGTTGCTCCCCGGCAACGGCGCCATTTGATAACCGCAGATTATCGAGGGTCTAAATACGTCGCTGTGGCGACCCACAATAAAATGTGATTAATCAACAATCAACCCACACTAAAGATCAATAAATTAGAACTAATGTGGAGCTAAAATTTATTTTTAACTCTGCACAAATGATGTATAGTGACAAGTATGCAGAGAGTTCGAACACAGGGAGCAAGCAGGGTAGTTCAAGCAAATGTAAGCACAAGTGTGTGTGTGTGATGTGTCTACACTAAGCAAGCAAGGAAAGAAATTTTTGTGGGTTTTTAATTAATTTTTTTTTAATTTAATTTTTGATTTTGTATTTTGCTTTTTAATTTTCTGATTTTTATAATTTTATATTTTATATTTTTCTTTTTCTTTTTCAATATTGGAAAGTAAAGACTATAATAGGAGGCAAGCTAAAATATTTATAAAAATGCACAAAAATACTCAAAAATCCAGAAATAAAATGTTTTTGGTCTTTTTAGGGTTTTTTTACTGTTTTTGTGATTTTTGGGGGTTTTTCAAGATGTTTTTGATATTTTTAAAGACTGAAATAAAGCAAAACAGTGCAAATAAGGCTGGCTGTGGATTAAATGAGATTTAAAAATAGCAACCAGTAGCTCAAAATTTTCACACTATTTTTCAAATAAAAAGAACAAAATAAGGAACAAACAGAAACTGAATTTGTGTTTTTTAAAGTTTTCTACAATTTTATATATTTTTTTGAAGTTTTTGGGTCTTTTTGAATTTTTAAGGTTTTTCTTTTGAGATTTTTAATGATTTTTGGACTGACACTAAGATAGAATAAAATAGACACTAGGTGATTTTTTTGGAATTTTTGGAGGTGTTTTAATATTTTTTTGGTATTTTCTAAACTAGACAGTGCACAAATAGTGAGTTTTTGATTTTTAATAAATATGAAAGTAAAGTAAAATCAAAAACTAAAGATGAGGCGTTAAAGTACACATGTCCAGATGCTTAAGTCTATTTTTGTGGAAATTTTGGAGTTCAAATGATAGGTTAAATAATTAGAGCAAACATCCAAACATTAAACAGTCCTGGCAGGGGTATATGTGCAATATCTAAAACATCCAGGGGCATACATGCAATTTTTCCACGAAAGTTTACACTCAAACTTGCATTTAAAGGATTAAAACCAAATAGCCAAACCCGCAAGGGTATCTGAGCAATTTACCCACCAGAGTGCGTGACTCGCACGCGCCTGGAAGGGGTATTTTTGCAATATCACAAAGTTCCAAGGGGTTCAATGCAATTTCTCCAAAATATTACAACTTAAAGAAAACATTCATGGACTTAAGCGAAATAAATAAACCCCAGGGGGGTCCTTGCAAAATACCCAGCCCCCTCACGCGCACGGGCACGTGAGGTGACGTGGATTGGACCTAGGTGCAAATACGTAAACTACGGGGTTCTAAGTGCAAATATTACAGAAATATTTAAACTACAGCTTAAGGTTTATGGACCGAAATGAAATACAAAATTTAGCGAGGGGTGAGATGCAAAATACCCTCGCCCGAGCGCTCTGATGAAGACGCGTGGCACGCATCCAACGGCTGGGCGACGAGACGCGATCCAACGGCCGGATGCGAACCACTTATCCACGTGGCGTGTCCTGAGCGGCCGATGACGCTTGGGCTCGTGCGGCTGAGATTAGATCCCCCTGGGTTGATCTGACGGTCGAGGCTGAGGAAGATCCAACGGCCCACAAGCGAACTGGAGCTGCGGCTCGATCGTGCGGTGGAGACGCAAGGAGGAAGAACGGGGAAGAAGGCCGGCGAAGGCGAACTTCCCCGGCTCCGATCTCGCTTCTCCGGCGGTGGATGGGCTCCAAAATGGAGCTGCAAGCTCCTGGGAGGTCCTTCTACTGACTGGACGGCTCGGATTCGCCGGAGGGGCGTCGAGGTGCTGGCGCGAAGGCGGCGGAGCTTCACGCTCCAGGTATCTCCGACGAAGGCGCAAAATCGCCCTCCAGGTGCTTTCAAAGCTCTTGGACCTGCAAAAAGAGGTGAGAAGGCCCAGGGCAAATTGCCTGGGCCTCGCGGAAGCGTGGGGATAGGTGTAGCGAGATGGCGGCGAAGGGCCGGAGTTGCGCTCCGGCGATGATGTTCGATTGGATGAAGTTCGCGATGGGACTTAAGATTTTTTTGGGGTTTTTGATGCTTAAGCTACCAGGAACAAAATGCAAGAAAGAAATAGCGGGGTGGAAGCCCTCGATGGCCGGAGCCAGAGGATGAAGGGTACCTCGACCGGCGAGCTTGCGGGAGGTGGTGGAAGCGCCTCCGACCTCGGGAGCCTTGGCTGAAGAGCCCAGGACGGAGCTGTCACCTCCGGGGAGCTCTGGAGCACGAAAGAAGCGCGAGGGGTGGACCGAAGGGCGTTCAAACTTGGGCTCGAAGGAGGCGGGGTGTTTAAGTAGACGATGATGGCGTCTCCTTCAAGCCATGCTCACGCGCGAATGATGCAGATATGGCTGGATTCGGATACATGGCGTGGGAGAGTGATGATCGGAGGTGAAGTCCCAAGAAGGGATCGAGGCGTGAAGACGAACGGATCGAGCTCGGAAATTGGGGGAAATCGGGACGAAATCACGGTGTCAGAAATGGCAGGGCTTTGGTCGGGGGAGTTGACCGGGGTCAACTCTAGACCACACCTGGTTGGTCCACGTGGACCAACCAGGAAAAAGGCCCGGAAATTGTTTTATTAAATCATTTAAAAATAGAAATAGGTTGAATTAAATTATGGTTATAAAATAAAAAATGTTTAATTTTTTATGTAGTATTTTATTCTGATTTTTATTTATTTTTATGACTTATATTTTTACAAGTTACCTTTTTAACCCTATATAGGTATATTATCTATATATTTTAGTATTTTATTTTTATTTTGTGTCTTTTAATTTATTTATTTTTGCTTATTATTTTATAAAAACATAAAGTACTTTTATGTACATAAATATATTTTTATTTTATTTTTCTGATATGTTTTGTATATTTAATAAAATACAAGTATTATTTGTACAGGTATATGTATAGGCAGTATACCTAGGTATCCTTTATACAAGTATTTTTATTTTGTGATTTCTTTGCATTTTTATTCTGGTTTTAATGTACATGTATATTATAAGTAATATATACATAATTATAAAAATATAAACATGCAAGAATAATGAATAAAGAATAAATTGAATATTTTAATCTGTACAAGTATACAATGAGGGTCCAAAAGTCAACTTTCAAACCGTAGCTCCGCCAAATGCGAAACCACCACCATTGGATAGATTATTTTATTCTATATACAATTAAAGGTGAGTAGGCTGCATTTGGAGTTTTTATTTGTGAGATACAGGTCTGGGAAGTTGGCATTCTGGATTTTTATTCAGACCATAGCTTTTTATCTGTACATTATTTTTCTGTGAAATCAATTTTGTATTTTTCTTTATTTTATTATCTACAACTTTCATGTACAAAGTTTCTTTATTTGATGTATAAAAATTGGAACCAAAAATAGGTCCCAAGAAGAATAAAGAATGAATAAAATGTATAGGTATTTTATCTGTGTTCCTGACCTTATCTCCCCCTACTTTATTCCTTGTCGACCTATTCATCAAGATGTCTAGGTCTCGGGGGTTTAGGTCATAAAATATTTACAATATTTATTCTTTTTCTTTTCTTTATTTATTCTATAATTTTGGCCTTAATGACAGTATTTTATACACTATTTAGATGCACATGCATGAATGCTAAGATGATGATTTTAATGCTATTTACAGGCATTTGCTAGGGTTTTTGGTGCCAAAATGATAGAATAAAGATGATGAAATGTGGATTCATCAGTTAGCCGAAGCGTGCATGCGGGAATGTGCGAAGTGATTGGGGAATGAGCGAGGGCCGGGGTGGCGACGAGAGCGGTGGCCCAGATTTCTTCTTCTCCGGCGAGGTGGAGCAGAAGGTGGGGCGGAGCGGATGGGGGTTCTGGAGAAGAAGAAGGGGGTCGGCGAGGGTCGGGGTGGTTGGGAGAGGCTGATGAGCTGGTCGGATGGAAGTGAAGACGACGATTGGCGGAGGGATAAAGTCATGAAAACGAAATAAAAACAGGGCACCTCGCCGGAGCGAGGTGTGGCGGAGGAGGAGGCCTGGGCTGAGCACCATAGGTGCTCGGGGTCTTCGCCCAATGATGAATCCACATTTCATCATCTTTATTCTATTATTTTGGCACCAAAAACCCTAGCAAATGCCTGTAAATAGCATTAAAACCATCATCTTAGCATCCATGCATGTGCATTCAGATTGTGTATAAATCACTGTAATTAAGGCCAAAATTATAGAATAAATAAAGAAAGGAAAAAGAATAAAATATTGTAAATATTTTATGACCCAAAACCCCCGAGACCTAGGCATCTTGATGAATAGGTCGACAAGGAATAAAGTAGGGGGAGATAAGGTCAGAAATACAGTGTAAATACCTATACAATCTATTCATTCTTTATTCATTTTGGGACCTATTTTTGGTTCCACTATTTGTACATCAAATAAAGAAACTTTGTACATGAAAGTTGTAGATAATAAAATAAAGAAAAATACAAAATTGATTTCACAGAAAAATAATGCACAGACAAAAGGATATGGTCTGAATAAGAATCCAAAACCCCAACTTCCCAGACCCGTATCTCACCAATAAAAACTCCAAATGCAGCCTACTCACCTTTAATTGTATATAGAATAAAATAATCTATCCAATGGTGGTGGTTTCGCATTTGGCGGAGCTACGGTCTGAAAGTTGAGTTTTGGACCCACATTGTACCTTGTACAGATTAAAATATTCAACTTATTCTTTATTCATTATTTATTCATTTTTATAATTTTATATTGTTGTAAATATTACTTATAATATATATGTACATTAAAATCAGAATAAAAATGCAAAGAAATCACAAAATAAAAATACTTGTATAAAAGGTACATAGGTATACTACCTATACATATACCTATACAAAACATACTTGTATTTTATTAAATATATAAAATATATCAGAAAATTAAAATAAAAATATATTTGTGTATATATATGTATTTCGTAATTTCATAAAATGATAAACAAAAATAATAAAAATAAAATACACAAAACAAAAATAAAATACTAAAATATGTAGATAATATACCTATATAAGGCTAAAAAGTAAACTTGTAAAAATATATATCATAAAATTAATTAAAAATCATGATAAAATACTACATAAAATTTTAAGCATTTTTTATTTAATAACCAAAAATAAATTCGATTGTTTTCTATTTTTTATCGAATTTATAAAATAATTTTCCAATCTTTTCCCTGGTTGGTCCACGTGGACCAACCAGGAACCTCCGACTGTTGACCGGCGGGTCAACAGCTTGTCCTTGACCCCCTTGAGCTCCGCGCGCCTCGTTTTTCCCCCTCTTTCACCCTTTTTTCGAGGCTGCGCCGCTCGTCCTCTCCAGCCGCTTCCTTCATGGAAGTTGTGCACTGTACACCCATCACCATCGCCGACCTCTTAGATCTGCTCAGATCTTCTTCCTCCACCCGTGATCGCACCTCGAAAACACGCCCTCAACTCCCTTCAAATACAAACCCCCATCTACCTTTCTCGGGTTGAACCGCATTCCACACAGATCTTTCCCCCCTTTTTTGTCGTGCTCGAGCTCCTGGAGGTGACAGCTCCTGGTTCTTCACCTTAAGGCGGCGGATCAGCCACTGATCTGGGCGTGTTCCATCACCTCCGGCGGTCGTCCCCGTGAGGTATTCTCCCTCTGGCCAGTGGCCATCGAGGCTGCCATCCATCTCATTCCCCTCTCCATTTTATTCCTGTTAGTTCTAGGATCATTTTCCCCATCGTTCTCAGTCGAATCGATCATTTCCATCACCTCA
Source organism: Ottelia alismoides (assembly GCA_037367405.1). Taxonomy (NCBI): domain Eukaryota; kingdom Viridiplantae; phylum Streptophyta; class Magnoliopsida; order Alismatales; family Hydrocharitaceae; genus Ottelia; species Ottelia alismoides. Next base: position 344,028 of record JAZKJV010004227.1, on the reverse strand, counting down.
TCGATCACCTCGCCGGAGCGCAACTCCGGCGAGACCCTATTGCGCTTCCCAGTCCATTTCGAGAGCCATTTGAGGTCGAGGCATTTTGCCCTCGACCTCCCTAACTTTTTGGTGCAGGTATTGAAACCCATCGCAGCTTCTGGAGCGTTTTTGCCCTCTCGCCGGAGCACCTGGAGCCTCGCAGCTCCGCCACCTCCGCGCGAGAGCACCGGCGTTCGCCGGTGGATTTTGAAGCCTCCAGACGTCAGCCGACACCTGCAGGAGCATCCTCGGCCACCTTGAAAGCTCCAGCGTCGCCGTGGTTGGCCGGAAGAGCTCGGAGAAGTTCGCCAGACCGGAGCTCCTCCATGCTCCTCCCTCGACCTCTGCTACCGTTCGATCAGCCTCTGTTCTTCGTGGAGCACAGCCACCGTCCGATTGAAGGCCCCAGGCACCGTCAGATCAGGGGCTGAGATCTAATCTCAGCCCTCCGCTTCCGAAGGGGTATCGGCGCGCCTCGCATCGACACGTGGATAAGTGGGATGATCCCCACCGTTTGATCGCGCCTTTGCTTGGGTATTTTGCAAAAACCACCCCAAGCGTTTTTGTATTTTATATTAGTACTAAATCTTTCATTTGCAGCTATTTTAGTTTTGTAATATTTATCTTAAGGCCCCCGAACTTTTACGTATTCACAAAAAGGTCCTCGGCCACGTCATCTCACGTGCCCGTGCGCGTGAGGTGTGTGGGCATTTTGCAGACAGACCCTCGGCCTTTGGGGTATTTCGGTTTAGTCCCAGAACTTTTGTATTAAGTGTTAAACATTTGGGATATTTGCATATAAGCCCCTGATAGTTTTGGTTATTGCCTTTAGGTCCCTGCCAGGCGCGTGTTTCGCACGTGTTCGGCTTGGGCATTTTGCGCTAAGGCCCCTCCGGGTTTTGTTATTTATATTTAGTCCAGTAAATGCAAGTTTTAGTGTAATGTTTTGTGGAAAATTGCATTGTTGCCCCTGGATGTTTTAAATATTGCACTTATACCCCTGCCAGGCCTGATTTTGAATTGGATGCTTGTTGTATTTATTTCATAGATCATTTTAACTCCAAAAATTCCACAAAAATAGACTTAGGCTACTGGACACGTGCACTTTCACGCCATATGTTTAGTTTTTGATTTTATTTTATTTTCCTATTTATTAAAAATCAAAAACAGCCTTTTTGTGTACTGGCTACCTTAGAAAATACCAAAAAAATATCAAAACACCTCCAAAAATTCCAAAAAAATCACCTAGTGTCTATTTTATCATCTTTTAGTGTCAGTCCAAAAATCATTAAAAATTTCAAAAGAAAAACACTAAAAATATAAAAACACTCAAAAACTTCAAAAAAATATAAAAAATAGTAGAAAAGCCCAAAAATAGCAAACTCAGCTTCTGTTTCTTCCTTATTTTGTTACTTTTATTAGAAAAATAGTGTGAAAAATTTTTGGTACTGGTTGGTATTTTTAACTTGCATTTTTGTCACAGCCAGCCCTTATTTCCACTGTTTGCCTTATTTCAGACTTTAAAAATACCAAAAACATCTTGAAAAATCCCCAAAAATCATAAAAACAGTAAAAAACCTTAAAAATACCAAAAACATTTATTTTCTGAATTTTGGAGCATTTTTGTGCATTTTTATAAATATTTCACTTTGCCTTGTCTTATATTGCCTTTACCTTCCAATATTAAAAAAAAAATATAAAATATAAAATCTAAAAATTATAAAAATCAAAAATCAAAATACAAAATTAAAAAAAAAAAAGTAAAAATTAAAAACCCACAAAAATTGTAGTTGCTTGCCTGCTTAGTGTAGACACTCACACACACACTTGTGCATTCAATTGCTTGAATTACACTGTTTGCTCCCTGTGTTCGAACTCTCTGCATACTTGCCCATATACATCATTTGTGCAGAGTTAAAAATAAATTTTAACTCCACATTGTTTCTAATTTGTTGATCTTAGTGTGGGTTAATTGTTGATTAATTTCGGGATTCGTGTGGTCAAACACCGACTGTTGACTCGCCTTGTGAGTCGACATAACCGCATCGATTTCCGAGATTATCAAATGGCGCCGTTGCCGGGGAGCAACAGCTTGTAGTCCATATTTTGATTGATTGTGTGAATTGTTTACCATAGCATTGTTTTCCATTTCTCACATTTTTGATATATCTTGATTGAGTTATCTGACCATCTCTTCTTTGTCTTCTTGCGAGGGACCGCGGAGCGAGGCGGATCGCCTAGGCGACCGACGCAACCTTGGGACGTGGAGCCGGCTTTTCTTTAGCCAAGCCGGCAGGAGAGAGCAAGGAGTGAGAGAGAGAGGGATTAGTTAGCTTTTCTTTTATTTGGTGAGAGAGTGATTCATTTAATTGTAATAATACAGGTACACTTGGACACTTGAACATTCGGGCCTAATTTCCGGGTGTTTGTTCACCCGGGGGCTCACCGCGGTTTTTGACGAGTTTTCATCGCTTGTCATTTTCCGGTTTTGATTTCCTTTTTCATTTATTTTGTGGATTGAGCTCCTAGATCTAGGTCCTGCTTAACTCGAGTAGAATAGGTCCAAACACCTAATAATCTTTGCATGTTCCTATAGATACGTTTTGGACTTAGACTAATTAAACAGTTGGTTATCCACTTTTGATCCATGCGCCGTGAGCGAGCCCCATCAAGCGCTACTCCTGAACTCGAGTGTGTCGAGAAGAGGAGGGGTGAGCCAAGACCGGACACTCGGATTGGGAGTTGATAATTAACTTGTGGTTCTTCACGCTAGCAGTTGCCTAATCTAGGACGCTTTCCGTGTGCATACCGGCATGTAGTTTAGGTTTATAAATTTCTGCTTTGCATCCCGCATGGAGAGAGCTGGGATTCACTGTAAGTCTTCTTACTTTGCACGCATCATTTAGGCACAAAGGTGAGATCTCCATCTTTGTGTCAACTTGCACGGCTTTTCCGACTCTTTTCTCCCTCTGTTTTTGGAACAAAGTAGGAAAAAGAAAATACAAAAACCGTTAGGCGCTTGTTTGAATCTACTCAAAAGAAGCGATAACACCAAAAAAATTAAAAAAGGGACTGCTAAGAAAACTTGACCAAAAATAAAATCGGTAATTGGATTCATTGCTTGGGGAGAGTAACACCCTCACTTGTATTCAGGTTGCATGGGAAGGTCTCCTTCCAAGTGAGGTGAGCGCTTCGTAAGGATTAGAGCCAAAAACCCAGCTTATGGCTGCCTTGTGTATCGCCTGGATTACCGAAGTATTGGCGCTTCTATCGTACGTAGTCGAGTAGGGCTTGGTCACCATTGGTGACTCACTATTGTGTGAGCATCGACCTCGTCCGAAGTATCGAGCATAGGCCACGCCTTCACGGGGGTGTCTGTCTCACCGGCTGCGTCCGAGTAGGTTCTTGCACGCTCACGGGTGATTCCGTTGCGAGCGAGATCCGAAGTATCGGTTTCGCCTATTGGCTTCCTCTCTTATTCTTTGGCTGAGTAGGGATCCAGGAAGGGTTACAAGGACCTCAACTGCACAAGCTACAGGTTACACAGGAGGAGGACAAGTACGGGATACTTTTCCGGCAGTACTCTCTCTCCTATAGGCGTAGCGTTCTAAGGACTCGTGAAAAGATAAATACCTGAAAAACAAGCTAAAACTGACAAGATAAAAGCCGAACCTTCACGGCTTCACGAGTTGAGTTGGTGAACTTACCCTTGCTTTGTGTTTGATTTCTAGATTTATTAAGGTCAAGATCAAAAACATCGCACAATTGTGCACAATTTTGTTGCAGATCTTCTTCTTCTTCTCTTGCATTATCCCCACTCTTCTCAATAATCAAGATGATGGGACGGAGATCTCTTAGGCCGACCCTGTCGGCACCGCTATCCCGCACTCCTCCCTATTCATCTAGGAATACCTCGGAGAGTCCGCTCTCCGAGCCTGAGTTTACATCCACCCTGTTCCCCCTCGACCACCATTCCCATTCGCCTTCCCTCAGTCCAATTGTGTCAGAATTCAGTGCATCACAGAGTTCGGCCCATTCTACAGCACCTGAGATGGCCTCTTTTGCTTTTTCAGAACATCCAGCCATGGCAGATAGAGGCGAGCATGAAGAGGATCATGAGCACCCTCCATTCCTATTTGATCAGGCAGCCATCAACAATTCCTTGTTAGCATCCCTGGAGACTATGCAGAGACAGATTCGTGACCAGGGCACATTCATGGGTGACCTTATGAGGGAAATTGCTCAGATGAGAGAGAACCGAGCTGGTGGAGAAGGCGGTGGAGGAGGAGGACCCGATGCAGGAGGGGGCGATCCAGACGGTGAGCGACCGCCACAGACCATCATGAGGGAGCTGCACAACCCAGCTTCATCCCTCACTCACCGGTGGATCAGACTCCCACCAATCCACGGAGACTTCGAGCTTCGGCACAACACAATTCAGATGCTACCCAAGTTCCATGGGTTGCCGACCGAAGAGCCGCACCTCCACCTCCAAGAATTCGAGATGATTTGCAGCACCATCCATGATCGGTTGATAACCGAGGACACAATCAAGATGATTGCCTTTCCATTCTCTTTGGTTGATAGAGCCGCATATTGGCTCAAGCATCTTGGGCAGTTCGTCGACACTTGGACAGATCTCCGGACCGCATTTCTGAAGAAATACTATCCTCTCGGCCGGACCAATGCAGCTAGAGCTATGATTAGCAATTTTGTCATGATCCCAAATGAACAATTTCATGAAGCTTGGGATCGATTCAGAGAGCTCATCGACCGGTGTCCACATCATGATATATCCAAGCCCAACTTGGTTCAGAGCTTCTTCTGTGGGCTGACACCTGAGCTGCAGGGGCTTGTCAACGCCTCTTGTGGTGGATCCTATTTTTCTAAGGGTGAAGATGATGTATGGGCTATCTACGAGGGCATGGCAGAAAATTCTACAGTGATGACTCAGGCCCGTGTCTACACCCAACAAAAGCCACCACAAGGAGGCGGATCATTTCATAGGATCGCTCGCATCGATGCCGGTCCCAATACATCGTCGGTAGCCGCAGCCCAAGCTGAATCAGCAGCAGCCGACATGGGGATCATCAGTGAGAAGCTGGACCGCATGGAGATCCTTGAAAAGAAGCAGAACCAAGGCATGGCCCAGATGGACCAGATCGCCAAGACAATGAGTGACCTAAAAACTCAAATTCTCTGTATTCAGGAGGCGCAGGCCCATTCACAACAGCCTCCAAGGTCACAGGTTGTTTCCAGCAGCAACAATTCCAACCAGGCTTCCACCTCATACCGCCAGGTGAACCATATCCAGGCGGAGCCGGTTCCATTGTTGCAGTACCATTCAGAGCAACCGCCATCTCAGGAGACTCAGATGGTGGTGTATCAGCCGGAGCAGCCACTGGCAGTTCTTCCTCCACCTTCCTTTGAGCAGGAACCGTTGATGGAAGTCAACGGGATTTGGTATGACCGATACCCCCAGCCAGCGATTCGCAGGGATCACCCCGGATTCCGTTGGGGTAATGGTGCTTCCTCATCCCAACAGCACCCTCCTGCTCAAGGACAGCAGAGCAGCCAGCCACAACAACAACACCAGCAGCCCCAGTATGCCCAACCGCAGCAATATCACAGTGGTCCTCGTCCCAACTATCAGGGACAGCAGTGGAGGCAGCGCCAGCCGCCTCAGCATTTTCAGAACCAGCCTCCTCCCCAGTACCAGCAGCAGCAGCCTCATTTCCAGCAGGGACAATCATCCAGTTCTCATGGCCCATCTTTTGAGAACCCCGCTCTAGATAGTCTTGCCCGCTTGCTTTCCGAACAGCAAGCCTCTTTTAGGCAAGAAATGGATGAGTTCCGGCAGGAGATGCGGGAGATCATCAAAGGCAAGGCCGCCATACCCGCTCAGATCGAACCCAATCCTAATAACCTAAAAAGAAAATCTGAGCAGGTAGAGTTCACAGAGTACACCTCTCCTAGTGATGATCTGAATGACATATCTTATTCCTATTATGATGCTGATTTTGTTACTACTAGGAGCGGTAGGATGCCAGCCGGCGGCGCCTCTTCTGAGCGACAACCAGACGCAGAACCAGGAGCGCCAGAAGAGCAGAGGAGCGGTACTGAGGCCGCTAATGATGATGTTGAAGACGGTGGTGCTGATGCCACCAATGATGGAGTTCAGGACGACGGTGCTGATGCTGTCGTGATACCAGATGAAGACGGTGGTGATGACGCCACCATTTTTGATGCAAAACATGAAAGCGGTGCTGATGCCGCAGAGACAGGTGCTAGTGGTGGTGCTGAGGCCACCACATCTACTTTTGTTGAGCCAGCCACTGTGATGTCACCACATTTTGTATCTAGAGACCGTGGGACGAAAAACAAAAACAAAAATATGAATAAAGGAAAGGTTTCTGTTCAAATTGCGGATCCATATGTGTTGAATGATGATTGTTGTATGGATTCTCCATCTTCACAGGCACAGGAACCGATTCCTAGTCCTCCATCTGAGGAGGCCCCTACCATCCCCTTCCCAGAGGCACTTCGCCGGGCGAAGGGGAATAAAAAAGAAAATCCCAAAAAGAACCAAGAGGTAGAGTTCGGCAATCAGATGATTGACAGATTTCATGTTCAGCTGACTCTACGAGAAGCGTTTGAGCATATTCCCTTCTTCAAGAAGAATCTGAAAGAAACAACTACTGTCCGAAGAAGGAAGAGGCACAGAGATCAAATCCATATGCTCACGCATAACACTTGCTGCGCCATTCAGAACACATTGCCAGCCAAGCGACCAGACGCAGGAGCTCCTTATGTCAGATGCGAGATTCAAGAGCAGCAGTTTGATCGTACTCTATTAGACAGCGGCTCTTCGATTAACCTCCTTCCGGCAGCCTTACTCAAGCAGTTTGAGTTTGGCCCTCTTCTTCGCAGCAGAACCGTCCTTCAGTTTGCTGATAGGTCGATTAAGAGGCCGAAGGGGTTATTGAAAGACGTGGTCGTTACCATTCAGGGCCTGAAATTCCCCGTGGACTTCGTTGTGTTGGACATGGAGATCCCTGAGTCGGTAACTGATGCCCCCATCATTCTCGGACGTCCATTCTTGGCCACAGCCAAGGCGGTGACCGACCATGACAGTGGGAAGGTATGTTTTCGCGTAGAAGGCGAAACCATACAAATAGAGACGATCGAAGAGATCAGAGCCAGAGAGGCAGAATGCTCAGAGCAGTCCAGCGAAACCGAGCAGATGACAGAGGAGGAGCTAGACATCCACCAGGTCTGTGACTTTGAGATGACTGATGATGAATCCAATTGGAAAGATCCTGTAGCATCTACCCTCGCCTTGCCTACAGATTCACTGTATCTCAAGCTCATGGCAGTCGAGAGCCGGGAGAGCACATCCCTGGAGGAGGATACATCTGAAGCTGACAGTGTTGTGATGGGTGGTGCAGATGAGTTTCATTCTTGCTCATCTTCTTCTGATCCCTCGGATTCAGACATTGACTGGGATGACTTTGATGATTATTTACCATGTCTGATTCCTACTGAGCCAACAGCCATGACAGAGTGTGAGCCAGTGCAGTTTGTTGATGATCCATCAGGCCGCCCTTCGTCAGCGATTCATGCAGAGCGAGAGTTCTCCCATGCAGACCTGGTAGCCTTTACACAGTCATATCAGAAGCCAGATCTGCCACCTCCCAGTTGTCCGGAAAGGAAACCTCTGCCGCAGTCAATGAAGTACAGATTCCTTGCTGGAGAGCCAGAAATGCACCCAGTCATTATCTCAGCAGATTTGACTGGAGAACAAGAATCTCGTCTGATGGAGGTTCTTGAAAGAAACCGCAAGGCAATCGGTTGGAGTATAGCTGATCTCCAAGGGCTGAGCCCAAATCTTTGCTCCCACCACATTTATCTCGAGGATGACGCTAAGCCGTCGCGTGAGTTCCAGCGACGGCTGAACCCGAATCTTCGAGACGTAGTCATGAAAGAAATTTCCAAGTGGTGGAGCGCCGATTTCATCTATCCCATCTCCGACTCCAAATGGGTAAGTCCTTTACACGTGGTACCCAAGAAGACGGGTATCACTACAGTTGTCAATGAGTCTGGAGAGGAGATCGCTACCAGAGTACCAACTTCTTGGAGGGTCTGTGTGGACTACAGACGATTGAATGAGGCCACCAAGAAGGATCACTTCCCGCTACCATTTATTGATCAGATTATCGAGCGGTTAGCTGGGAAGAGCCATTACTATTTTCTTGATGGGTACTCTGGATATAATCAAGTGGCCATTGCGCCCGAAGATCAGGAGAAAACGACATTCACCTGTCCGTTTGGGACATATGCTTTCAGACGGATGCCCTTTGGTCTATGTAACGCTCCGGCGACATTCCAAAGGTGCATGTTGTCCATCTTCTCGGACATGGTGGGTGACTGTTTAGAGGTCTTCATGGATGACTTCTCGGTCTATGGCGACGGGTTCGACGCTTGTCTTGACTGCCTAGACCGTGTGCTGAAGCGCTGCATAGAGGTCAATCTAGTCTTATCCTGGGAGAAGAGTCATTTCATGATGACTCAAGGGACGGTCCTTGGTCATATCGTCTCCAACAGGGGCATGGAGGTCGATCCAGCTAAGGTGGACATCATCAGAAAACTCAATCCGCCGTCCAATCTGCGTCAGTTACGGTCTTTTCTGGGGCATGTCGGTTTCTACCGACGGTTTATTCAGGACTTCAGTCGAATTGCCCGACCGTTAACTGACTTGCTAACCAAAGACACCGAGTTTATTGTCAATGATAAGTGTCTTGAATCATTTGAGACTCTCAAAAATATGGTTGTTTCAGCTCCTGTCCTTCAGCCACCCGATTGGTCTCTCCCATTCGAGATCATGACGGATGCTTCAGATTTTGCCGTTGGGGCTGTGCTTGGACAGAGGAGGGATGGGTTACCATTTGCCATTCACTACGCCAGCCGGACCTTAGATGCCGCTCAAAGGAATTACACTGTGACTGAGAAAGAGATGCTGGCCGTAGTCTTCGCTCTTGATAAGTATCGATCTTACATTCTCGGATCTAGAGTGACCATTTACACCGACCATACCGCCATCAGGTACTTAATGGCTAAGAAGGATGCCAAAGCACGTCTGACCAGATGGATCCTTCTACTCCAGGAATTTGATATTGAAATTAAGGACAAGCCTGGAGTCAAGAATGTGGTGGCGGATCATCTCTCCAGGTTGGAGAATCTTGAGGAATCTGAGCCCAGCGCACCTATCTCAGAGACTTTTCCAGATGAGGCGATCTTGGCTGTCACCTCACTCCCATGGTATGCTGACCTTGTGAACTATCTTGTTGCTAAGACAGTCCCTCAGGGTTGGCCCAGGCAGAAACTTGAGACCTTCCTAGCTAAGGCCAAGTTTTACCATTGGGAGGATCCTGTCCTTTATCATGAAGGAGGGGATAGTATCTGGAGGAGGTGCATTCCTCAAGAAGAGCAGCATAGCGTCCTCACATACTGCCACAAGCTTGAGGCAGGAGGACATCATTCTGGAAAAAGGACAGCACAAAAGGTGCTTCAATCCGGCCTATGGTGGCCTACTCTCTTCAAGGATTCTGATGAGTTCGTGAAGAGATGTACTGACTGTCAGAAAATGGGAACCTGCGGACAGAGAGACATGATGCCCATGCAACCCATTCACTTTTGTGAGGTTTTTGATGCATGGGGAATTGATTTCATGGGCCCATTTCCTAAGAGTCAGGGATTCGAGCATATTTTGCTCGCTGTGGATTATGTCAGCCGATGGGTTGAGGCCATCCCCGCCCGAGCCGCAGATGCTAAAACCGTTTGCAAATTTTTAAGGAAAAATATCATTTCACGGTTCGGAGTACCTAGAGTCTTGATTTCAGACGGGGGGTCTCATTTCATCAATGACAAAGTTAGGGCCCTTGCTGACGAGTTCGGCATTGACCATCGGGTTGCCACTCCTTATCACCCTCAGACTAATGGTCTAGCCGAAGTATCGAATAGGGAGATAAAGACTATCTTGCAGAAAGTTGTTCGCCCAGACCGAAAGGATTGGTCACAGCTTTTGGACTCGGTCTTGTGGGCTTATCGGACATCTTTCAAGAATCCATTGGGAACATCTCCCTTTCGTCTCGTCTATGGCAAGCCGTGCCATTTGCCAGTGGAGATCAAGCACAAATCTTTTTGGGCAGTTACTGAGTTGCTTCTAGATCCCGAGAGTATAGGTGACCAGAGAAGAGCAGAATTGGCAGCCCTGGAGGAATTGAGAGATACAGCCTTTTCGAACAGCCTACAGTACAAAGAGAAAGTGAAGACATGGCACGATTCGCATATCAGCCATAAACAGTTTGAGCCAGATCAGAGAGTATGGTTGTTTGATTCCAGGCTGAAATTATTCCCAGGGAAATTACAGAGCAAGTGGAAAGGACCGTATGTGGTCAGGAAGGTACATGACAATGGCAGCATCGACATATCCGAACCGTCATCTTCCTCTACCTTCCGCGTCAACGGTCAACGCTTGAAATTATATCTTGATCATGATCCGCCGACCATTGACGTAGCCCCCATTCTTCTGGTATGAGATGTGCCCTTTGATTCTCATCATCTACATCTCATACATGGTGATCAATTCTATCTTCCGCTGTACAGATCCATCTGTTCATATCACTCTGTTTCCGTTGATTTATTGCCTTCTTTTCTTCTTTTCTTCTTTTCCTTTTCTATTTTCTTTATCTATCACAAAGGTGCCGCCCTTGTAGACAGTTTTCCATACTTAGGACGTACTTTGTCCTAAGTATAGGGGGGTTGGCACCCCGAGTTTTTCTATTCTTTTCGATCCTCTCCATTGTCTCCTCTTCTTGTCTATACTTAGGGATATCTTACCCTAAGTATAGGGGGAGACAATCTGAGTACGATCTGTGCATTCCCACCCTTGACCCTCCCTGCGTTGTGTACAGTCTGCTATACTTAGGATTATTTAATCCTAAGTATAGGGGGGACGGTCAACTTCTCATTCGTTGATTCCTTCATTCATTTATTTCTTTATTCTTTAGACTTGTCTATACTTAGTACGAGTTATGTCTTCTCTTTTCTCTCCGATCTATGAGGACATAGCTCAAGCTAAGTATAGGGGGGTCATATATACTACGTATATACTTTAGCCATAACTCGTACTTTCGTATTTTCCTAATAATATGGCTAAAAATTCTTTAAAATTCATTAAAAATCCTTAATAAAAAGATATGGTTATTCCTCAAATTCTTTTTGTATTTACTGATTAATAAATCAGGTGAAAATGTTTTTTGCAAAATGTTTGAAAAATAGTTTGAAAATCTTTGTGAACATCTATTGAAAACTATTTTGAAAATATTTTGTTACATGTTTTCAACCTGTGTAAAAAGGTGTGGTTTGTAAAATTTATGTTCTTTGTGTGAAATAAAATGTTTGAAAAATGATTTGCAAATGGTTTGAAAAATGGTTGTAAAAATATTTGAAAAACCTATATATACTGTTTTGAAAACCGATTGCAAAATGATTTTCAAATGAGTGTACATGTTTGTAAAAATGTTTGTAAAAATTATTTTGGACTATAGTCTTCAAAAATTGTTTGAAAAACCTTGTGTCAAATAAGTTTGAGGAATACTAACATCACACCAAAATCCACTAACTATATATAGATGTATAAAATTGATCACTTACCCTGTAAATTCTTAAAATCCACTTCTTGTATATAAGAAGCACTCCCGTGTACATAGCTTTTACCTTGTTTTCAGCCAACATCTTTTTATTTTCAAAAAACCCAAAAACATTTGCAAAATTAAAATCCAAAAACAATTGAAAAATCTCTTTGAAAAATACAAAAAAAAATGCATCTGCATATGCATGCATCATCTTTCAAAAACCCATAAAAAGTTCAAAATCTTTGAAAATTGCATCACAAAAATATTTTCTGCATTGCATTGCATAGCATGAGCATTTTTCGGATTGAGTTTGATAGTTGAACAAGTCTAAGTAAAATCCGGAGATTGGAGCTTGATTGGACCTTAAAATCTACCTAATAACAGGAACTTTATAGGAACTGGGTTTGAGGTACTTCAGGTCTAGTTGACTTAATTCTTTGAGGATCACGAGACTTGGTTCAATGGATTCTTGACTGCCTAAGTAGAGTATTTCGGAGCACACGCACGACTCTTGTTGATAATGACCTAACTTGGACACCTGCACCTTTCACATAGCTCTCCATGGACGAGGTGGTGAGGAGGCAGCTTCCTTTAGCTTGGGGTAGCATATGAGGGTAGTACTTCTAGGCGGAACCTCTCTTCTTCTTATAGTGAAGGAAGTGCACCTCAACTTGGTCTAGTGGTGATGAAGGCTAAAGACAGAAGCCGTGGGTTGCAATAAAGCTTCAAAAGAGGGATAGTCTACTGGCTCAAGAGGAAAATTTCTTGTATATATGCTGCACCATGTAGATATGTTGTACAGATGCAATTAAAAAAAAATGCAAAAAGAACTCCAAAAAAGTGGTGGGTCGGATTGAAAATTTAATAATCCCACCGGAGTATGTATATAGTTCAATAAAGCAAAAGCTTATGGTATCCATGTTACATCTCATGAAGCTAGCAGCGGGAGACTTAGCTACACTGGCTGAGCTTCCAAAAGTCTATACTTCTTCCCCCTCTTCTTGAGCCGGTTGCACTTGAACTTAGAAGGGAATACCCCGCTTCTCGAGGAAAGAGTTGCTAGACCGAGGCATTAGAGTTACCAGGTTGGGGGAGGTTGTTTCTTTGTCACTTCTGAGGTGGGGAGCTACATATCACTTACACTGTACGAGTCAGACTCATAGTCGTAAGAGTTTGCGTATGAGTTGAAGTATTTCTGACCTGGCTATTGAGGAGACTTGGACAGAGTTTTGGGATTCTCAAGGACTGTTGGATTTCAAACTTGGTTCTCATTAAGGTTCCGACCGCACTAAATTCCAAAGGTCCGACTTAAGCTCCAAACTTCGATTTTGCAAAGACAAGTTCGATAATTAAACTTAATCTAATTTTCTTCTTTTTCTTTTCTTTCTTTTCTCTTGTCGCACTTATTGCATAAGTGTTTGCTAGGGACTAGCAAAGGTAAAGTATAGGGGGATGATGAATCCACATTTCATCATCTTTATTCTATTATTTTGGCACCAAAAACCCTAGCAAATGCCTGTAAATAGCATTAAAACCATCATCTTAGCATCCATGCATGTGCATTCAGATTGTGTATAAATCACTGTAATTAAGGCCAAAATTATAGAATAAATAAAGAAAAGAAAAAGAATAAAATATTGTAAATATTTTATGACCCAAAACCCCCGAGACCTAGGCATCTTGATGAATAGGTCGACAAGGAATAAAGTAGGGGGAGATAAGGTCAGAAATACAGTGTAAATACCTATACAATCTATTCATTCTTTATTCATTTTGGGACCTATTTTTGGTTCCACTATTTGTACATCAAATAAAGAAACTTTGTACATAAAAGTTGTAGATAATTTTATAAAGAAAAATACAAAATTGATTTCACAGAAAAATAATGCACAGATAAAAGGATATGGTCTGAATAAGAATCCAAAACCCCAACTTCCCAGACCCGTATCTCACCAATAAAAACTCCAAATGCAGCCTACTCACCTTTAATTGTATATAGAATAAAATAATCTATCCAATGGTGGTGGTTTCGCATTTGGCGGAGCTACGGTCTGAAAGTTGAGTTTTGGACCCACATTGTACCTTGTACAGATTAAAATATTCAACTTATTCTTTATTCATTATTTATTCATTTTTATAATTTTATATTGTTGTAAATATTACTTATAATATATATGTACATTAAAATCAGAATAAAAATGCAAAGAAATCACAAAATAAAAATACTTGTATAAAAGGTACATAGGTATACTACCTATACATATACCTATACAAAACATACTTGTATTTTATTAAATATATAAAATATATCAGAAAATTAAAATAAAAATATATTTGTGTATATATATGTATTTCGTAATTTCATAAAATGATAAACAAAAATAATAAAAATAAAATACACAAAACAAAAATAAAATACTAAAATATGTAGATAATATACCTATATAAGGCTAAAAAGTAAACTTGTAAAAATATATATCATAAAATTAATTAAAAATCATGATAAAATACTACATAAAATTTTAAGCATTTTTTATTTAATAACCAAAAATAAATTCGATTGTTTTCTATTTTTTATCGAATTTATAAAATAATTTTCCAATCTTTTCCCTGGTTGGTCCACGTGGACCAACCAGGAACCTCCGACTGTTGACCGGCGGGTCAACAGCTTGTCCTTGACCCCCTTGAGCTCCGCGCGCCTCGTTTTTCCCCCTCTTTCACCCTTTTTTCGAGGCTGCGCCGCTCGTCCTCTCCAGCCGCTTCCTTCATGGAAGTTGTGCACTGTACACCCATCACCATCGCCGACCTCTTAGATCTGCTCAGATCTTCTTCCTCCACCCGTGATCGCACCTCGAAAACACGCCCTCAACTCCCTTCAAATACAAACCCCCATCTACCTTTCTCGGGTTGAACCGCATTCCACACAGATCTTTCCCCCCTTTTTTGTCGTGCTCGAGCTCCTGGAGGTGACAGCTCCTGGTTCTTCACCTTAAGGCGGCGGATCAGCCACTGATCTGGGCGTGTTCCATCACCTCCGGCGGTCGTCCCCGTGAGGTATTCTCCCTCTGGCCAGTGGCCATCGAGGCTGCCATCCATCTCATTCCCCTCTCCATTTTATTCCTGTTAGTTCTAGGATCATTTTCCCCATCGTTCTCAGTCGAATCGATCATTTCCATCACCTCATCGATCACCTCGCCGGAGCGCAACTCCGGCGAGACCCTATTGCGCTTCCCAGTCCATTTCGAGAGCCATTTGAGGTCGAGGCATTTTGCCCTCGACCTCCCTAACTTTTTGGTGCAGGTATTGAAACCCATCGCAGCTTCTGGAGCGTTTTTGCCCTCTCGCCGGAGCACCTGGAGCCTCGCAGCTCCGCCACCTCCGCGCGAGAGCACCGGCGTTCGCCGGTGGATTTTGAAGCCTCCAGACGTCAGCCGACACCTGCAGGAGCATCCTCGGCCACCTTGAAAGCTCCAGCGTCGCCGTGGTTGGCCGGAAGAGCTCGGAGAAGTTCGCCAGACCGGAGCTCCTCCATGCTCCTCCCTCGACCTCTGCTACCGTTCGATCAGCCTCTGTTCTTCGTGGAGCACAGCCACCGTCCGATTGAAGGCCCCAGGCACCGTCAGATCAGGGGCTGAGATCTAATCTCAGCCCTCCGCTTCCGAAGGGGTATCGGCGCGCCTCGCATCGACACGTGGATAAGTGGGATGATCCCCACCGTTTGATCGCGCCTTTGCTTGGGTATTTTGCAAAAACCACCCCAAGCGTTTTTGTATTTTATATTAGTACTAAATCTTTCATTTGCAGCTATTTTAGTTTTGTAATATTTATCTTAAGGCCCCCGAACTTTTACGTATTCACAAAAAGGTCCTCGGCCACGTCATCTCACGTGCCCGTGCGCGTGAGGTGTGTGGGCATTTTGCAGACAGACCCTCGGCCTTTGGGGTATTTCGGTTTAGTCCCAGAACTTTTGTATTAAGTGTTAAACATTTGGGATATTTGCATATAAGCCCCTGATAGTTTTGGTTATTGCCTTTAGGTCCCTGCCAGGCGCGTGTTTCGCACGTGTTCGGCTTGGGCATTTTGCGCTAAGGCCCCTCCGGGTTTTGTTATTTATATTTAGTCCAGTAAATGCAAGTTTTAGTGTAATGTTTTGTGGAAAATTGCATTGTTGCCCCTGGATGTTTTAAATATTGCACTTATACCCCTGCCAGGCCTGATTTTGAATTGGATGCTTGTTGTATTTATTTCATAGATCATTTTAACTCCAAAAATTCCACAAAAATAGACTTAGGCTACTGGACACGTGCACTTTCACGCCATATGTTTAGTTTTTGATTTTATTTTATTTTCCTATTTATTAAAAATCAAAAACAGCCTTTTTGTGTACTGGCTACCTTAGAAAATACCAAAAAAATATCAAAACACCTCCAAAAATTCCAAAAAATCACCTAGTGTCTATTTTATCATCTTTTAGTGTCAGTCCAAAAATCATTAAAAATTTCAAAAGAAAAACACTAAAAATATAAAAACACTCAAAAACTTCAAAAAAATATAAAAAATAGTAGAAAAACCCAAAAATAGCAAACTCAGCTTCTGTTTCTTCCTTATTTTGTTACTTTTATTAGAAAAATAGTGTGAAAAATTTTTGGTACTGGTTGGTATTTTTAACTTGCATTTTTGTCACAGCCAGCCCTTATTTCCACTGTTTGCCTTATTTCAGACTTTAAAAATACCAAAAACATCTTGAAAAATCCCCAAAAATCATAAAAACAGTAAAAAACCTTAAAAATACCAAAAACATTTATTTTCTGAATTTTTGAGCATTTTTGTGCATTTTTATAAATATTTCACTTTGCCTTGTCTTATATTGCCTTTACCTTCCAATATTAAAAAAAAATATAAAATATAAAATCTAAAAATTATAAAAATCAAAAATCAAAATACAAAATTAAAAAAAAAAGTAAAAATTAAAAACCCACAAAAATTGTAGTTGCTTGCCTGCTTAGTGTAGACACTCACACACACACTTGTGCATTCAATTGCTTGAATTACACTGTTTGCTCCCTGTGTTCGAACTCTCTGCATACTTGCCCATATACATCATTTGTGCAGAGTTAAAAATAAATTTTAACTCCACATTGTTTCTAATTTGTTGATCTTAGTGTGGGTTAATTGTTGATTAATTTCGGGATTCGTGTGGTCAAACACCGACTGTTGACTCGCCTTGTGAGTCGACATAACCGCATCGATTTCTGCGCGGCCGGCGTACGGAGCTCGGTGGTGGTCGGAGGCACACCGGAACACGGCGGGGCACCGCTGGTCGACACCGGACGATAGCCATCTTTGCCTCGACATCCCGCCCTCTCTGCTGTCACCGGAGGGGCGGGGGAGGCTAGGCTAGGGCCCAATTTGGTGGACCCTGATCAACGGTGGCGGAGCAAGGGCTTTTATAGGCGGAGGACCTCCGGCGGTTATGATGCGCGGGGGCGTTTTGAAATGGAGTGTTAATGGCGAGGGAGTGATGGCAGGGCTTGATGGTGGTTGCGCGAGGGAGTCGGAAGATGAGGGAAGGGATCGGTGACGTTACGTCGAGGAGGTAGGGGGTGGAGTGTTGGTTAGAAATGGAAGGGGGGGGTCGTCGCGAGTCGTAACGTCTGGAGAGGGATACGACCGGAGGAAGACGATGAGTGAGAACCGTTGGATTTTGCGATCCAACGACTGGGATGATGGCGCGGACGGAAGGTGGAGATCAGATCATACGATCTGATCCTACGGAGGGGGGAAGGGCGCTAGGGGACGACCTTGATGAAGAGGTAGGGAGTTCCAATGGCCTGGGGAAAAAGGGTGACGTGGCTTGTGAGGGAACGTTAGATGGAAGATGATCGAGCGATGGTGGATGAAGGGAGACGTGGCGGGTGGAGGGCCATTGAATGGTAGCTGGATCGAAGGGCCTGGATGAGAGTGGAAGTGAGTGGAGGCGATCTGATCTGGGATCAGATCGTACGGCTGGAAATGAAGCAGGAGTGGACGGCGGAGATGGACGTGGAGGCGGGGCTGATCCAACGGCCCAGGAAGCGCGCCAGGTGGCGTGAGATGAAGCGGGCCACGTGGCGGCTCCGGAGAGCGCCACGTGGTCCAATGAGAAAATTCAGAGAAAAATATAGAGAAAATTAGAAAAGAAATAGTTAGAGGCCGAATTTGGAAAAAGTCAAAACATGAAAGTTGCTCGTCTCAGACGAGATCTACAACTTTCATGTTGGTCAAAAAGCCAAAAGAGGTCATCTGTACAAAATCTATTTTTGGGGGGTATTTTTAAAGGGGTAAAAACACCAAGTTTGTGGTTTTGCGATTTTTTGTATTTTTTATCTTTTTAAGGGTCAGTGATTTATAGACAAGCTATCCACGTAATTTTTAGGGGTTTTTGAGTGATAAAATAGATACAGAAAAATAAGGGAAATTAAATACAATAAATTAATGGTAATTTATACACAATATGGTTCATGATAAAAATAGATTATTAAAGGTGATTTTATTGGTTTATTTAAGACAAGGGTTTTAATAAGTGGCTTTCAGCATGATGAATACGAGATTCATCAGGGCCGTACCGGAGCACGCCAGAGGAGGAGGAGGAGCAAAGCGCCTCAAGGTACCCTGACGAGCTCCCAAAATTGCTCCCAGGTACTGCTTCAACTCCTGGAGCTGCAAGAAACGTTAAGAAGGGCGAGGGCAAAGTGCCTCGCCCCTCTTGGCTGCGGGAGAAGGCGGAAAACGGCGAGGGAGAAACACACCGGAGCTAACTCCGGTGAGGTGACGGCGAAGGTGATTGGGTTGTTCTGAGGGGAAATGGAATATAGGAAATGGAAGCTAAGGCTACTGGGAATAAAATCGTGCAAGAAAAATAAAGTAAAATGCTAAGCTCAAGCCGCGAATGGCGATATGAAACCTCACGGCCAAATGGCCAGAGATGGCTGGAATCCGCGCTTCTAACCTCGCTGCACCTCGACGGGGGATGTGGGGAGTCTCCCCTGTCACTGGAGTCTCACCCTACCCGCTCCCGGAGGTCTGAGGTGCCCAAAGACGGTTCAGAGGAAGAATGAAGCGGAGGGTGGTGTTTTGAATGTTTGACAAACAAGGCTCCAAGAATGAGGCACACGAGGCGGATCGATGATCCAAAGCCCAAGATATCATCTGGGCGTGAATCCTTGGTATGTGGGCATGAAAAGTCATGAAGGGTCGAACACAAGATGATGCAAGGCGTGCCCTCGAAAAAAGCGAGAAAACAGGTCAAAATGCATTCTGACACAGCCCAGACGTTGGGCAGAGAGTTGACCAGAGGTCAACTCTGCCCGCCCCCTGGTTGGTCCACGTGGACCAACCAGGAAAAAGACTAGGGAAAAAC
The DNA here is from genome assembly GCA_037367405.1 of Ottelia alismoides. Taxonomy (NCBI): domain Eukaryota; kingdom Viridiplantae; phylum Streptophyta; class Magnoliopsida; order Alismatales; family Hydrocharitaceae; genus Ottelia; species Ottelia alismoides. Next base: position 324,912 of record JAZKJV010004227.1, on the reverse strand, counting down.
TTTGGAAATTCAATTAAAAATATCAAACGATTTTATTAATTTTTTATTATAAAATAAAAAAGTTTATTATTTTATAAACTATTTTATTATGATTTTTAATTATTTTTATAAGGTATAAAAATACATGTTACCATTTTAGGTCTATATAGGTATATTTATCAATATATTTTATTGTTTTATTTTTATTTTATACATTTAATTTTATTTAATTTGTTTATTATTTTATAAATTTATAAAGTATTTTTATACACTTAAATATATTTTTATTTTATTTTTATGAAGTGTTTTATATACTTAATAAAATAGAAGAATCAATTCTGTAGGTATATCTATAGGTATTATACCTAGGTATGTGATATATACAAGTATTTTATTTTGTGTTTTATTTAGGTTTTTATTCTGATTTTAATGTACAAATATATTGTAAGTAATATTTACAAAATTATAAAAATATAAAAGTATAGAAATAATGAATAAATAATAAAATAAATTTTTTAATATGTACAAGTATACAATAGGGGTCCAAAACTCAACTTTCAAACCGTAGCTCCGCTAAACACGAAACCACCTCTTAAATAGCTTATGAGAAGTAATATACAATTAAAGGTGAGTTCGATGCATTTCGAGTTTTTAGTTGCTAGATACAGGTCTGGGAAGTTGGGATTCTGGAATCTTATTCAGATCATAACTTTTTATTTGTGTATCATTTTTGTGTGAAATCAATTTTGTATTTTTCTATATTTAATTCTCTACAACTTTTATGTTCACAGTTTCTTTATTTGAAGTATAAAAAGTGAAACCAAAAATAGGTCCCAAAGTATATAAAGAATGAATTAAAATGAAAGGGAATTTTATTGTATTCTGGCCCTTATCTCCCCCTACTTTATTCCTTGTCGACCTAGTCATCGAGATGCTTAGGTCTTGGGGTTTTGGGTCATAAAATATTTACAATATTTTATTCTTTTTCTTTTCTTTTATTTATTCTATTATTTTGACTTTAAAAACAGTATTTTATACATTATTTACATGTACATGCATGAATGCCAAGATGCGGGAATTAAGTGTATTTACACGCATTTGCCAGGATTTTTGAGGCCAAAATGATAGAATAAAGATGATGAAGTGTGGATTCATCAGTCGCCTATTTGCATCAGCCGTCCGATCGCCTTATCATCTAACGCCCCTCGACCTGCCACGTCACCTCTTCACCTTCCACCGTTAGATCTCCCCCATCTTCCAATCGCAACCACTCCTTCGCGCCGTAACACCAGCCGACTGATCAGATCTCGGATCTGATCTCCACCCTTCGCCCATGCTTCCATCCTATCCATCAGATCATTAGATCCAACGGCTGGGAGGTCGTCTCCTACCTCGCGTAACCCCCTCCTCCGCTCGCTCCCCTTCGTAACGCCCCACCCCTTCCATTTTTAGCCCACGCTTCCGGCCACTTCTCCACCACCTAACGGTCGCTCCACGTAGCCCATTCCTCCACCTCCCTCGCGCAACCACCATCAATCCCTGCCATCACTCCCACGCCATTAAAACACCACATCAAAACGCCTCCACATCACGTAACCTCCGTCCACCCCCCTCCAATAATTACCCCCCTCCGCCTCCGATCAACCCTGTATACCATTCTTGGGCTTAACCCTAGCCTCCTCCACCCCTCCGGTGACAGCGGAGGGGCGGAACGTCGAGGCGACGATGGGTATTTGCCAGGTGTCGACCCACGGCCGCCATGGCCGTGCTGCGGGCGCCACCACGCTCCGCTGAGCTCCGTGCCACGACCGGGCACGCTGGGCGACGATCCCAAAGCTCCAACGGAGCTCAATCCCAGGTCACCGCCTCCACCAACTCCTCGCTCCGACGAGGTGATTTTTCTTTCAATTTCTTTGAATTTTTCCGACCAACCCAATTGCCTTCATCCTCAACTGATCCACCTACCAGCTTTGCAACGTCACCCTCATCCTCGCAACTCCCTTCGCCACCACCATTCCCTTCTCCACAGTCTCGTCCATCCATCGCCACCTCCTCCTCTGCTCCGCCGGGGAGGGAGCCCCTGGTCCCCCGCTCCGACCACCTCTCAGGTACCCCATTCCACTCACAATACTCTTGTGCGCACGCTTCGGCTAACTGACCCTTGCAGGTACCTTGATTGATCGGATTTTGCGATGGAGCTTCTTCAAGAAATTCTCCTCCGGCGAGGCTCCTTCGAGCATCACCTCCGATCAGCCTTGGAGCTTCGCCTATGATCCAGGACCTCCGTTGGACCTCCAGCAAGCGCCCACGACCATCAGAAGGCCTCGCGAGGTGAGGCGGAGTCAAATTCAGGTCGCTGGAGCCCCGCCTTCTCCGGTGACCTACGGAGGAGCACGAAGAGCAGTTGTCGTCCGATCATCTGGATCGGACTCCCGTGAAGATGACGCGTGGCAACCGAAGCTATAGGCTCGGGTCCCCCCAGACCTCGGCCCGAACCACAAGTTGCTGCCACGTGGCCCGTACCTCAGCCGCCTCCCGAGCCTAAGTGCCTCACGTGCTGCACGTGAGGGCCTGGAAAATTTGCATGAAAGACCCTGGTATTTTCAAGAATTGCAAAATGGTCCCCAGGCACGTGCCTCACGTACGTGCCTGGGTATTTTACACGGAGGCCCACAACTTTCTCGAAATTGTAAAAAGGCTCCCGCACATGGAAAAATTTCACAGGGGCCCAGGCGGTTTTTCTTATTTCCATTTAGGTCCCTCCAAGGACCTAAATGCAATATTTATCCTTTTATTTTCTTGCATTTTTATTACAATTATGCCCCTGCATTGTTTCCTTAATAACTTGAGCATCGTAAGTCCAAATTGCATGATTTTAGTGTCGTTTTGATCCTTGTTTTGTCCTCTACATCATAGCATATCTAATTTTCTCATTTGCCACTGTTTTTAATGAAGTGATTTTTTGTGATAAATGAAGACCCTGCTCTCCTTGTTCTTGATTTGATTTGATGATTGTTCTTCATGTTGTGATTAATACGACCCTGATTTCCATGTCTATTTTGTTGCTCATATTTTGAGGGTATATTTGTACTCTGTAGTTTAGTATACATGTAACATTGCATAATTATTCATGCATCACTTTATAATTGCATAAAAACCAACTAAAAATTGCATACATCATGGCCATTGCATCGTAAGTAGAATAGTCCATCTTGCTGACTTGTAACTGAGAATATTTCACGTTTGAGCTCCATTGATCAAAAATCGATAAATAAATTAAGTAGCTGTGTCCCTGCGTTCGACCTTAGTAAACTTGCCAAGTATAAATACTCCACAGCATTCAAAGGACTGTAGTTTTTGCTGAACCAAATTTGCCTCCTATACTACGACAATTTCACATTATTAAAGAGGCGAATTTGACGTTCATCAAATGGCCCCGTTGCCGGGACACAGCTTAACTTAATTATTGAATTTTGATTTTATTTGTCGAATATTTTCAAGATTTACATATCCTCATTTCATGCATCATTTTTGCATTATGATTAATTTCCTTCATATTTATCTAACTTTTCTATTTTGTGGTAGGGCCCATGAAAATCGAGGACGCTTGATCATTCATGGAGGTGTGTAGTCGGGAGCTTCCGCTGAAGAGGCTGCAGAAGAGTTTGGGAAGGAAGTGTAGGATCTTTGATCAGTCAGCATTGCATTGCCTACTGTAAAAATAAAAAATAATAAAAAAAACTTGCATGTGCATATTTATTTCCAGTTTTTGCATGTTGTAAAAAAAATAGATCACTTGATGATCTATCCCCCCCCCCCACACACACACACATTTGCACAAACACACTCAATCCCCATCTCCCTTCCCTCTGTATATTTCACTCTCTCTCTCTCTCTTTCTCCTTCTATGTGTATATTTCACGAACCTCCCCCACACCCTTGTATCATAGTACAAAACCCTCCTAACTCAGACCTTACTTAGGCTATTTGTAGCCTAAGTATAGGGGGGACCTGCCTGCTCATCCCTCCCTCGTATTGTCTTCTTGTATTTAGGTCAGCTTTTAACCTAAGTATAAGGGGATCCTCCTCCTCAGTTCTGCTATATCACCCTATATTTGATCGAGCCTTGGCTTCATGGCACTTGTGCTATGAGGACATAGCAAAATTTAAGTATAGGGGGTATACCGTATATTACTGTGTATTTACTTTAGCCTTAGCTCGTGTTGTTGAAACTTTTTTTTAATTTTATTTTCGGGCTGGGTCTTGGTAAACTTGTGAACTGAGTTTTGTAAAAACCCTGTAAATTGTTTTCTTAAAATTTGAGGGGTTATTTTTTGTAAATACTCCTTTTTAAAAAAAATAAAAAAAACTTCTTGGAAGTAGACTCTGACTACTAGGCTTAGTAGACACTTCTAGTGAGGGAACTTCGGTCTCCCTTAGCAGAGTGGGTGGTTTAAAGGACACCACATATGGCTTCGTCCTTAAGGATCACGGGTCCGTTTATCGCCCCGTACTTACACTCATACTGGCTGAGAGTGGATACTTTTATTCATTTGAGCCTGGGCCAGTCATTGTCTCTCCAAAGAATTAAAAAAAATTGAAAATTAAAATCCATAAAAATCTGCAAAAGTCAAAAATCACTAACTAAGGAGTTGGTGTATTCCTGACACATTCACACTCACTCAAGGCTTGAGGATTTTGAGGACACTGGATTTCTGAGATCTTGAGAGTCTGAGTTAACATGCCTTAGTCATCAGGGTTTTAAGTTTAAATATCCACACTTCCCTAGTTTGAAAGATTTGAGCGCTATATTGCACTCTTCATCTCTACCTTCAAGAAAAATATGATCAGCACAGTCACTTCCACAACTGCATGATTGATGAGATGAGTTGAGATATCACTTGAGGAACTAGGACCAGAGATTTGAGTTTAGATCTGATCTAATGATATTCGAGGATAGGACAAAGTTAATGAAGGCTTCAGAAGACCTAAGTGTCAGCAAAACCCTAACCAGTATGTGAACAAGATTCATATGCTATCTCTTTGATATTTACCTATGTGCCAGGGTGTGATGAAACTTAATGGAAATTGTTGATCAGTGTGTGCCAACTTTTGGTAAAAGCAGTGGAGCTAGTGATGAATCTCCATTTCATTACCTTTATTCTATCATTTTGGCCTTAAAAATCCCATCAAATGCATGTAAATAGCATCAATTTATACATAATAGCATCTATTATTTATTGTATCTATTGTACATAAAATAAGTTTTTTAATGCCAAAATTAAAAAATAAAGAGAAGAAAAGAAAAAGGAATAAAATATTGCAAATATTTTATGATCCTAACCCCGAGACCAAGTCCAGAATGTAATTAGTCGACAAAGAATAAAGTAGGGGGAAATAAGGGCCAATAATACAATAAATACCTCATTTATTTATTCATTCATTTATGCATTTTTGACACCTGTTTTGTATTTAATTATTTATTCATCAAATAAAAATATTATGTACATGAAAGTTGTAGATAATAACGTGAATAAAAATACAAAATTGAGTTTATACAAAAATGTTATACAATGTACATTTTATACACAGAATAAAAAGCCAGAATCTCAACTTCACAGACCCATATCTTGCAAATAAAAACTCAAAATCTACCAAAATCACTTTAATTGTATATAGCTTCTCAATAACTATTTAATAAAATTGGTTTCATAATTTTTGGAGTTCATCTGTGAAAGTTAGGTTTTTGGCCCTTCATTGTACAGTCTGCTCGATTAAAATATTCATTATATTCCTTATTCCTTATTTTTATAAATTTATATTTTATAATTTTGTAAATAATATACATAATTTATGTACATAGTGAAATTAGAATAAAACCAAAAAAAGAATTTGTAAAATAAAATAAGTCTATGTAATACATAGGCAAAATACCTATGTTGTATATGTATATAAATAAAAGGGATTTTATTCTTTTATTCTTTATTCATCTATAGTTTTATTATATTGTAAATATTATCTATATTGCATTAAAAATTAAAATCCAAAATAAAACCCAATAAAATTCATTAAATAAATAAAATGTATATAAAATACACGTAAAATACCAATAAGTATACCTTTATAGTATATATACCTATTTATTTAAAAATGCAAATAAACTCATAAAAATTAAATAAAAATATATTTAGAATCACAAAAATAATTTATAAATTTATAAAATAAGAATATAAAATAACAAAATAAAATATACAAAATAAAAAAATAAATTATATAAAATAAGTATATATATACGTATAAATATATTATTAAAATAAATGCATAATAAAATACAACAAAAAATAAATAAAAATCATAAATAAATACTACATTATTTAATAAACATTTTTATTTCATAAGAAAAAATAATAAAATCATTTATTAGGTTAAATAAATTATTTTCGAATAAATACCTCGTTTTTGTCTTGTAGTGATCTTAGGTGGACCAATCAGGACGCGGCCCGAGTTGACCTCTGGTCAACTGTCCCATCTGGGACCTGGCGCGGCAGAACCATCTCTTCCCCGATTTTCTTGCCATTTTCATGGGCATCTCGTCCACCGATTGCACTCGATTCCTTCTGACAAAATGATCCCCGATCATTGTACATCCACGCCCAACCTTTTATTCTTTTGTACATAGCTTGTAACGCCGCCAACGGCCCGGTCAATAAGGGTGCTCCACCTGTTCTTAAATAAAGAACCTCCGCCATTTCCGCAAATTTGGTCAGCCATTACGCGTCTCCCGTGCTCGCATTCAGTCTAGGTAGATTCCTGGTGACAGGAGGAGTCCCCAGGTACCTCGAATCGGTCGGAGAAGGCAGTTGTTGCACCCAAGGTCGCCGCTCCGGCGAGGCCTCTGCTCCTTGGCCAAACACCAGGTATGAGCTGCGCCTTTTAAAGATTTTAAATAGCTTTTATTCTTGTCATTCCATTTATGTTATTAGTATAGTGAATAATTTAGGCGTGTAGCATAGTTTGGGTGATTCGTAGTTCGCCGGAGCTTTGCTCCGGCGAGCATTTCACGGTGTCCCCGACCGGCTCTGCCCTCCATTCCACCACCATCTGCTTCCCCTTCCATTTTCCCATGCCCCAGGCACCCTCACTCACCCAGATCTTCATCAGATCTGGAGATCAGATCTCCTTCCTCCACCCATCGCCGGAGATCTCCGCCCGAAGCCCCCCTTCATCCATTTTCCATTCTAACGGGACGAGGCAGTTTTCTCTCGTCCCTTGTTTCATTCTACGCAGGTTAGAGGTGCATTGAGGCACCTGGAGGCGTTCTTCGATGCACGCCGGAGATACCTGGAGCGCCACCTCGATATTGGCCTGGTGGCGGCGCTCCGATCGTCGTTTGGTCGATCTAAAGGTTCCTGCAGATAGAGCGGAGCACCTGCGACGTGTTGGGATCCTTTGGAGCAGCAAAGAGCGGCGGGGGAGGGAGATATTACTGGAGGAAGTTCGCCCAGGCGAACCTTCCTCCCTGTTCTTCCTGATGCCCTCCCTGCCATCGGATGAAGGAGGAGTCCCAGATCAGAAGCCAGCCGTTGGATGGCGCTCGCCATCGACCATCAGATCAGCCCAGGCTGATCTAATCTCAGCCCTTCATCGGCGAAGCGGCATCGGCAAATGTGGAGGCGCCACGTGGATAAGTCACGCGTATCTGCCGTTGGATCAAGCGCCTTTGGGGGTAATTTTCACATATATCCCCCGCTCTTTTTGTTTAGATTTTATTATTGTAAATAAATTTTCACGTTGTAAAATAAATGTAATTTTTGTAAAAGGGCCCTTGCATTTCTTGGAATTACAAAATGGTCCTTCCGCGCCTCACGTGCAGTCCCACGTGAGGAGCGTGAAAATTGCATGTATACCCTGGTGCTTTTTGTAATTATAAAATAGTTCGAAAAAATTAAATAAATGTTTATTTCATCTGGTATTTTTGCACATAGCCCCCTGTAGTTATTTTATTTGCAAAAATGCCCCTGCGAGGTTTTTTAATTTGTGTGTCTTTTATGTATTTATTAAAAATACCTATGATGCTCCTAAAAATCCACAAAAATTAGGTTAGATGCTCTACGTAGTGTACTTTCACGTTACATGTCCATTTTGTATTTTTTTGCATTTAACCTGATTATTAAAAATGAAAAAGGAGCCATTTGTACTGTTTAATTCATAAAATACCAAAAAAATATAAAAACATTTCGAAAAATTACATAAAAATCATATATGGTATATTTATATATATTGAGTCTAGAAAATGAAAAAACCCTAAAAATAGAAAAAAGAAAATATAAAAATTTCAAGAAGCTCCAAAATCCTACATAAAAATATAAAAACCCTAGAAAAATCCCAAAATATATATATTTTTCTCTTTTATAATTATCTATGTTTTATTATTTACATATTAAAATTAATTTGGGATAATTTTGACACTTATTTTATATTTTTAGAACCCAAATTATGCTCGGCCTAATTAATTAGTCCCATATTAGGGACATTTTTGGAATTAACAAATACATAAAAATTAGTAAAATTCAGAAAAATAACAAAAAAAGTAGAAAAATATAAAAAGCCAAAAAAATATTATATGAAATATATATCCCTATATTACTCCTCCCTCTTCTCTTATATATATATATATCTTTATATATATTATATAATGAAAAAATATATAAAAAGAAAATAAAAAATAAAAAATATAAAAATATAAAAAAATAAAAACAAAAATAATTTAAAAAAATATAGAAAATAAAAACCCCACAAAAACAATAAAGAATTGGACATGAACCAAGAATTGAATAACTGCGCAACCAATTTCATTCACTCAACCATTCGCCTCCCAGTGTTTGACCTCTACTCATGCTTACACCTATACACCTTTGCATGTAGAGTTATAATAAATTTTAATCCCACATTTTTGATATTTCTTGCATATATTTTATTGTAGCTTAATTGTTGATTGATTGGGATTCTGTCTGAGATCACTTCAGTGATTGTCGATCCGCCTTGTGGAAAGACACGACCTCGGCTCAATTCCCTTTCATCAAATGGCACCGTTGCCGGGGAGGCAACAGATTTTGGATGGTTGTTAATTCATTTATTTAATTCTTTGCTCATGTCCAGTTTCTATTTTATTATCTATTTATTTGATTATTTGTGGACATTATTGATTGACTGCTCTGACCCATCTCTTCTATTTGACTTTGATGCGAGGGACCGCCAAGCAAAGGAGGACCTCCTAGGAGGACCAATGCACCCAAGTGAGGCGGAGTTGGCTATTTTACACCGGCCAACAAGAGAGAGAATCAAAGGCAGATAAAGGAGAATTTTGGAAGACAATCTACATTTTTTATGCATTACATTTTATTATGTATATTTATGTGAGAGAGCGACTTAGATAATTGTAATAATACAGGACTCTCACAGGTACACTCTGACTCCCGAGGTCCATTGCCCGAGGGATTGTTCCCTTGGGGGCCTCGATGGTTTTGACGCTTTTTCCTTTTTTATTTTATTTTTATTATTTTGTGTGAATGGGCCCTAGTTTAGGAATTGCTTGATCGAGTAGATTAGGTCCAACACCCTAATATATTTGCATGTACCTATAGTGCGCTTTGGACCTAGTTGAAACTCTAAACAGTCGCCTCATCATCTTCGAACCTTCGTGCCGCGAGCCCACCCTGTCAAGCGCTACTCCTAAACTCGATGTGTCGAGAAGAGGAGGGGTGAGCCTAGACTGGACTCCTGGATTGAAGATCGGTGACCGACTTGTTGTGCTTCACGATAATAGCAATTACTATCCTAGGGTGATTTCTCGGCTTGCATTTGCATATAGCATAGGTTTCAAATTCTGTTCTGCATCCCGCATGGAGAGAGCTGGAGGCACTGTAAGTCTTCTTACTTGGCATGCATCATCGTTTTCCGACTTGCATGGCTTCTCCGACCTTCTCCTTCTATTTTTGCCAACCTAGGATGCTTAATGGAAATTGGAACCTCGATAGGCACGTGCATTGAAAATATCCAAAAAATGATAACTTAAATAAAATCGGGACTGTTAACTCTATTGGACATAAAAATAAAACATAATGGACTTCCTTGTCTTGGGGAGAGCAACCCCTCATTATATGCGTTTTAATTGCTCACGTACACACTAAGGAGTAGAGCCCAAATCCCATCAAGCCTCCTAAGTGTTTGTACAATTTTGGATTCTCACCTCACTCTAAAAATGAAAAGATAAATGATCGTCACCTGACGGTCTTCACTGTGTCGAGTAGGTGAATCGGGGGTTTGCCTTGTGTATTGAATGTGACTTGGAGTCCGTTGCGTTTTTCATTCATTACTAGAGTAGTCGGTCCCATCGTGTGAGTCATCTTTTTCATCTTTGAGTCTCTCTACCTCTCTTATATATATCCCTCCTCATCTGCATCGAGTCGTGATATTGGCGCTTGAGCTCAATCATTTCTTCGCCAAGTCCTTCGTTTCCCTCTTCTCCACCACCTTCCTCGTATCCACGGTACCATCCACATCTTCTCAGGTTCGAGGAGATCATGCTCTTCGGACCACCATTCTGACGGTGTTCCCGCCTTGTGTGGAACACCCAATTTTGTCTATGTTTCGATCTTCTCGCCCGCCCTCCTCGTCCCCTCTGTATCACTTTTCTATTACCCGGGAATGTTGTGCACATGGTTGAGGCCCGCATTGAGGATTTTATGATTACCTTGATTATTCGTTTAAGTCGGGCAAATGATTGAGGATGTTGGGATGAGTGTGCCATGGGATTATGATCAGATGCGTGCATGTTTTGAGGTTATTTGATTTTGGGCACAAGCATAGGTGTGATGCATTATTGAGGAATTTTTGGTCTCGCACACCGGATTGAGGGTGTGATGCATTTTGATGCTTCGATGAGGAATTCATGTGACCTGATTGATTGATCTACCCATTCGGTTCGACCCGTATGGATTCAGATTTTGGATTGACTATCTTGATATATGCTTCATGATGACGGTGCCATGAACCTCCATGAGCCTCCTCATCTCATCCTTGATCTCCTGACTCTTTGATCCACCCATGGCACGTAGAGGATTCCCGATAAGATTGTGCCATCTTAGCTGATTGGATTGACTTCGAGGGATTGCATTATGATTGATATTCTGTTCTTGTGTCCCTCCACTGGATCTTATGCCCTCCGGATGATTGAATGAATGAATGCTTTTTGAGGACCTGAGATGACTTGCCAGCAATTCCCTTGACCTACATTGATCTAGCTTGCATACCTCCCCGAGGACTATTTGCGGGAGAATGCGACAAATTCTAGGACTGCGGTTTCATTCACTACTTGGGTCGCCATGGTGATGGGACCCAGAACCGAGTCAGATGATATGCTTGATTGGCCTCCATCTTGATTGTGTTCCCGATTTGTCGGTACATGAGGCCAACTGTCTGATTGCTCTCCTTGACGGTCCTCGCAAGGACGAGCCTTGATATTACAATTATTCACCGCCTAGTTCATAGCTCTCCGAGGGTTATCTGCGAGAGGCTATGACACATTATAGCTATGATGGTCTCTTCTGCTGGTAGGCTGTCTGTCGTCTACCAAGACCATATTCTCTATGGATCCGTCTGATGGATCCGACTCCTTTGAGCCTGCTCACCTTGACGGTCCTCGCAAGGATGGGAGGTTCTCTGATTATTCACTGTGTAGCTCACATCACTTCTCGAGGACTATCTGCGAAAAGATGTGACACTTTCTTTATGATCGGCTTCACTCACCTCTGGTGCCGCCACCATGTTGGGGCACGAAGCTGATTCGTCTGATATGGGTAGTTGGTCTCCCTTTCTGATTATGCGCCCGATCTGTTGGGGAATGAGACCGGCTTGCTTAGACTCCTTTGAGCTTGCTCACCTTGACGGTCCTCGCAAGGATGAGATCTTTTCTGATTATTCCTTGACTAGCTCGTAGCTCCCCGAGGGTTATCTGCGGGAGACTACGACATATTTCCGATCTGATTGGTCTCTTTTGCTGGTAGCCGATTTGTCGACTACTGAGAACACTATGTGGGTCCGTCTGATGGATCCGGCTCCTTCGAGCCCTTCTCTCTCCTTGATGACCCTCACGAGGTAGAGACACATTCTGACTATTCTTTGCCTAGATTGCATTACTCCCCGAGGACTATCTGCGGGAGCATGCAACACTCTCTTTACGCTCGGTTCCCCCTGCTGACTGTGTATCCGATCTGCGGAGCACGGCATGGAGTCATTTGTTATATATGATTTTGGTCCCACCCTGAGTTGCATATCCGATCTGCAGATCATGGGACCCATCTGATTAGACTCCTTTGAGTCTGCTCGCCTTTACGGTCCTCGCAAGGTTGAGCTCTTTCTATCTGAGTATTCCATTACTAGTTGCTAGCACGTTTCGAGGGTTGTCTGCGGGACGCTGCCGCACTTTCTTGATTTGTCGGTTTCTTCTGCTGGTAGCCGATATGTGTAAAACCCCATAGTCCCATACCGTGGAAACATGAAGTTTCCGGATGGGATAAAAAGTGAGGAGGTTACTACCTAGCAACCCGGCTTAAGCATTTTGGGGGTGGTTAACCGGGTCCGTATGGGCCCGATCCCAAGAGGTTGTTAGGGCCAGTAATGCTCCGTTAACGGACCGGGGATCTAAGCCCGGGACGTTACAGATGGTATCAGAGCCCGATACCCCATTCTATCCTTTGCATATTAGATTATCAACGGGATTTGAAATATAAATATAGAGACAAAGCTATCTAATTTTAGCATTAGTTGATGAGAATAATTACAGTCATGTTTAATAAGTCCATTATCTTTCCAATCACCTCAGTCCGGGAGATCTGTTCGTCGAGATTTCTACAGAGCTCGTAGAGAGCATCGTTTCCACCCAGTGACTACCACTCCTACCACTAGCAGATTTGCTCTTACACCTATTTTGGGGCAGGGCTTGGCGAGTCGCGATACTACTTCCTTTCGCTCTTCGACACACTCGCGGGGTCACAAGACAAGAGGTGCTAGCCTTGTCTCGGGAGGCTCATTTTCTCAGTCAGGAGATCGTAGGTGTTTCCACTGCCAACAACCGGGCCATTTCAAGGCCAAGTGTCCCTTACTTACTAGCAGCTTAGGCAGTCATCAACCAAGTGTATGATCAACTTCCTCACTCGCACAATCACATAGATCAGCTTCTCGTCATGGAGGTCGAGGCTTTCAACGTCCTCCACCATGACCAACCTTCAGTGTTGAAGGTTCTAACACCCCATCACACCTGCAGGGACAATTGAATGCAATCACACAGGAGCAGGCCCGCACCCAGGAGCTGTAGTGCGAGGTATGATTTTAGTGCATGGTATATCCTTACATGCCTTATTTGATTGAAGAGCTACGCACACTTAGGGGTGTAAACGGACCGAACCTGAGCAAATCTATATTTTTTAGGTTCGGTTCGTTTATTTAATCGAGCCTAAACTTGTGTTCAGGTTCGGTTCGTTTATTTTCGAACCGAATCCGAATCGAACCTCTTTTTAAACGATCGAACCTAAGCGAATATCGAACTTAAGAATTCTCCAGTAAGAGGGGGTGAAGAGAAGAGAAATAGAAATATATGTGTTTATGCAATTACAATAAATATTCATTTAGTTTTTCCTTTATTTAACTCATCTTCATCTTTTAAAAATATAAGCTAATAAGGATTCGTCTCTTTGAAAAAAAATATAATTATAATATATTTTTATATATGTTCAGATGGGGATAAGGAATAAGAATAATGTGGAGATATCTGACAAGTAATGTTTATACTTGGTCTGTTGATTTGAAGATAAAGAAGGAAAAAGTACTAGACACATAGATGATGGATATTGTAACCATGATGTGACTATTTATTTTTGGATAGTTTTTACTGAGATAAAACCTATTTATCATGTAAATATTCAGTTATCTCTAGACAAATGTCACTTATCCTTAGATAAAATCCATTTATCTTAAAATAAGGTCCACTTCTACTGATAATGATTTGTAAATATGTATATGTGTATGCTTATCGAGCTTTTAACGAATCGAACCTGAGCGAACCTGTGATTTTAAGATTCGGTTCGTTTATTTAATCGAACCTAAACTTGTGTTCGGATTCGGTTCGTTTTATTTCCGAACCGAATTTGAATCGAACTTTTAGCGAGCCGAACCTGAGCGAATATCGAACTTGAGAATTTTCTGACACCCCTACGCACACTTTTCTAACACATCGACTAGTATCCAAGTTAGAAAAAGAACCAATCTTTGTTTCATATCCTTACTACATCAAGGTCCCAAGGGGTCAATTATTCATCGTGCGACAAGAAGCGAGGGATGTAGCAGTGTAGATTGCGGGCACCTAATGCCCGCATATCTTTTACTTATTCTGTTAGAAAATATTGATGTCATCCTAAGTATGGATTAGCTCGAGCAACATCACACATGCCTTGATTGCTTCGAGAAGACGGTAGTGTTCTGTCTCCCAGGCATACCTACCTTTCAGTTTGATGGACGTACCCTAGATAGTGAAGTCTTATATGTATCAGCATTGAAGGTCCAACACTTACTCGATCAGGGTTGCATAGATTTTCTCGCCTATGCTGTGGAGTTACCTGCCCAGGATCGCATGATTGAGGATGTTAGAGTTGTGCGTGATTTTCCTGATGTATTTCCAGAGGAGTTACCTGAACTGCCACCATGGAGAGAGATCGAGTTCGAGATCACCTTGATACCTGATACACAACCCATCTCCATACCTCCATACCGAATGGCACCAGCCGAATTCAGGGAGCTCAAAGTACAACTGTAGGAGTTGTTGAAAAAAAGGATTCATCCTTCGCAGTACATCACCTTAGGGGGCACCGGTCCTCTTCGTAAATATGAAGGATGGGTCTATGCATTTGTGCATCGACTACATGCAATTGAATAAAAAAACGGTAAAGAACCGTTATCCACTTCCACAAATAGATGATCTTTTCGATCAGTTGCAAGGTGAAACGGTATTCTCAAAGATTAATCTACGATCGGGTTATCATCAATTGAGAATTAAGGACACAGAGGTGCTTAAATATGCTTTTTGCACCAGATGCAACCATTATGAGTTTGTGGTCATGCCGTTTGGACTCACGAACGCACCTGCCGCATTCATGGATATGATGAATAGAATTTTCTATCCATACTTAGATCGTTTTGTGGTAGTATTCGTTGATGATATCTTCAACTACTCACGTGATGAGCATGAGCATGAGCAGAACCTTCGTACTATTCTTGAGACACTCAGAGAACGTAATTTGTATGCAAATAAAACAAGTGTAAATTTTGGCTTACCGAAGAAGCTTTCCTTGGTCATGTAATTTCGGGAGCAGGTGTGGCAGTTGATCCAGCCAAGATAGAGGCAATAATGTCCTGCGAGCAGTCCAAGATAGTACCGAGATACGCAGTTTCTTAGGCCTTGCTGGCTACTACAGACATTTTGTTAGGGGCTTCTCGCAGCTAGATTTACCACTTACTCGTCTGACATAGAAAGATGTCCCTTTCATTTGGAGCGACAAGTGTGAGCTGAGCTTTCGTATGTTGAAAGAGAGATTGACCAATACCCCGATTCTCACCCTCCCTTCAGGAACTTTAGATTTTACGATGTATACTGATGCATCAAAGGAGGGTTTAGGAGTAGTATTGATGCAACGTGGTCAGGTTGTGACATATGCATCGCGACAATTAAAGAACCATGAACAGAACTACCCTACTCATAACTTGGAGTTGGCAGCTATAGTCTTCGCATTGAAGATATGGTGTCACTACTTATATGGGGTCACTTTTGAAATTTTTACAGATCACAAGAGTCCCAAATATATCTTTGAATAACGGGAATTGAATACAAGACAAAGACGATGGATGGAACTGTAAAAGATTACGACTGCATGACAGCTTATCATCCGGGTAAGGGAAATGTAGTAGGGAATGCTTTGAGTAGGAGAGCACATACCGAGGGCACCACATCATGGCTACAGACTTGGGATATGCTCACAACACTCAATGAGTGGCACCCCTTTGGTAGTACTACAGATGTCGTAACTGTACCTGCTAAGTACAGTGGATTATGGGACAAGCTTGTGCATGGTCAACAGACAGATCAGAAACTACAAGACTTGTTCCATCGATGTCTGAAAGAGGAGTTTTATGGATTTAGAGTTTGTGAGTCCATCTTATGGAAGGGAGACCGTGTCTGTGTCCCTGATGATGATGAGTTAAGGAGAGACATCCTAGATGAGGCTCACTGTTCCAGATTATCTATTCATCCAGGAAGCACCAAGATGTATAAAGATCTCTGTCAACACTTCTGATGGGAAGTGATGAAGAGAGATGTTGTAGAACATGTCAGTCGTTGCCTTACGTGCCAATTGGTGAAGGCAGAGCACAAGCATCCTCCAGGCTTGTTACAGTCACTTCCGATTCTGTTGTGGAAATGAGAGAGTGTCTCTATGGACTTCGTGACATCCTTACCTCGTACAGTAGGTGGATATGATGCTATTTGGGTTATTGTAGACAGGTTGACTAAGTATGCACATTTTTTTCCCGTAAACATGACATACACTCCAGTGGATCTGGCCAAACTATATATTCAACATGTTATTCGCTTGCATGGGATTCCCAAGGAGGTTGTATCTGATAAGGACTCTCGTTTCACGTCACATTATTGGGGAGAATTCATGAAGGCCCTAAAAACTAAACTATGTCTTAGTTCAGCATATCATCCGTAGACGGATGGACAATCAGAGAGGACAATTCAGACTCTTGAGGACCTGCTCAGAACATGTGCCATTGAGTGGCAAGGATCTTGGAAGGATCACCTTCCTTTAGTGAAGTTCACTTATAACAACAGCTACCATGCTAGTATTGGCATGGCACCTTTCGAGGCATTGTATGGGAGAAGATGCACTACTCTCTTGTGTTAACAGGAAGTGGGAGACAAGGATATTTATTCCACTCAAATAATCGAGGACACAACAAGAGCTGTGGAAATGGCTAGGAAGAAATTATTTACTGCATAGAGCCATCAGAAGAGCTACGCTGATCAGAGACGTCGCGATTTGGAATTTGATGCCATAGATTTTGTATTCTTAAAAGTATCTCCAATGAAAGGTATTCAAGGATTTGGTGTCAAGGGCAAGTTGGCACCACGGTTCGTTGGCCCTTTCGAGATTTTATCTCGTATTGGGAAGGTAGCATAGCGAGTAGCACTCCCCCCCTCACTTGGCAGGCGTGCATGATGTATTTCATGTGTCAAACCTCCGGAAGTATATTCGCGACCCTCGACATGTGATTAGCTATGAGAACCTCGCGGTTGAACCGAATTTGTCTTTTCTTGAGGCACCCGTGTAGATTTTAGACCGGGCAGTCAAGAGGTTACGACGAAAAGACATCCCTTTGGTTAAGGTATTGTGGCAAAGTCAGAATGTTGAGGAGGTCACATGGGAGCCTGAGGCAGATATGCGACAGAAATACCCCTATCTTTTTGAAGGTATGATCACGAGACCCTATTTCAATCCTCTTTAAGATTTTTATGGGTTCCGTTCTCTTTAAGATTTTTATGCCTGAATCTACATCACATTCAAAACTTATACGTTAAATCCTACGTCTCGAGGACGAGACTTCCTTTAAGATTTTTATGATGTGAAACCCTTATTTTTTTTCTTAAAAATCTGGAGTATTTTTGACATCCAAAAAATTCAAATAATCATGCCATTTCGTAGATCTCGTCGAGATCTTTCCAACGAGCCCAAGAACGTCAAATTCTGACATTCCTAGCTCAAGATAACGATGTTTTAAGATGGGTGGTCAAGATCCATATATGGATCCGAATCGGGTCCGAGATTGCATCCAAATTCATCACTCTTCCTATAAATAGAAGGTGATAGGCTACTCTCTCAAAGCCCTATCCACCACCTTCCTTCTCTCTCTTTAGAGCACCACCACCTTGGTTGATTTTATCATTGGAAGGCCGCCATCGACGTCGGAGAAGGAGCTCCGATCGAAGATCCGCGATGACCATCACGTAGGAAAGCTCGAGGTCACCTTCGTACACACATTCGCGTTACGATCGAGAGACAGAAACATTATGTCCGTGTGAGAGGAGATCTTGAGGGAACATCCTCGGAGGTAACGATAAATACCACCCTCTTGCTGTTGGGTTCCACATATTTTTTATTCTCGTATACTTGAACATGCTTAGAGCCATGGTTTTTCTCTTGATGTGATTCATCCACTAGTAACGATATTATACCTCTCTCTTGCTGTTGGTTTCATACAACTTTTGTGCCCATATGCTTGAAATATTTTAAAGCCTTGGTAAATCTTATGATGTGCTTCATACATAAGTAACGACGTTTATCCTCCTGATATTATTTTTCACTTGATTATCGGTCCTACCTTTTTCAACATTTTTAGATCCTTTAGTCCTCTCAAGATTCAATTTGCTTTCGTCATCTATCTCATATAGAGAGAAACCTATTTTAATTTATTTTTTTATGCAAATCATATATATCAACCAAAGTATACAACAAAATGATCTCTATGTTAGGCTTGATGCTATTGATATTCTTTTGTGAACCGGCTAAATACATATGATTGTATATGAATAAAATAATTGCAGTAAAGAGATTCACATACAGAAATTCAAGCTATCACATCTACGGGGAAGATCAATGCTTGTACAAAAAAATGGTATTTCAAAACGGGATATTGCTATCTTATTAGAGATCGTTAGCAGAAAATAATCATCAATATTTATCGGTTTCATGAAAATCAGAAACGGATGTTAAACGCATGGAATTCATTTGGTTGTTTTAAATTCTGAAATTATCACGTTGCGAGTATCATAATGGATATCAACCTGAATGAGAATACAAAACGTGACGATGGTTTTTTTAAAGTAACGTGTTTGTGGATGTTAATATTGCTAATTAATATATTTAGGAAAAATTTATGTCAATGCATGAGGCAATATTAATATACTATGTTATTAATGTATGGCTAACGTCTTTTGCAATAATATTCTGTTGAGAATATTAATGTGGCAGGATATAGACGTATTAGCTAATTTTATGAACATGTTGTGCCTATTTCAGAACAATTTCCTTGCATATCCATGGTGATGCAAGTAATACAGTGACTCTTTAGACCAAGACACATAGTGGTCTACTCAAATTACATAGAAATGATTATAACAGAAAGTCTGTTTTATCACTACTACAAGAAAAAGAGAGTGACAATAAGTATAGCAAATTACGTGCATGTGTATGAGGTATATTTGGTTACTTTCAGTTGAACTTTTGCACAATGAATTTATAAAAAAATATCATACTCATTAGTAATCGTTGAAATGAGTTGAAGGATTGATGATGATAATGATCCAAGTTAGACTTCTAATTATGACATGTATTTCGTTAAATAATTCAACACAACATCCTCTTGTTGGTGATGATGAATATACATTATCATTCCATGGATCATATCCTACAGTGACTGGGTAGATGGAGTTAAGTGCCTCAAGGGATTTGGGCATGCACCCTTGGGCCCCGGAGAGATGCCTTGAAGGTCGCGATCCCAACGGACGAGTTGGGTGACGCGTTGCACCTAGCAGCCCGGTAGTATCCGAAGTCACTCGACGGAGTAGGCAGGTGGCGCGGTTGGTATTCTTGGTTTCTCACTTATACACGATTTTAAGACTCGAGTTAAAATTTGATGTGGCCGCGTCGAATTTTACTTCGAGTATTATTATTGTGAGAGGTGTTCCGGGATATGGTTTGAAGTTGGAGAATTTGAGGTTGAAATACTTGGAGGTTTATCCAAGATGACAAACAAGTTCCCGCGTAGCGGAGGCCTGCGAGTCGCGTACTTGCATGTGCTAAAATAATACGAGAAATGATTATTGATCGGGTGTCGGAAAATGTATACCGTTGTGGACTCTAATCAATTTGCAGAAATATCAAGATTATGGTGGTTATACTTAAATGATTATTATATAAATAAATAAAAGTAGATAATTATGAGATCCAATGTGAATTAGAATGACTTGGTGTTCTTTTTAATTTTTTTGAATAGATGCATGTGCCATTAAATAAAGTTGAGTATACATTCTTTTCTTACCCCTGCATTAGTCAGTATAGTGTTTGTCTCGTTACTGGGCAATTGCTCATAACGTTACCCTCGTGTGAACCCAACAGGTATACCTGAGCAGCAGCCGCTACAGTAGAGGTCTTTTGAGGAGATCAGCATTTCCTACGTCATACTTGTACTAGACAGGGTGCGTCCTATTTAGAGTAACTTATTTACTTCCGCATCACTTTATGTTATTATTGAGAGACATTGTAGTGAGATATGTTGAGAGCTTTTTCTACAAAATTTAAGATTTCATGATGTATCCCTTCTATGGACATGGACTTGATTATCATTATCAATGAGAATGGATGGTGTATTTTACTTTCCATTTCACATTATTCACCTGTTGTTATTTATATTTCAAATGTTAATCTAATGTGCATAAGATGGTTTGCTGAGTATCATAGATCGTGGGCGTATTTGGATCATAGGTCCGACGCTCCCGTCTCGTCAGTTTCGGTAGCCGGTGGGGCGGGGCGTCACAAATGGTATCAGAGCCAAATTCTCTCTGATAGTGAAAAGGGCTACTCGAGAGGTGGAGCCGCCCCTATAGAGAGGTTGGAGGAAATGGCTACCCGGAGCGTGCAGCCGCCACTATCACTGGGAATAAAGTGATGGGCCATGTCGCAACGAGGACATTGCGAATATAAGCGGGGGAGGTTGTAAAACCCCACAGTCCCATACCGTGGAAACATGAAGTTTCCGGATGGGATAAAAAGTGAGGAGGTTACTACCTAGCAACCCGGCTTAAGCATTTTGGGGGTGGTTAATCGGATCTGTATGGGCCCGATCCCAAGAGGTTGTTAGGGCCAGTAATGCTCCATTAACGGACCGGGGATCTAAGCCCGGGACGTTACAATATGTCACCTACCGAGACCTTTTATGTGATCCGTCTGATGGATCAGGCTCCTTTGAGCCTGTTCACCTTGACGACCCTCGCAAGGGTGAGCTTCTATTCTGATTATGCATTGACTAGCATGTAACACTCCCTGAGGGTTATCTGCGGGAGGGTACATCATTTTCTAGGTACTCGGTTTCATTTCTGGTGTCTTCTGTCTGTCGGGGCACGAAGCCGAGTCTTCTGAGCTGTGTACTCGGTCTCCTTCTGATTGTGTCTCCGATCTGCGGAGCACGGAGTCGATTTTCCTGATATATGTACTTGGTCACTTCTCTGATTGTGTGTCCGATCTGCGGATCACGAGACCACGTTTTTTGATTATTCTATGATCCCCGGCTCCTTTGAGCCTGCTCACCTTGATGACCCTTGCAAGGTTGAGCCATGTCTAGCGGTATTCGGTGTGTACCTACGATCTTCCGACCTCATGATCATCGAATGCCATGATGTCTCTTGTTCTTTACCTTTCCATATCTTATTGAGACTCTGATTGACCGGAGGAATCTATACTGTTCCTTCTTCCTCCCGGTCTTATTGTATCAGCTCTGTTCCCTCATGCCGACCCTATGAGCCGATTGACTGCTACATGCTACCGGACCCCGTATCTATTTCATGATCTCTTTCGCCCTGGTAGCCGACACCCACTTGACTGCCTATCCGGGTGTCTTACACTGTCTGAGTGTGTCATTGTTCTCACAGGGAAACAAATGACGCAAGTACGGTATCCACTTATCAGATACCGTCCTGTACTTCACCAGTTCTTCACCAGTTGTATATATGTGTGCCTTGTTCATTCTTTCTCCCGCATGTTATGTGTGCCCTAGATCTATCGCTATATCTTTGTGTCTACACTTAGGACGTACCTTGTCCTAAGTATAGGGGGTACACACCGCGTTGTTCTTTCGTCGTTCAGTTTCGTCACTCATGTTGTTGCCTATACTTAGGGATATCTCACCCTAAGTATAGGGGGAGTGATGCGTATATTCTCCACGATCTTTTCGTCTATCTGTATATATCTCTCTTTTCTTCTTTTCTTCATTTCTTTTTCATATTTCTTTATCTAAATAAAAGGTGTCATCCCTTTGTGTCAGTTTTCTGTACATAGGACATACTTGGTCTTAAGTATAGGAGGGTGCACCCATGATGTGTTAATTCTTTGATCTGTTCATTCCCACCCTTGACCCTCCCTGCTTTGTGTACAGTCTGCTATACTTAGGATTACTTGATCCTAAGTATGGGGGGACGTTCAACTTCTCATTCGTTCATCTCTTATTCGTATATTCTTTAGACTTGTCTATACTCAGTACGAGTTATCTCTTCTCTTTGTCTCTTTGACCTATGAGGACATAGCTCATGCTAAGTATAGGGGGTCGTATATACTCTGTATATACTTTAGCCGTAACTCGTACTTTCGTATAATTATTAATAAATATAGCTAAAAATATGATATAATTCATTGAAAAATAATTAGTAATGCTTCTTATTCCTCAGATTCTTTTTATATATACTGATTAATAAATCATGATAAAAATATATTTGCAAAATGTTTTGAAAAATAGTGTGAACTGTTTGGAAAACTTTTTGTGAAATATTTTCAACCTTTGTAAAAATATTTTGATTGCAAAAATTCTTATATTTGTGTGAAATAAAGGATTTGAAAACCTATTTGCAAATGGTTTTGAAAACATTTTGTAAAAATATTTTGAAAAATGTATATATAGTATTTGCAAAATCTTTGCAAAATGGCTTTCAAATGTTTGTAAATATTTGCAAAAATTATTTTGTATTATAGTTTTCAAAATAATTTTCAAATAAATTTGAGGAATAAAAGCATCATGATAAATAATAAATAAAATAAATGAAAATAAATCATAAAATTCTTTATCAATTGTATATACACCTAAATAAATCACTTTATTAAAACCTGTAAATTCTTTAAGTCTTGCAAAATAAAGCGGCACGCCCGTGTAAATAGTTGTACATATTTTATACTTTGAATGCCAATATTATTTTATTTGCAAAAAAAATTCTTTGTGTAAAAATTTTCTCTTTGTTTCAAATTCTTTGAGAAATTGCATTATCCTTTGCATATTTGTAAATGGCATTTGCATAGCATTCATATTCTTTGATTGAGCTTGATGATTGAACTAGTCCAATAAAGTTGAAGATTGGAGCTCGGTTGGACCTTACCGCACCTAACTGCACTGGAACCTTATGGGAACTAGGTTTAAGGTACTTCAGGTCTATTCAGACTTAATTCTTTTAGAAATCAGGGCTGAGTTCGAGTCACCTCAGTGGACTAACTAGAACTTTTTGAGACACGCGCTTGACTCTTGTCGGTCGTGACCTAACTTGGACACTTGCACCTTTCACTTGGCTCAACTCAGTTGGAGTGGTGAGGGGATTGGATTTACTAGTCTGAGACGCACATGGGTGGAAACATTCGTCCTCGTCTACGTAGGAAAGTGCACCCCAACCTGGTCCGGTTTCAATGAGGTCGAATGACAGGAGAGTGTGGGTTGCAATAAAGCTTCAAAAGAGGGATAGTCTTCTGGCTCAAGAGGAAAAAGTCCTTATGTAAATGTTGCTGTAAATAGTATGTCTGAAAAAAAACTCCAAAAATGTGGACAGGCTTGTAGATAAAAATAAAAGTGCCTGCTGGAGTATGTATATATATTGTATAGAAAATAAGCAAGCTTGAGCATCAAAGTTATACCATGTGAGCCTGCAGCTGGATAACTTGACTACACTGGTCTTGCATCCCAGGATAGGTAGCTACACTGGCTATCGTCCATTCTTTTCTCCACCCCCTCCTCTTGATTTGGATGCCACTTGAACTTAGAAGGGAATACCCCGCTCCTCGATGATAGAAGGCTGGATTGGGGAATCAATGGGTTGTCATTATGGAGAAGTCAGTTCCTTTGTCATTTTAGTTGGGGAGAGCCACCCTGACTTACACCGTACAAGTCACCTTCATAGTCATAAGGGTTTGCGTATGACGTAGACTAGTTCTGACCTGACTATTGAGGTGATTTGAACCAAGTTCTGTGACTCTCGAAGGCTGTTGTGCTTTAAATTTGGTTCCCTACTAGGTTCCACATACATTTTCACACCAAGGTCTAACCTGAGCTCCAAACTTTGTTTTTGTACAGATGAGTTCAATAATCATGATCAATTCAATTTATTCTTTAAATTCCTTATTTTTGCGTTTTCTTTCCTTCTTATTATTTATTCTTTTTGTACTTATTGCATAAGAATTTGCTAGGGACTAGCAAAGGCAAGTAGGGGGGGGGGGGTGATGAATCTCCATTTCATCACCTTTATTCTATCATTTTGACCTTAAAACCCCCAGCAAATGCATGTAAATAGCATCAATTTGTACATAATAGCATCTATTATTTATTGTATTTATTGTACATAAAATAAGGTTTTTAATGCCAAAATTATAGAATAAGGAGAAGAAAAGAAAAAGGATTAAAATATTGCAAATATTTTATGACCCAAACCTCGAGACCAAGTCCAGAATGGAATTGATCGACAAAGAATAAAGTCGGGGGAGATAAGGCCCAATAATACAATAAATACCTCATTTATTTATTCATTCATTTATGCATTTTTGACACCTGTTTTGTATTTAATTATTTATTCATCAAATAAAAATATTATGTACATGAAAGTTGTAGATAATAACGTGAATAAAAATACAAAATTGAGTTTATACAAAAATGCTATACAGTGTACATTTTATACACAGAATAAAAAGCCAGAATCTCAACTTCACAGACCCATATCTTGCAAATAAAAACTCAAAATCTACCAAAATCACTTTAATTGTATATAGCTTCTCAATAACTATTTAATAAAATTGGTTTCATAATTTTTGGAGTTCATCTGTGAAAGTTAGGTTTTTGGCCCTTCATTGTACAGTCTCCTCGATTAAAATATTCATTATATTCCTTATTCCTTATTTTTATAAATTTATATTTTTATAATTTTGTAAATAATATACATAATATATGTACATAGTGAAATTAGAATAAAACCAAAAAAAGAATTTGTAAAATAAAATAAGTCTATGTAATACATAGGCAAAATACCTATGTTGTATATGTATATAAATAAAAGAGGATTTTATTCTTTTATTCATTATTCATCTATATTTTTATTATATTGTAAATATTATCTATATTGAATTAAAAATATAAATCCAAAATAAAACCCAATAAAATTCATTAAATAAATAAAATGTATATAAAATACAGGTAAAATACCAATAAGTATACCTACATAGTATATATACCTATTTATTTAAAAATGCAAATAAACTCAAAAAAATTAAATAAAATATATTTAGAATCATAAAAATAATTTATAAATTTATAAAATAAGAAAATAAAATAATAAAATAAAGTATAAAAAATAAATTATACAAAATACATATAAATATACTTATAAATACATTATTAAAATAAACCCATAATAAAATACATTAAAAAATAAATAAAAACATAAATAAATACTACATTATTTAACAAACATTTTTTATTTTATAAGCAAAAAATAATAAAATCATTTATTAGGTTAAATAAATTATTTTCGAATAAATACCTCTGTTTTGTCCTGTGGTGATTCTAGGTGGACCAATCAGGACGCGGCCCGCGTTGACCTCTGGTCAACTATCCCATCTGGGACCTGGCACGCCAGAACCATCTCTTCCCCGATTTTCTTGCCATTTTCATGGGCGTCTCTTCCACCGATTGCACTCGATTCCTTCTGACAAAATGATCCCCGATCATTGTACATCCACGCCCAACCTTTTATTCTTTTGTACATAGCTTGTAACGCCGCCAACGACCCGGTCAATAAGGGTGCTCCACCTGTTCTTAAATAAAGAACCTCCGCCATTTTCGCAAATTTGGTCAGCCATTACGCGTCTCCCTTCCTCGCATTCGGTCTAGGTGGATTACTGGTGATAGGAGGAGTCCCCTGGTACCTCGAATCGGTCGGAGAAGGCGGTAGTTGCACCCAAGGCCGCCGCTCCGACGAGGCCTCTGCTCCTTGGCCAAACACCAGGTATGAGCTGCACCTTTTAATGATTTTAGGTAGCTTTTATTCTTGTCATTCCATTTATGTTATTAGTATAGTGAATAAGTTAGGCGTGTAGCATAGTTTGGGCGATTCGTAGTTCGCCGGAGCTTTGCTCCGGCGAGCATTTCACGGTGTCCCCGACCTGCTCTGCCCTCCATTCCACCACCATCTGCTTCCCCTTCCATTTTCCCATGCCCCAGGCACCCTCACACACCCAGATCTTCATCAGATCTGGAGATCAGATCTCCTTCCTCCACCCATCGCAGAAGATCTCCGCCCGAAGCCCCCCTTCATCCATTTTCCGTTCTTACGGGACAAGGAAGTTTGCCGTCGTCCATTCTACGCAGGTTAGAGGTGCATTGAGGCACCTGGAGGCGTTCTTCGACGCATGCCGGAGGTACCTGGAGCGCTACCTCGACATCGGCCTAGTGGCGGCGCTCCGATCGTCTTTTGGCTGATCTATAGCCTCCTGCAGGTAGAGCGGAGCACCCGCGACATGTTAGGATCCTTTGGAGCAGCAAAGAGCGGCGGGGGAGGGAGATATCGCCGGAGGAAGTTCGCCCAGGCGAACCTTCCTCCTTGTTCTTCCTACTGCCCTCCCTGCCGTCAGATGAAGGAGGAGTCCCATATCAGAAGCCAGCCGTTGGATGGGGCTCGTCATCGACCGTCAGATCAGCCAGGCTGATCTAATCTCAGCCCTTCATCTGCGAAGCGGCATCGACAAACGTGGAGGCGCCACGTGGATAGATCACGCGTATCAGTCGTTGGATCAAGCGCCTTTGGGGGTAATTTTCACATATATCCCCCGCTCTTTTGTATTTAGATTTTAATACTGTAAATAAATTTTCCCGTTGTATAATAAATGTAATTTTTGTAAAAGGGCCCCTGCTTTTCTTGGAATTACAAAATGGTCCTTCCGTACCTCACGTGCAGTCCCACGTGAGGCGCGTGAAAATTGCATGTATACCCTGGCGCTTTTTGTAATTATAAAATAGTTCGAAAAAATTAAATAAATGTTTATTTCTTCTGGTTATTTTGCACAGAGCTCCCTGTAGTTATTTTATTTGCAAAAATGCCCCTGCCAGGTTGTTTAATTTGTGTGTCTTTTATGTATTTATTAAAAATACCTATGCTGCTGCTAAAAATCCACAAAAATTAGGTTAGATGCTCTATGTAGTGTACTTTCACGTCACATGTCCATTTTGCATTTTTTGCATTTAACCTGATTATTAAAAATGAAAAGGGGTCATTTTTGTACTGTTTCATTCATAAAATACCAAAAAAATATAAAAACATTTTGAAAAATTACATAAAAATTATATATGGTATATTTATATATATTGAGTCCAGAAAATGAAAAACCTTAAAAATAGAAAAATAAAATATAAAAATTTCAAGAAGCTCTAAAATCCTACAAAAAAATATAAAAACCCTAGAAAAATCCCAAAAATATATTTTCTCTTTTATAATTATCTATATATTATTATTTACATATTAAAATTAATTTGGGGTAATTTTGACACTTATTTTATATTTTTAGAACCCATATTATGCTCGGCCTAATTAATTAGTCCCATATTAGGGATATTTTTGGAATTAAAAAATACATAAAAATTAGTAAAATTCAGAAAACAACAAAAAAATTAGAAAAATATAAAAAGCCAAAAAATATTATATGTAATATATATCTTGAGTATCTATATAAATATATATATATATATCCCTATATTACTACTCCCTCTTCTCTTATATATATATATATATATCTTTATATATATTTATATTATATAATTAAAAATATAAAAAGAAAATATAACATATAAAAACAAAATAAAAATTAAAAAAACAAAAATAAAATTAAAAAAAGTAAATATAAAATCAAAAACCCATAAAACAATAAAGAATTGGACATGAACCAAGAATTGAATAACTGCGCAACCAATTTCATCACTCAACCATTCGCCTCCCAGTGTTCGATCTCTACTCATGCTTACACCTATACACCTTTGCATGTAGAGTTATAATAAATTTTAACTCCACATTTTTTATATTCCTTGCATATATTTTATTGTAGGTTAATTGTTGATTGGTTGGGATTCTGTCTGAGGTCACTTCAGCGACTGTCGATCTGCCTTGTGGAAAGACACGACCTCGGCTCAATTCCCTTTCATTAGCTAGCCAACAAAAGAAAAGAAATGTCAAAGAAAAATCTCTAAATGCCAAAGTCAAATTACAAATGAGCTTCCACTAATGGCGAGCGCTCCCGAACATTTTCAAAGTGTCCACATGGACCAAGCGCTAATTAGGACCAAGGAGTCGGGCTGACACCACAAAAAGGGCTCTGCATCTTAAGCGATACAAATCTGGGTGTCGAAGGTATCTTAGATACTCAGAAAAGACACACCCTGTTGTACACCCAGAAAAACAAGTGCAGACGACTCCAACTCTCTTGACGGACACATTGATCAGCAATATTAAAATGTACATGTGTTGAGTAAAAGGCACTCGAGAGGCCCCTTGTTCCAATGTGAGGGAGAGAAAAATAGACACAATCCCATACACTCCATCATCTGGTTGTCCATCTACATTTCAAGTCTGACAAACTAATGAGACGATTGACTGCAACAAGAATAGACTTATTCCCTAGTATTGAGGATGAGATCTAGAGGAGAGTCTCTGGGACTGGAACTTTGAGTGATGCCTCGACTCGACTCTCATGAAATGCAATACACTTAAGTTCATATCCTTATATTATATTGTACAAAAAGAGAGTCTGATAATTAGAGAAGTTGGATTCCTTCTGACTAAGGCTTGGATAAATCCAGAATTTTAGGATATCTTAAATTAAGGGTCTTCAGAAGATCGAACCTTGAAATCTTCACTTACACTATCATGAATTAATCCGACTCCTTCATTCTTTAGATTCTCGAGGACGAGCATGGTTTAAGTATAGGGGTATGATGAATCTCGTATTCATCATGCTAAAATCCATCAATTAAACCCCTGGCTTAATTAATCCAATAAAATTCTTCATCAAATCTTTATTTTTATCTTGTATTATATTGTGTATAATTAACTGATTAACACGGAATTCACGAGCGGTCGTATTGACTCACAAGGCGAGTCAACAGTCGGTGTGTTGACCACTACAAAATGAACCTCGTGTTTGATCAACAATTAACCCACACTATAGATATCAAACAATGATAAGCAATGTGAAGTTAAAAATTATTTTTAACTCTACATAAATGGTGTATAGCAAGCAAGTACGTAGAGAGTTCGAACACAGGGAGCAAACAGGGTAGATCAAACAAGTGTGTGTGAAAGTGTGAAGTGTTGTCTACACTATGCAAGGCAAATGTTTTTGTGGGTTTTTAATTTTTATATTTTTTTCTTTTTTTTATTTTTAATTTTTAATTTTGTATTTTGATTTTTAATTTTCTAATTTTTTTATAATTTTATATTTTATATTTTTTTCAATATTGGAATATATAAACAAGGTAACAAAAGAGGTGCTGCAAAATTTATAACAATATGCGAAAATAGCCAAAAATTTAGGAATAGAATCTTTTTGGTATTTTTATGATTTTCTACTGTTTTTGTGATTTTTGGGTATTTTTCAAAATATTTTTGGTATTTTTAAATACTGAAATAAAGGAAACATTGAATAAACTTGCAGGCCGAAATTAAAATGGGAAGGAAAAATATCAAACAGTGGCAACATTTTCCCAAATTAATTTTAAAATATAGATAATGAAACAAGGAAAACACAGCAACTGATTTTATATTTTTGTGATTTTTCTATGATTTTATAGGTTTTTATGAAGTTTTTAGAGGTTTTCAAATTTTCAAGGTTTTTCTTTTGCAATTTTTAGTGGTTTTTGGATTGACACTAGTCTATGACAAACCACACAAAATATATTTTTTTTGGAATTTTTTAAGATATTTTTATATTTTTTATCGGTTTTCTAATGCAAAGAGTATGAAAAATGCATGTTTTTGTTTTTTAATAAATATGAAAATGCAATAAAAATGCAATGCAAAATTGTGGCGTGAACAAGCAAGCTAACAGGAGCCTATGTGAATTTTTGTAGAATTTTTGGGCTTAAAATGATGCATGAAATAAATCAGACAAACACACAAAAATATCACAACCTAACAGGGGTATATATGCAAATACACAAAAGTCCAGGGGTATCAAAGCAATTTTCCACAAAATATTGTACTGAATATTTGAATTTATGGACCAAATACAAATCCTCAAACCCGCAAGGTTGTCAGCAGAAAATACCCACCAGGGCGCGCGACTTGCACGCGTCTGGCAGGGACCTAAAAGTAATTTCAAAAACCTCAGAGGGTATACATGCAATTTTTCCAAAAGTTTAACATTTAGACTACAAGTTCTGGTATTAAAATGAAATAACCAAAGGGCAAAGGGCCTCGATGCAAAATGCCCACACCTCACGTGAGGTGACGTGGCAGAGGACCCATCTGCAAATACATAAAGTCCGAGGGTCTTTTTGTAAGTTTTACAAAATATTTAAGCTACTAATTAAAGTTTCAGGACTCAAAAAAATTACAAAAGTCGCGAGGGTATACTTGCAAAAATCCCTCGCTAGGGCCATTGAACGGATGAGGCGATGTCACTTGCCACGTGTCGACGCGCGGGCCTCCGATGACGCTTCGGCCTGGACGTCTGAGATTAGATCTCAGATGAGATCCGACGGTGGGCTGGCTCTGATGATCGGACGGTCGCCGTGAAAACTGGGCCGCCTTCGAGATCCAACGGCTGCGTGGGGGTCTTGAAGAACTGGGACGAACTCGCAGGGAGGCGAGCTTCCCAGGCGTCGATCTCCCTCCTCCACCGTTCCTTTGCGCTCCAAAATGGTGTCCGATGCTCCTGCGGTGGTCCACAACTTGCTGGTAGCTCCAGAAATCTCCGGCGGAGGCCGGGGGGCTCGCACGAGGTCGCCGGAGCACAAGGGCTCCAGGTACCTCTCCGTTGCCTCCAAAACGAGCTCCAGCTGCGATTTAGAGCCCAGGACCTGCAAGAGAAAGGTGAAAGGACCCAGGGCAAATTTCCTGAGCCCCGCGGGATGGATGCGATGAATCGAATCGGTGGGGCGAAGCGCGGCCGGAGGTGCACTCCGACGAGATGAAATGATGGGATGAGTGGATCGATGTAAGCGAGAATTTTTTGAGGGTTTTTGATCCTAGAACTATGGCTAGAAGAATGCAAGAAAAATTAAGGGTAAATAACTACCTCAAGGGCCTGGGGATCCCGAGGTTAGGGGTACCTCAACGGTGGATGGCCGGAGGTGATGGAACGCCCAGGTCAGCGCTTCTCCGCCTCCTTGGATGGCTGATCGTGGAGCTGTCACCTCCAGGAGTCGAATGGAATCAAAAGGGGCCGAAAGAGACCAAGAGTGGGGTTCAAAATCCAAAATGGAGGTGGCGGGTGGATTTTTGAAGGGTGGCAAAGCAGCGGACTTCGAGGTAGGATCACGGGTGCGCGAAGAAGATCTACGAAGATCTAATAGGCCGGCGAGGATCCTGGTGCTACAGGGAACAAGTTCCATGAAGACGTCCTCTCTCGAGCAACGCAATGATGGAGAAAAAATAGAGAAGAAAGGGTCCCGGGAAGGGCTGACAGGAGGCACATGGGGAAGGATGGCCAGTTGACCTGGGTCAACTGGGGCCGTCTCCTGATTGGTCCACATGGACCAATAAGGAAAAATCCCTGAAAACGAATTTGTAAAATCAATTAAAAATCGAAAATGGCTGAATTAAATTTAGGTTATTAAAAAAATTATTTAATATTTTATGTATTATTTTATTCTGATTTTTAATTATTTTTATGGAATATATACTTACAAGTTTACTTTTATACCCCTTATAGGTATATTACCTATATATTTTATTAATTTATTTTTATTTTGTGTTTTAAATTTCTTTAAATCTGTTTATTATTTTATAAAATTATAAAATAATTTTATATACTTAAATATATTTTTACTTTATTTTTCTGATATGTTTTGTACACTTAATAAATTATAAGTACGTATTATACAAGTTTGTATATAGGTATTTTACCTATGTATTTATATATATATGTATTTTATTTTGCATTTCTTTTGTATTTTTATTCTGATTTTAATGCATAAGTATATTATAACTAATATTTACAAAATTATAAAAATATAAAATTATAAAAATAATGAATAAATAATAAATGGAATATTTTAATCGGTACAATTGTACATTGTGGGTCCAAAACTCAACTTTCAAACTGTAACTCCGCCAAATGCGAAACCACCATTAAATAGATTATTTTATTCTATATACAATTAAAGGTGAGTTTGATGTATTTGGATTTTTCAATTGTGAGATACGGGTCTGGAAAGTTAGGAATTTGGATTTTTATTCAGACCATGACTTTTTATCTGTACATTATTTTTCAGTGAAATCAATTTTGTATTTTTATTTATTAAATTATCTACAACTTTCATGTACAAGGTTTCTTTATTTGATGTATAAAAAGTGGAACCAAAAATAGGTCCCAAAATGAATAAAGAATGCATTGAATAAAAGGTATTTTTATTGTATTTTGGCCCTTATCTCCCCCTACTTTATTCCTTGTCGACCTATTCATCAAGATGCCTAGGTCTCGGGGTTTCGGGTCATAAAATATTTACAATATTTTATTCTTTTTTATTTTATTTTCTTTATTCTATAATTTTGGCTTTAATTACAGTATTTTACACACTGTTTACATGCACATGCATGAATGCTAAGATGATGAGATTAAGGCTATTTACAGGCATTTGTTAGGGTTTTTGAGGCCAAAATGATAGAATAAAGATGATGAAATGTGCATTCATCATCCCCCTATACTTTACCTTTGCTAGTCCCTAGCAAACACTTATGCAATAAGTGCAAAGAGAAAAAGAAAGAGAAGATAAAGAAGAACTTGGATTGAGTTTAATTATCAAACTTGTCTTCACAAAATCAAAGTTTGGAGCTTAAGTCGGACCTTTAGAATTTTAGTGCGGGAGGAACCTTAATGAGAACCAGATTTAAAATCCAACAGTACTTGAGAATCCCAAAACTCTGCTCAAGTCTCCTCAATAGCCAGGTCAGAAATATCTCAATTCATATGCAAACCCTTACGACTATGAATCTGACTCGTGCTGTGTAAGTGATGGTGGCTCTCCCCAACTAGAATGACAAAGAAACTGACTTCTCCAGTACAACAACCCAATGATTCCCCAATCCAACAACTCCATCCTCGAGGAGCGGGGTATTCCCTTCTAAGTTCAAGTGGCAGCCAGCTCAAGAGGAGGGGGTGAAGAGAAGAATGGACAGTAGCCAGTGTAGCTACCTATCCCGGGATGCAAGATCAGTGTAGTCAAGTCATCATGCTGCAGGCTCACATATTTGACTTTGGAACTCAAGCTTGCTTATTGGCTTTACAACATATGTACATACTTTGCAGACTTCTTATTTTTGTACATGCCGGAACACACATTTTTTTATTATTATTCATAGCAGCATTTACATAAGGAGTTTTTCCTCTTGAGCCAGTAGACAATCCCTCTTTTGAAGCTTTATTGCAACCCACAACCTCCTGTCTTTAGACTTCCTCATCACTGGACGGGTTGGGGTGCACTTCCCTCCCTAGAGGAGGACAAATGTTTCCACTTGTGTGCGTCTCATACCGACAAATCCAACCTCCTCACCACTCCAACTGAGTTGAGCCATGTGAAAGGTGCAAGTGTCCAAGTTAGGTCATTATCAACAAGAGTTGTGCGTGTGCTCCGAAATACTCTACTTAGGCAGTCAAGAATCCATTGAACCAAGTCTCTTGATCCTCAAAGAATTAAGTCAACTAGACCTGAAGTACCTCAATCCCAGTTCCTATAAGGTTCATGTTTAATTAGGTAGATTTAAGGTCCAACCAAGCTCCAATCTTCAGATTTTACTCAGACTCGTTCAATTGTCAAACTCAATCCGAAAAATGCGAATGCTATGCAATGCTATGCAGAAAATATTTTTGTGATGCAATTTTCAAAGATTTTGAACTTTTTATGGATTTTTAGAAAAGATGATGATGATGCATATGCATTTTTTAGATTTTTCAAAAAGATTTTTCAAGTGTTTTTGGATTTTAATTTTGCAAATGTTTTTGGGTTTTTTGAAAACGAAAGATTTTGGCTAAAAGCTAGGTGAAAAATATGTACATGGGAGTGCTTCATATATTTACAAGAAGTGGATTTTAAGAATTTAGAAGGGTAAGTGGTCAATTTTATAGGTATATATATAGTGAATTTTAGGTGTGATGTACGTATTCCTCAAACTTATTTGATACAGGTTTTTCAAAAAATTTTGAAAACTATAGTCCAAAATAATTTTTACAAACATTTTTACAAACATGTACAAATATTTGAAAATCATTTTGCAAAGGTTTTCCAAACAGTATATATAGATTTTTCAAAATATTTTTGCCACCATTTTTCAACCCATTTGCAAATCATTTTTCAAACATTTTATTTCACACAAAGAAAACAAATTTTTACAAAACACACATTCTACACAGGTTGAAAACATGTAACAAAATATTTTCAAAATAGTTTTCAAAAGATTTTCACAAGGATTTTCAAACTATTTTTCAAACATTTTGCAAAAAACATTTTCACCTAATTTATTAATCAGTATATACAAAAAGAATTTGAGGAATGAAATACCTTTTTATTACTGGTTTTTAATGAATTTTAAAGAATAATTAGCCATATTATTAGGAAAATACGAAATTACGAGTTATGGCTAAAGTATATACACAGTATATACGACCCCCCTATACTTAGCTTGAGCTATGTCCTCATAGATCGGAGATAAAAGAGAAGACATAACTCGTACAAAGTATAGGCAAGTCTAAAGAATAAATAAACGAACCAATGAGAAGTTGACCGTCCCCCCTATACTTAGGATCAAGTAATCCTAAGTATAGCAGACTGTACATAACGTAGGGAGGGTCAAGGGTGGGAATGAACAAATCGTACTCGGGTTGTCTCCCCCTATACTTAGGGTAAGATATCCCTAAGTATAGTCAATAAGAAGAGACAATGGAGAGGATCGAGAAGAATGAAAACTCAGGGTGCACACCCCCCTATACTTAGGACAAAGTACATCCTAAGTACAGAAAACTGGCAACAAGGGGAGGCATCTTTTTGATAGATAAAGAAAATAGAAAAGGAAAAGAAGAAAAGAAGAAAAGAAGAAAAGAAGAAAATAAATCAACAGATGAAAGAGTGATATGAACAGATGGATCTGTACAGCGGAAGCTGGAATTGATCACCATGTATGAGATGCAGATGATATGAGTCAAAGAACACATCTCATACCAGAACAATGGGGGCAACGTCAATGGTCGGCGGATCATGATCTAGATATAGTTTCAGGCATTGACCATTGACACAGAAGGTGGAAGAAGATGACGGTTCGGATATGTCGATGCTACCATTGTCATGTACCTTCCTGACCACGTATGGACCTTTCCACTTGCTCTGTAATTTCCCTGGGAATAATTTCAGCCTGGAATCAAACAACCATACTCTCTGATCTGGCTCAAACTGTTTATGGCTGATATGGGAATCGTGCCATGTTTTCACTTTCTCTTTGTACTGTAGGCTGTTGGAAAAGGCTGTGTCTCTCAGTTCTTCCAAGGTTGCCAACTCTGCTCTTGTCTGTTCTCCTATGCTCTCGGGATCTAACAATAACTCAGTGACTGCCCAAAAGGATTTGTGCTTGATTTCCACTGGCAAATGGCACGTCTTGCCATAGACGAGTCGAAAGGGAGATGTCCCCAATGGATTCTTGAAAGAAGTCCGATAGGCCCACAAGACAGAGTCCAAAAGCTGTGACCAATCCTTTCGGTCTGGGCGGACAACTTTCTGCAAGATAGTTTTTATCTCCCGGTTCGATACTTCGGCAAGACCATTAGTCTGAGGGTGATACGGTGTGGCAACCCGATGGTCAATGCCGAACTCGTCTGCAAGGGCCCTAACCTTGTCATTGACGAAATAAGACCCCCCCGTCTGAAATCAAGACTCTTGGTACCCCGAACCATGAAATGATATTTTTCCTCAAAAATTTGCATACGGTTTAAGCATCTGCGGCTCGGGCGGGGATGGGCTCAACCCATCGGCTGACATAATCCACCGCGAGCAAAATATGCTCGAATCCCTGACTCTTAGGAAATGGGTCCATGAAATCAATCCCCCATGCATCAAAAACCTCACAAAAGTGAATGGGTTGCATGGGCATCATGTCTCTCTGCCCGCAGGTTCCCATCTTCTGACAGTCAGTACATCTCTTCACAAACTCATCAGAATCCTTGAAGAGAGTAGGCCACCATAGGCCGGATTGAAGCACCTTCTGTGCTGTCCTTTTTCCAGAATGATGTCCTCCTGCCTCAAGCTTGTGGCAGTAGGTGAGGACGCTATGCTGCTCTTCTTGAGGAATGCACCTCCTCCAGATGCTATCCCCCCCTTCATGATAAAGGACGGGATCCTCCCAATGGTAAAACTTGGCCTTCGCCAGGAAGGTCTCGCGTTTCTGACTGGGCCAACCTTGTGGGACCGTCTTGGCAACAAGATAGTTCACAATGTCAGCATACCACGGGAGTGAGGTGATAGCCAAGATTACCTCATCTGGGAATGTCTCTGTGATAGGTGCGCTGGGTTCAGATTCCTCAAGATTCTCCAATCTGGAGAGATGATCCGCCACCACATTCTTGACTCCAGGCTTATCCTTAATCTCAATATCAAATTACTGGAGCAGAAGGATCCATCTGGTAAGACGTGCTTTGGCATCCTTCTTGGCCATTAAATACCGGATGGCGGTGTGATCTGTGTAGATTGTCACTCTAGATTCGAGAATATAAGATCGATACTTATCCAAAGCAAAGACTACGGCCATCATCTCTTTTTCAGTCACAGTGTAATTCTGCTGAGCGGCATCCAAAGTCCGGCTGGCGTAGTGAATGGCAAACGACAATCCATCCCTCCTCTGTCCAAGCACAGCCCCAACGGCAAAATCCGAAGCATCTGTCATGATCTCGAATGGAAGAGACCAATCGGGTGGCTGAAGGACAGGAGCTGAAACAACCATACCTTTGAGAGTCTCAAAAGACGCAAGACACTTATCATTGACAAGGAACTCGATGTCTTTTATCAGCAAATCAGTAAGCGGTCGGGCAATACGACTGAAGTCCTGAATGAACCGTCGGTAGAACCGACATGCCCAAGAAAAGACCGCAACTGGCGCAAATTGGACGGTGGATTGAGTTTTCTAATGATATCCACCTTGGCCGGATCGACCTCCATGCCCCTGTTTGGAGACGATATGACCAAGGACCGTCCCTTGAGTCACCATGAAGTGACTCTTCTCCCAAGACAAGACAAGATTGACCTCAATGCAGCGCTGAAGCACACGGTCTAGGCAGTCAAGACAAGCATCGAACCCATTGCCATAGACCGAGAAGTCATCCATGAAGACCTCTAAACAGTCACCCACCATGTCCGAGAAAATGGACAACATGCACCTTTGGAATGTCGCTGGAGCGTTACATAGACCAAAGGGCATCCGTATGAAAGCATAAGTCCCAAACGGGCAGGTGAATGTCGTCTTCTCCTGGTCTTCGGGCGCAATGGCCACTTGATTATATCCAGAGTACCCGTCAAGAAAACAATAATGACTCTTCCCAGCTAGCCGTTCGATAATCTGATCAATGAAGGGTAGCGGGAAATGATCCTTCTTGGTGGCCTCATTTAATCGTCTGTAGTCCACACAGACCCTCGAAGAAGTGGGTACTCGGGTAGCGATCTCCTCTCCAGACTCATTCACAACTGTAGTGATACCCATCTTCTTGGGCACCACATGTAACAGACTAACCCATTTAGAGTCGGAGATGGGGTAGATAAAATCGACGCTCCACCACTTCGAAATTTCTTTCATGACTACGTCTCGAAGATTCGGGTTCAGCCGTCGTTGGAACTCACGCGACGGCCTAGCGTTGTCCTCAAGATAGATGTGATGGGAGCACAGAGCCGGACTAATCCCCTGGAGATCGACTATACTCCAACCTATTGCCTTGCGGTTTCTTTCAAGAACCTCCGTCAGACGAGATTCTTGCTCTCCAGTCAAACCTGCTGAGATAATGACTGGGTGCATATCAGGCTCACCCGCAAGGAATCTATACTTCAACGACTGCGGCAGAGGTTTCAGTTCTGGACAACTGGGAGGAGGCAGATCTGGCTTTTGATATGTCTGTGTGAAGGCGACCAGGTCTGCATGTGAAAACTCTCACTCTGCATGAATATCTGATGAAGGGCGGCCTGCTGAATCATCAATAAACTGCACTGGCTCGCACTTTATCATGGCTGTTGGCTCAGAAGGAATCAGACAAGGCAAATAGTCATCGAAATCATCCCAATCAATGTTTGAGTCCGAGGGATCAGAAGAAGATGAACACGATTGGAAATCATCAGCACCACTTGTCCCAACACTGTCAGCCTCAGGTGTATCCTCGTCCAGGGGTGTGCTCTCCCAGCTCTCGACTGTCGTGAGCTTTAGATATAATGAATCTGTAGGCAAGGCGAGGGTTGGTGCTACATGATCTGTCCAGTTGGATTCATCATCGGTCATCACAAATCACACTCCTGGTGGATGTTTAACTCTTCCTCTGTCATATGCGCGGCTTCGCTGGACTGCTCCGAGCATTCAAGTTCTCTGGCTCTGGTTTCCTCGATCGTCTCTATTTGTATGGTTTCACCCTCTACGCGAAAACACACCTTCCCACTATCATGATCGGTCACTGCCTTGGCTGTGGCCAAGAATGGACGTCCGAGTATGATGGGGGCATCGGTCGCCGACTCAGGGATCTCCATGTCCAACACAACGAAGTCCACGGGGAATTTCAGGCCCAGAATGGTAACGACCATGTCTTTCAATAACCCCTTCGGCCTCTTAGTCGACCTATCAGCAAACTGAAGGACTGTCCTGTTCCTAAGAAGAGGACCAAACTCGAATTGGTTGAGCAAGGCTGCCGGAAGAAGGTTAATTGAAGAGCCGCTATCTAACAGAGTACGATCAAACTGGTGCTCTTGAATCTTGCATCTGACATAGGGAGCTCCTGCATCTGGTCGCTTGGCTGGCAGTTTGTTCTGAATAGTGCAGCAAGTGGAATGAGTGAGCACATGGATTTGATCTCTGTGGTTCCTCCTCTTCCTGTGGACGGTGGTCTTCTCTTTCAAGTTCTTTTTGAAGAGGGGGATGTGCTCAAGTGCTTCTTGCAGAGTCAGCTGGATATGAAATATGTCTATCATCTGATTGCTGAACTCTACCTGCTGATCTTTTTTTAGGATTTTCTCTTTTATTCCCCTTCGCTCGGAGGAGTGCCTCAGGGAAGGGGATGGTAGGGGCCTCCTCAGATGGAGGACTAGGAATAGGTCCCTGTGCCTGTGAAGGAGGAGAATCCATACAATCATCATCATTCAACACATATGGATCCGCAATGTGAACAAAAACCTTTCCTTATTCATATTTTTGTCTTTCTTTTTGTTACCACAGTCCATGGATACAAAAGGTGGTAACATCACAGATGGAGGCTCAACAAAAGTGGATGTGGTGGCCTCAGTATCACCACCGGCACCTGTCTTCACGACATCAGCACCGTGTTCTGGCTCAGCATCCAAAATGGTGGCATCAGCACCACCGTCTGCATCTGGTATCACGACGGCTTCAGTACCGTTGTCTGGATCTCCATTGTTGGTGGCCTCAGCACCACCGTCATCGATGTCGTCATTAGCAGCATCAATACCGCTACCTGGCTCATCTAGCGCTCCGGATTCTGCATGTGGTTGTCGCTCAGATGAGGCGTCGCCGGCTGGCATCCTACCGCTCCTAGTAGTCACAAAATCAGCATCATATAGAGGAGAAGATATATCACTCAAATAGTCACTAGGAGAGATATCCTCTGTAAACTCTACCTGCTCAGACTTCCTTTTTAGATTGTTCGGGTTAGGTTCAATCTGGGCGGGTATGGCGGCCTTGCCTTTGATGATTTCCCTCATCTCCTGCCGAAAATTCATCCCTTTCTTTCCTGAAGGATGCTCGCTGTTCGGAGAGCAAGCGGGCAATATCATCGAGAGCTGGGTTCTCAAAAGCGGGGGCTTGAGAACCGGATGGGTTCCCTTGCGGGAAATGAGGCTGCTGCTGCTGCTGGTACTGCTGGTACTGGGGAGGATGGGGGTATGACTAATGAGGATGCTAACGCTGCCTCCACTGCTGTCCCTGATAAGCGGGACGAGGACCCTGCTGATACTGTTGCTGCTGGGCATATTGGGGCTGCTGCTGCTGCTGTGGCTGCTGGCTTCTCTGCTGTCCTTGAGCTGGATTCTGCTGCTGGGATGAGGAGCCAGCATTGCCCCAATGGAATCCGGGGTGATCAAGACGAATCCCGGGCTGAGGGTACCGGTCGTACCATATCCCATTGACTTCCATCAATGGTTCCTGCTCGAAGGAGGGTGGAGGAAGAACTGCCAGTGGCTGCTCCGGCTGGTAGACCACCATCTGAGTGTCCTGCGATGGCGGCTATGCTGGGTAGTATTGTAGCAACGGGACCTGCTCTGCCTGAATGTGGTTGACCTGGCGGTACGAGGCAGAGGATTGGTTGGAGTTGCTACTGGTTGGGTCAGCCCGTGACCTGGGAGGCTGCTGGGAAGATATCTGTGCTTCATGGACGCACAGGATCTGCGTCTTCAGGTCACTCATTGTCTTGGCAATCTGGTCCATCTAGGCCATGCCTTGCATCTGTTTCTTCTCGAGGATCTCGAGACGGTCCAGTTTCTCACTGATGATTCCCATATCGGCTGCTGCTGATTCGGCTTGTGCTGCGGCTGCCAACGACGTGTTAGGACCGGCATCGATGTGGGTGATCCTCTGGAATGATCCCGCTCCTTGCGGGGGCTTCTGCTGTGTATAAACACGGGCTTGGGCCATGACGGTTGAATTCTCTGCCATGCCTTCATAAATGGCCCAAACGTCGTCCTCACCTTTGGAGAAATAAGACCCAACGCAAGATGCGTTGACAAGCCCCTGTAGCTCCGGTGTCAGCCCACAAAAGAAGCTCTGATCTAGATTGGGTTTGGAGATATCGTGATGTGGACACCGGTCGATGAGCTCTCTGAATCGATCCCAGGCTTCATGGAATTGTTCATTCGGGATCATGACGAAGTTGCTAATCATGGCTCTAGCTGCATTGGTTTGGCCGAGAGGGTAGTACTTCTTCAGATACGTGGTCCGAAGATCTGCCCAAGTATCGATGAATCACCCTAAGTGCTTGAGCCAGTATGCGGCTCTATCAACCAAGGAGAAAGGGAAGGAGATCATCTTGATAGTGTCCTCGGTCATCAGCCTATCATGGATGGTACTGCAGATCATTTCGAACTCTTGGAGGTGGAGGTGTGGCTCTTCGGTAGGCAACCCATGGAATTTGGGTAGAAACTGAATGGTATGGGCCGAAGCTCGAAATCTCCATGGATAGGCGGAAGTCGGATCCATCAGTGAGTGAGGGAAGCTGCTGGATTGTGCAATTCTCGCATGATGGTTTGCGGCGGCCTCTCAGCATCAGGATATCCTCCTCCTGCATCAGGTCCATCTCCTCCTCCACCACCGCCACCGCCCCCAGGTCGGATTTCTCTCATTTGTGTTATCTCTCGCATGAGATCATCCATGAAGGTTCCCTGATCGCGGATCTGTCTCTGCATTGTCTCCAGGGATGCTAGCAAGGAATTGTTGATGTCCGCTTGATCAAATAAGAAAGGAGGGTGATCATGGTCATCTGGATGCTCTCCTCTGTCAGCCATGTCTGGGTTCTCTGAAAAAGCAAAAGAACCCATCTCAGGTGCCGTCAAATGTTCCGAACTCTGCGATGCACTGAAATCTGAGACTCTTGGACTGATGGAAGGGGAATGAGAAGGGTGGTCGAGGGGGAACAGGGTGGAAGTGAACTCAGGCTCGGAGAGTGGACTCTCCGAGGTTGTCCTAGATGAATGAGGAGGAGTGCTGGATAGCGGTGCCGACAAGGTCAGCCTAAGAGACCTCCGTCTCGTCATCTTGATTATTGGGAAGAGCAAGGTGAATGTAGAAGAAGAAGGAAGGAAGGAACAAAATTGCGCACAATTGTGCTGTTTTTTATCTTGACCTAAAATAAACTAGCAATCAAACACAAGCAGGGTGAGTTCACCAACTCAACACATAAAGCCATGAAGGTTCGGCTTTTATCTTGTCAGTTTTAATCTTGAATTCGGGAATTTATCTTATCACGAGTCCTTAGAGCGCTACGCCTAAAGGAGAGAGAGTACTGCCGGAAGAGTATCCCGTACTTGTCCTCCTCCTGTAAAACCTGTAGCTTGTGCTTTTTGAGGTCCTTGTAACCCTTCCCGGATCCCTACTCAGCCAAAGAAATAGAGAAAGGAAGCCAATAGGCGAAACCGATACTTCGGAACTCGCTCGCAATGGAATCACCCGTGAGCGTGCAAGAACCTACTCGGACGCGAGACGATGAGACAGACACCCCCGTGAAGGCGTGGCCTAGGCCCGATACTTCGGACAAGGTCGATGCTCTACACAATAGAGAGTCACCAATGTTGACCAAGCCCTACTCGTCCACGTACGATAGAAGCGCCAATACTTCGGAAATCCAGGCGATACACAAGGCAGCCACAAGCTGGGTTTTTGGCTATAATCCTTACGAAGCACTCAACTCACTTGGAAGGAGACCTTCCCATGCAACTTGAAAACAAGTGAGGGTGTTACTCTCTCCAAACAATGAATCCAATTACAAGTTTTATTTAGGTCAAAGTTTTCTTAGCAGTCCCTTTTTTAATTTTTTGGTGTTATCGCTTCTTTTGAGTAGATTCAAACAAGCGCCTAACGATTTTTGTATTTTCTTGATCCTACTTTGTCCAAAAACAGAGGGAGAATAGAGTCGGAAAATCCATGCAAGTCGACACAAAGATGGAAATCTCACCTTTGTGCATAAATGATGGATGCAAAGTAAGAAGACTTACAGTGAATCCCAGCTCTCTCCATGCGGGATGCAAAGCAGAAATTTGTAAACTTAAACTACATGCCGGTATGCAATGCGGAAATCGTCCTAAGATAGGCAACTGCTAGCGTGAAGAACCACAAGTTAATCACCAATCCTCGATCCTAAGAGTCCGGTCTAGACCCCCCCTCCTCTTCTCGACACATCGAGTTCAGGAGTAGCGCTTGATGGGGAGGGCTCGCGGAGCGGCGGATCTAAGAAGATGAGTTAACTGTTTAATTAAACTAAGTCCAAATTCGAGCTATAGGTGCATGCAATGGTTATTAGTGTGTTTGGACCTAATCTAATCGAACAAGCATGCCTAGAACTAAGGGCTCAATCCACAAAAGAAATGAAAAATGAAAACAAAACCGAAAAATGACCGTCGACAAACGCGATGAAAATCGCGGTGAGCCCCAAGGTGAACAAACACCCGGAAGTTAGGCCCGAAGTGTCTAAGTGTCCAAGTCCTATATTATTACAAATTAATAAATCTCTC
The DNA here is from genome assembly GCA_037367405.1 of Ottelia alismoides. Lineage (NCBI taxonomy): Eukaryota > Viridiplantae > Streptophyta > Magnoliopsida > Alismatales > Hydrocharitaceae > Ottelia > Ottelia alismoides. The sequence continues at coordinate 281,082 of JAZKJV010004227.1, read as the reverse complement.
TCACACAAAAATAAGAATGCAAACTAATCTAAGCACTCTCTCACTCCTCCTGCTCTCTCCTGCCGGCTTGGCTTAAGAAAAGCCGGCTCCGCTTCACGTGGTTGCTTCAGATCCTCTAGGCGATCCACCTCGCTCCGCGGTCCCTTGCAAGAAGACAAAGAGATGGTTAGAAAAACTCAAAAATATATATCAGAACAAGAGAGATAAAAGAGCAAGCAATAATGAAGACAACAAACACAATCAAGCCAAAAATATGAACTACTCGCTGCTGCTCCCCGGCAACGGCTCCATTTGATTAACACGGAATTCACGAGCGGTCGTATTGACTTACAAGGCGAGTCAACAGTCGGTGTGTTGACCACTACAAAATGAACCTCGTGTTTGATCAACAATTAACCCACATTATAGATATCAAACAATGATAAGCAATATGAAGTTAAAATTTATTTTTAACTCTACATAAACGGTGTATAGCAAGCAAGTACGTAGAGAGTTCGAACACAGGGAGCTAGATCAAACAAGTGTGTGTGAGAGTGTGAAGTGTTGTCGACACTATGCAAGGCAAATGTTTTTGTGGGTTTTTAATTTTTACATTTTTTTCTTTTTTTGTTTTTAATTTTTAATTTTGTATTTTGATTTTTAATTTTCTAATTTTTTTATAATTTTATATTTTATATTTTTTCAATATTAGAATATATAAACAAGGTAACAAAAGAGGTGCTGCAAAAATTATAACAATATGCAAAAATAGCCAAAAATTCATGAATATAATCTTTTTGGTATTTTTATGATTTTCTACTGTTTTTGTGATTTTTGGGTATTTTTCAAAATATTTTTTGTATTTTTAAATACTAAAATAAAGGAAAACAGTGAATAAACTTGCAGGCCGAAATTAAAATGGGAAGGAAAAATATCAAACAGCGGCAAAATTTTCCCAAATTAATTTTAAAATATAGAAAATGAAACAAGAAAAACACAGCATCTGAGTTTATATTTTTACGATTTTTCTATGATTTTATAGATTTTTATGAAGTTTTTAGAGGTTTTCAAATTTTTAAGGTTTTTCTTTTGCAATTTTTAATGATTTTTGGATTGACACTAGTAGATGACAAAACACACAAAATATAATTTTTTTGGAATTTTTCAAGATGTTTTTATAATTTTTATGGGTTTTCTAATGCAAACAGTATGAAAAATGCATGTTTTTGATTTTTAATAAATATGAAAATGCAATAAAAATGCAATGCAAAATTATGGTGTGAACAAGCAAGCTAACATGAGCCTATGAGAATTTTTGTAGAATTTTTGGGCTTAAAATGATGCATGAAATAAATCAGAGAAACACACAAAATTATCACAGCCTGGTAGGGGTATATATGCAAATACACAAAAGTCCAGGGGCATCAAAGCAATTTTACACAAAATATTGTACTGAATATTTGAATTTATGGACCAAATACAAATCCTCAAACCCGCAAAGTTGTTAGGACAAAATACCCACCAGGGCGCGCGATTTGCACGCGCCTGGCAGGGACCTAAAAGTAATTTCAAAAACCTTCGGGGGTATACGTGCAATTTTTTCCAAAAGTTTAACATTTAAACTACAAGTTCTTGTATTAAAATGAAATAACCAAATGGCAAAGGGCCTCGATGCAAAATTCCCACACCTCACGTGAACATGTCACGAGAGGTGACGTGGTAGAGGACCCATCTGCAAATACATAAAGTCCGAGGGTCTTTTTGTAAGTTTTACAAAATATTTTAAGCTACTAATTAAAGTTTCAGGACTCAAAAAAATTACAAAAGTCGCGAGGGTATACTTGCAAAAATCCCTCGCTAGGGCGATCGAACGGTTGAGGCGATGTCACTTGCCACGTGTCGACGCGCGGGCCTCCGATGACGCTTCGGCCTGGACATCTGAGATTAGATCTCAGATGAGATCCGACGGTGGGCTGGCTCTGATGATCGGACGGTCGCCGTGAAAACTGGGCCGCCTTCGAGATCAACGGCTGCGAGGGGGTCTGGAAGAACTGGGACGAACTCGCGGGGAGGCGAGCTTCCCAGCATCGATCTCCCTCCACCGTCGTTCCTTTGCGCTCCAACATGGCGTTCGATGCTCCTGCGGTGGTCCACAACTTGATGGTAGCTCCAGAAATCTCCGGCGGAGGCCGGAGGGCTCGCGCGAGGTCGCCGGAGCACAAGGGCTCCAGGTACCTCTCCGCCGCCTCCAAAACGAGCCCCAGCTGCGATTTAGAGCCCAGGACTTGCAAGAGAAAGGTGAAAGGACCCAGGGAAAATTGCCTGAGCCCCGCGGGATGGATGCGATGAATCGAATCGGTGGGGCGAAGCATGACCGGAGGTGCACTCCGGCGAGATGAAATGATGGGATGAGTGGATCGATGTAAGCGAGAATTTTTTGAGGGTTTTTGATCCTAGAACTATGGCTAGAAGAATGCAAGAAAAATTAAGGGTAAATAACTACCTCAAGGTCCTGGGGAGCCCGAGGTTAGGGGTACCTCAACGGTGGATGGCCGGAGGTGATGGAACGCCCAGGTCAGCGCTTCTCCGCCTCCTTGGATGGCTGATCTTGGAGTTGTCACCTCCAGGAGTCGAATGGAATCAAAAGGGGCCGAGAGAGACCAAGAGTGTGGTTCAAAATCCAAAATGGAGGTGGCGGGTGGATTTTTGAAGGGTAGCGAAGCAGCGGACTTCGAGGTAGGATCACGGGTGCGCGAAGAAGATCTAGGAAGATCTAGTAGGCCGGCGAGGATCCTGGTGCTACAGGGAACAAGTTCCATGAAGGCGTCCTCCTCTCTCGAGCAACGTAATGATGGCAAAAAAATCGAGAAGAAAGGGTATCGGGAAGGGCTGACAGGAGGCACAAGGGGGAGGACGGCCAGTTGACCTAGGTCAACTGGGGTCGTCTCCTGATTGGTCCACGTGGACCAATCAGGAAAAATCCCTGAAAACGAATTTGTAAAATCAATTAAAAATCGAAAATGGCTGAATTAAATTTAGGTTATTAAACAAAAAATATTTAATATTTTATGTACTATTTTATTCTGATTTTTAATTATTTTTATGGAATATATACTTACATGTTTACTTTTATACCCCTTACAGGTATATTACCTATATATTTTATTAATTTATTTTTATTTTGTGTTTTTAAATTTCTTTAATTCTGTTTATTATTTTATAAAATTATAAAATAATTTTATATACTTAAACATATTTTTACTTTATTTTTCTGATATGTTTTGTACACTTAATAAATTATAAGTATGTATTATACAAGTATGTATATAGGTATTTTACCTATGTATTTATATGCATGTATTTTATTTTGCATTTCTTTTGTATTTATTCTGATTTTAATGCACAAATATATTATAACTAATATTTACAAAATTATAAAAATATAAAATTATAAAAATAATGAATAAATAGTAAATGGAATATTTTAATCGGTACAACTGTATAATGTGGGTCCAAAACTCAACTTTCAAACTATAGCTCCGCCAAATGCGAAACCACCACCATTGAAATAGATTATTTTATTCTATATACAATTAAAGCGAGTTTGATGTATTTGGAGTTTTCAATTGTGAGATACGGGTCTGGGAAGTTAGGAATTTGGATTTTTATTCAGACCATGACTTTTTATCTGTACATTATTTTTCAGTGAAATCAATTTTGTATTTTTCTATATTTAATTATCTACAACTTTCATGTACAAGGTTTCTTTATTTGATGTATAAAAAGTGGAACCAAAAATAGGTCCCAAAATGAATAAAGAATGCATTGAATAAAAGGTATTTTTATTGTATTTTGGCCCTTATCTCCCCTACTTTATTCCTTGTCGACTTATTCATCAAGATGCCTAGGTCTCGGGGTTTCGGGTCATAAAATATTGACAATATTTTATTATTTTTTCTTTTCTTTTCTTTATTCTATAATTTTGGCTTTAATTACAATATGTTACACACTGTTTACATGCACATGCATGAATGCTAAGATGATGAGATTAAGGCTATTTACAGGAATTTGCTAGGTTTTTGAGGCCAAAATGATAGAATAAAGATGATGAAATGTGGATTCATCATTAACCCTTAACTATTTGTATTTAATTTCCCTTATTTTTCTTGTATTTATTTTATCATCAAAATCCCCTAAAAATTAGATAGATAGATCGTCCATAATTCACTGACCCTTTAAAAAGACTAAAAAAATACAAAAACAAATCAAAGATAAAAAAATCGGTGTTTTTATCCCCCTTAAAAATACTCCCAAAAATGTTTTTTGTACAAATGACCTCTTATGGTCTTTTCTCCAACAAAGTTGTAGATCTCGTCGAGACAAGCAACTTTCATGTTTTGACTTTTTCCTAATTTTGCCTCTAACTATTTCTTTTGTATTTATCTTTGTATTTATTCTCTGGATTTTTTTGATTGGGCCACGTGGCACCCTCTGGGCCGCCCACATGGCTTGCGCCTCCTCTCGACACCCGACGCCCATCTGGGCCGATGGATCCACTCGCCCCCGCCTCCATCTCAGCCCTCCATCGCCATCCACTCCCCAGCCGTCAGATCTATCTCCAGATCAAATCTCAACCGCTACCCAGCACCGCATCTATAGCCGTTGGATCGATCTCCTATCCTACGCCTATCTTCGCGCCACGTAGCCTATTCGCATCAGCCGTCCGATCGCCTTATCATCTAACGCCCCTCCACCTACCACGTCACCCCTTCTCCTTCCACCGTTAGATCTCCCCCATCTTCCAATCGCAGCTACTCCTTCGCACCGTAACACCAGCCAACCGATCACATCTTGGATCTGATCTCTACCCTTCGCTCGCGCTTCCATCCTAGCCGTCGGATCACTAGATCCAACGGCTGGGAGGTCGTCTCCTACCTTGCGTAACCCCTCCTCTGCTCGCTCCCCCTTCGTAATGCCCCGCCCCTTCCATTTTTAGCCCACGCTTCCAGCCACTTCTCCACCACCTAATGGTCGCTCCACGTAGCCCATTCCTCTGCCTCCCTCGTGCAACCACCATCAATCCTCACCATCACTCCCATGCCATTAAAACACCACCTCAAAATGCCTCCACATCACGTAACCTCCGTCCACCCCCTCCTATAAACACCCCCTCCACCTCCGATCAACCCTGTCCACCATTCTTGGGCTTAACCTTAGCCTCCTTCGCCCCTCCGATGACAGCGAAGGGGCGGAACGTCGAGGTGATGATGGGTATTTGCCCGGTGTCGACCCACGACCGCCATGGCCGTGCTGCGGGCTCCACCACACTCCGCTGAGCTCCGTGCCATGGCCGGGCATGCTGGGAGACGATCCCATAGCTCCAACGGAGCTCAATCCCAGGTCACCGCCTACACCAACTCCTCGCTCCGGCGAGGTGATTTTTCTTTCAATTTCTTTGAATTTTTCCGACCAACCCAGTTGCCTTCATCCTCAACTGATCCACCTACCAGTTTCGCAACGTCACCCTCATCTTCGCGACTCCCTTCGCCGCCACCATTCCCTTCTCCACAGTCTTGTCCATCCGCCTCCACCTCCTCCTCTGCTCCGTCGGAGAAGGAGCCCCTGGTCCCTCGCTCCGATGACCTCTCAAGGACCCCATTCCACTCACAATACACTCGCACGCACGTTTCGGCTAACTGACCCTTGCAGGTACCTTGATTGATTGGATTTATGCTGGAGCTTCTTCAAGAAATTCTCCTCCGACGAGGCTCCTTCGACCATCACCTCTGATCAGCCTTGGAGCTTTGCCTATGCTCCAGGACCTCCGTCGGACATCCAGCAAGTGCCCACGACCATCAGAAGGCCTCGCGAGGCGAGGCGGAGCCAAAGGCAGGTCGCCGGAGCCCCGCCTTCTCCGGTGACCTGCGGAGGAGCACGAAGAGCAGTTGCTGTCCGATCATCTGGATCGGACGACCGTGAAGATGACGCATGGCAACCGAACCTCCAGCCGAAGCTACAGGCTTGGGTCCCCCCAAACCTTGGCGCGAGACACCAGTTGCTGCCACGTGGCCCGTAACTCAGCCGCCTCCCGAGCCTAAGCGCTCACGTGCCCCGTACGTGAGGGCCTGGGAAAATTGCACGAAAGACCCTAGTATTTTCAAGAATTGCATAATGGTCCCCAGGCACCTGCCTTACGTGCATGCCTGGGTATTTTACACGTAGGCCCGCCAACTTTCTAGAAATTGCAAAAAGGCCCTCGCGCATGGAAAAATTTCACAAGGGCCCAGGAGGTTTTTCTTATTTGCTTCTAGGTCCCTCTAGGGACCTATATGCAATATTTATCCTTTTAGTTTCTTGCATTTTTATTACAATTATGCCCATGCACTCTTTCCTTAATAACTTTAGCATCGTAAGTCCAAATTGCATGATTTTAGTGTCGTTTTGATCCTTGTTTTGTCCTCTACATATCTAATTTTCTCATTTGCCACTGTTTTAAATGAAGTGATTTTTTGTGATAAATGAAGACTCTGCTCTCCTTGTTCTTGCTTTGATTTGATGATTGTTCTTCATGTTGTGATTAATACGACCTTGATTTCCATGTCTATTTTGTTGCTCATATTTTGAAGGTATATTTGTATTCTGTTGTTTAGTATACACGTAACCTTGCATAATTATTCATGCATCACTTTATAATTGCATAAAAACCAACTAAAAATTGCATACATCATGGCCATTGCATCGTAAGTAGAATAGTTCATCTTGCTGACATGTAACTGAGAATATTTCATATTTGAGCTTCATTGACCAAAAATCGATAAATAGATTAAGTAGCTCTGTCCCTGCGTTCGACCGTGGTAGACTTGCCAAGTATAAATACTCCATTCAAAGGACTGTGGTTTTTGCTGAACCAAATTTGCCTCCTATACTACGATAATTTCACATTATTAAAGAGGCGAATTTGACGTTCATCAGAGGGACACCCAGATCTTGCTCCAGAAGGAGCCAAGGTGAATGGAGTACGGTGGAGCATGGGGATATGCGAGGGAAGCGAGGTGAGAGCGAATGGTGTGTCAGAGAATAGCGGAGCACAGTGAAATGGGTTTGCCGGAGCGGGGCTCCGGCTAACTACAGGGATGGTATCTACAGCTAAGCACGTGAAATTAAAAGCAAGAAATGGTTCCTAAAGCTAAGGCGAATCTAATCATGCAATAAAAAAGGGAGTACCTCACCGGCAGACCCGGGAAGCTGATCTCGACGGCGGTGGCCCGTCGGAAGTAGTGGAAGCTGGCCTGAGACGCGCTTAACCCGTCTCCAAGAAGCTGGAGGAGCCCCTGTCATGGGCTGCGATGCAGAGCTCGCAAGAAGAGGGCCAAAACACGGTCAAAGGAGGTTTGAAAATGCAAAGGAGTTGGATGGGGAATTTTGTACAAGGTGGACAAGGCAGCTCAATGAACGTGTAGGATGCAACGCATCGATGCAATCCCTGAGGAAAGTAAAGGGTGTGTATGTCCAATCCACGAGGAGAAAAGGCCAAGAAGGAATCGAGCCCTAAAAATGTAAGGAGAGGTCTACAAAAATCAAGGTAAATAGCAAGAAATAAGATTCTGACAGGTTGGAGGCCTTGGTCAAAGAGTTGACCGAGGTCAACAGGCGAGGGTCGCAGGTTGGTCCACGTGGACCAACCAGACAAATCCTGCTAGAAATTATTTAAAAATTCGTTAAAATTATTAATTTAAGTTATAATATAAAAATATTTATTATTTTTAAATTATATTATTATTATTATTTATTTTTGAGGTTATTTGTTACAAGTTACTTTTTAGGGGTACATTATAAGTATATTTATCTATGTATTTAACTATTTTATTTTTATTTTGTATTTTTGATTTTATTATTTAAGTTTATTATTTCATAAATTTATAAATTATTTTTAGATACTTGAATATATTTTTATCATATTTTTTTGGTATAATATATACACTTAATTAAATAGGTCTATTCATTATATAGGTATGTATAGTGTATATTCATCTATGTATTTTAGATGCATATTTTATTTTTAACATTTTCTTTATTGTTTTATTCTTATTTTAATATGCATATATATTATAAATAATATTTACAAAATTACAAAAAATATAAAATTATAAAATAATGAATAATGAATAAAACGAATATTTTAATCGGGGAAACTATACAATATGGGTCCAAAACCTAACTTTCACATCTTAACTCCAAAAATTATGGAACCACCTTCATTAAATAGCTTATTAAAAGTTATATGCAATTAATATGTTTTGATATATTTTGTATTTTTATTTGAGAGATATTGATTTGGGAAGTTGGGATTTTGGAATCTTATTTAGACTGTATCTTTTATTCTCTATATTGTTTTTGTGTAAACTTAGTTTTGTATTTTTCTATATTTTATTATATACAACTTTCATGGTAGAAGTTTCTTTATTTGATACATAAAAAAATGGAACTAAAAATAGATCCAAAATGAATAAAAAATGAATTATAAAAAAAGGATTTTTATTGTATAAATGGAACTTATCTCCCCCTTCTTTATTCCTTGTTGACCTAGTCATCGAGATGTCTAGGTTTCGAGGTTTAAGGTCATAAAATATCTTCAATATTTTATTATTATTCTTTTCTTTTATTTATTATATGATTATGGCATTAAAAATAGTATTTGATGCACACGTTATACAATAATGTATGAATGTTAAAATGCATGAATTAAGGATATTCACACTCATTTACTAGGTTTTTAAGGCCAAAATGATAGAATAAAGATGATGAAATGGAGATTAATATCCCTCTATACTTGTCTTTGCTAGTCCCTAGCAAACACTTATGCAATAAATGTAGAAAAGAAAAACAAAGAAAAGAAAAAGAAAGAAATTATATTTAGTTTAATTCTCAAACTTGTCTTCATAAAATCAAAGTTTGGAGCTTAAGTCGGACCTTTGGAATTTTAGTGCTGGCAGAACCTTAGTGAGAATCGGATTTGAAATCCAACAGCCTTTGAGAATCCCAAAAATCTGCTCAAGTCTCCACAATAGCCATGTCAGAATACTTCAACACATACACAAACCCTTATGACTATAAATTTGACTTGTATAGTGTAAGTGATGGTGGCTCTCCCCAACTGAAATGACAAAGATACTGACTTCTACAGCATGACAACCTAGTGATTCCCCAATCCAGCAACTCCTTCCTCGAGGAGAAGGATATTCCCTTCTAAGTTCAAGTGACAACCAGCTCAAGAGGAGGGGGTGAAGAGAAGAATGGACGTTAGCCAGTGTAGCTACCTATTTTAGGATGCAAGACCAGTGTAGTCCAGTCATCTAACCGTAGGCTCACATGATTTGACTTTGACGCTCAAGCTTGCTTATTGACTATACAAATATATATACTTCGACGGGCATTTTATTTTCAATCAGGCCTGCCCATTTTTGGAAGTTTTTGTTTTTTGCTCTTTTTTTTGAAATACTATATATAACAACATTTACGTAAGGAGTTTTTTCTTGAGCTAGTAGACTATCACTTTTTTGAAGTATTATTGCAACCCACACTCTCTTGTCTTTAGGGTTCGTTTGGTTGCAGGGTTGGGTTGGGTTGGATACTAATTACAGGGGTACCCCCTCCTCACAGTTTACTATTCACCCAACCCACCCAACCCAACCCAACCCTGCCCAACCCTGCAACCAAACAAACCCTTAGGGTGCGTTTGGTTGGCGGGTTAAGGCGGGTTAAACTGGTAGAGGGTAACCTGTTTTTGAGTTTTGGTGTTTGGATAGAGGGTTAAACTGGGGGTGGGTTAGAAGTGGGTTTGGGTTATATGATTGTATTGGAGTTTGAAAAAATGAGTAGTTATTGTGATGTGATTGTATTGAAGTTTGGAAAAGTGAGTAGAAGTGGAGTAGTTTATAATTTTTATATGATATGATGGTATAATATATTTTTTTTGATAGGATTGATGATGTAAAATTGATTTATTTAATTTTTTAAAAAAGGAATAAAGTAGGGCCCACAGGGAGAGAGGGGGATGTGGGTTAAGGGGGGTAAACTCCCCTAACCCGCGGGTAAACTGGTACCCGAACGGGACCTTAGAGTTCACTGTCACTGGACAGGTTGGGGTGCACTTCCCTCCCTAGACAAGGACAACTATTTTCCACTTGTGCGCATCTCATACTAGCAAATCCAATCTCCTCACCACTCCAACTACGTTGAGCCAAGTGTAAGGTGCAGGTGTCTAAGTTAGGTCATTACCGACAAGAGCCATGTGTGTGCTCCAAAATACTCTACTTAGGCAGTCAAGAATCCATTGAACCAAGTCTCATGATCCTCAAAGAATTAAGTCAACTAGACCTGAAGTATCTCAATTCCAGCTCCCATAAGGTTTCTGTTATTAGGTGGATTTAAGGTCCAACCAAGATCCAAATCTTCGAATTTTACTTAAACTTGTTCAGTTATCAAACTCAATCCGAAAAATGCTAATGCTATGCTCAATGCATAGCAAAATTTTGTGATGCAGTTTTACAAAGTTTTGAATATTTTATGGACTTTTAAAAAAGATGATGCATATGCATTTTTTGGTATTTTTCGAAAAGATTTTGCAAATGTTTTTGGTATTTTTAGTTTTGAAAATATTTTTGTGATTTTCGAAAACAAAAGATTTTGGATAAAATCTATGTACAGATATTTACACGGGGGTACATCTTATATTTATAAGAATTAGATTTTTACGAATTTACAAGGGGTAAGTGGTCAATTTTATAGATATATTTACAATGTAATAAAGAATTTTAGTGTGATGTATATATTCCTCAAAATTATTTGAAAATCATTTTACAAACAATTTAAAAAAATAGTCTAAAATAATTTTTACAAATGATTTTTACAAACATTCATACGCATTTAAAAATCATTTTGCAAAGGTTTTCCAAACAATATATATAGATTTTTCAAAATATTTTTGCAACCATTTTTCAAATCATTTGCAAATAATTTTTCAAACATTTTATTCCACACAAATTAAATGAATTTTTCAAACAAAACAATTTTATAAAGGTTTAAAATATTTAACAAAATGTTTTCCAAATAGTTTTCAAAAGATTTTTCAAAAATATTTTCAAACTATTTTTCAAACATTTTGCAAAAAATAATTTTACTTGATTTATTAATCAGTAAATACAAAAAGAATTTGAGGAATAATAGACATCTTTTTATTAAGTGTTTTTAATGAATTTAATAATATTTTTAGCCATATTTATTAATAAATAATATGAAAGTATGAGGTATGGCTAAAGTATGTACGGGATATATACGACCCCCATGCTTAGCTTGAGCTATGTCCTCATAGATCAGAGAGAAAAAGAGAATACATAATTCGTACTGAGTATAGAAAAGTCTAAAGAATAAATGATGAAGAAATGAATGAGAAGTTGATCTCCCCTATACTTAGGATCAAATAATCCTAAGTATAGCAGACTGTACACATAGTAGGGAGGGTCAAGGGAGGGAATGAACAGATCGTACTCAGATTGTTTCTCCATATACTTAGGATAAGATATCCTTAAATATAGACAAGAAGAGGAGACAATGGAGAGGATCAAATAATTGAAGGAATAGGGGTGCACACTCCCCTATACTTAGGAACAGTACGTCCTAACTATAGAATATTGACAAAAAGGGGTGACGACTTTTCGGTAGAAAAGAAAATGAAAAGGAAAAGAAGAAAAGAAGAAAAGGAGATTTTTGAAGATAGAATAGAATGTACACATAACTTCCCATATACTTAGGGTAAAAGAGCCCTAAGTATAGGAAACAATAAGAGTGATGAAACAAAATGCAGACTGAACACTCGGCTCATCCACGCCTCTTATACTTAGGATAAAGTATGTCCTGAGCAAGACACACACGAGAATGGGGTGGATGAGAAACACGGTGGATGGATGGAGGTAAACGAAAGAGAGTATACAACAAGGTGGATGTACACAAGGTCAAGAAGGTAGAAAGGAACCTTCTTGCGGGACCGTTGAGGAATAGATCTGACAAGATGGAGGTCGATATCAGGGTCCACAGTGAACGGAAGCCGATCAGGATTGATCTGGTAAAGCTCCTCAGTGGTCGCAGAGTGTGAAGGCACATACGGGTCAGTAAAAATAGTGTGACTAGGTCCGGCCTTGGGTGTCTCGCTAATATTGAAGTAAAAAGGGACAAATTCATCATCGGAAGAAGTAAACTCAAAGTCGTCACGCAAGGTCTCTTCTAGGTCAAAACCAAAAGGAACAAACTTATCTATGGAAGTAGTTGAATCATGTTCGTCCTCAAGAGTCTTAACCATATCATCATTCCTATCAAAAGGTCCGAATTCCTGGATAAAAGCAACAAGATCAAATACAACCTTAGTTTCATCAAGGTATGCCCTCCGCTCAATGGTGTTAATCGTGTAAATCCAGCGGATGTCATCAAAACATCTCCAATCACAGGAAGAGGAAACTCCAAGGTCTATGCTTTCCGAGTCTTCCTCCTTGGAGAAGAATTTTCGGATCTCATCATCGATAATACAGAAAACCTCTATGGCATCAGCATATGTGTCATAGACCACGGGGTCGGCTAACATAGGAACACTCTCATGGGATGCAGGTCTCTGATCGGTGGTGTGATGATCAACACATCGCTCCTGACATCAGAAAGAAAATGAATATCTCATGATCCGTAGTCTATAACAGCTCTTACCGAGGCGAGAAAGGGACGTCACAGGATGATTGGAGGACACTCCACAGGGGTGGAGGTCTCCATGGGCAATACAACAAAATATGTAGTGAAGCTCATGCCATAAATCAGAATGATGGCGTTCTTAAGAATACCATTCCGCCTCTTTATTGATCCATCAACAAATTGAACAATCATCCTGGTTTTCTTGAGAGGCCCAAGATGAATAGGATATACCAACGAGAAGGGTATTATATTGATCGATGAACCGCCGTCAAGGAGAGTGTTATCACATAAATGATATATATGGTGCAACTCACAAGAGGTGTGACAATGTTACTTTTCCTAGAAGATGGATGATGGGCGACGACGTGAGAAGTGGCCATGGTCAAAATATGATGCTCAGATCCGCTTCTCCGCTTTTCTCTTCTTATGATGAGGAGCGGATAATTGGGTCATGGCCTGGTGAAGTGGGGAATCAATGATCCCATGAATAGCGACCACCACTTTGGCTTCAGTCAGCATTTTTTGAATTTTTGGATCTCCTCCATATAAGGGAGGAGGTCGGAATCAACATCTACACGAGGAATGCCAAGAGCAGTCTGTACAATGGCATCCTCAGGATCAAGGGTGGGATAAAATGTGAGAGGATGTGTCGGCAAAAGATCTGGCATGTGTCCCTCTCCTCAAAGTCTGGATCAACCAAGTGTCTCCAGAAATCTTTTTGGATTTTAAAATTTCTCATTTTTTGTATTTTAGACGATTACAAGCTCTCGTGGAAATCCTCGAGTGAACCCATATAATCAAATGGTGGAGTATCTTGGTCACTCTTACTTATACTAGTGAGGTCGTCAATCCTCTGTCTCATATGCTCCATCATTTGGGTCAAGTGCTCAAGGGTGGACTCCATAAAAGGTGACTCCAACAGGTCAGTCTCAAGTGGATGTGAAGGAGGAAAATGTGAAGGTGGAGGTAGGTAAAAATCCGGTCTGAATCTGTTGTTGAGGCGGATATGTACAAAAATCAGGAGAAAAGCCCTGAAAAAAGGGAGGTGGACCGGCTAGAGTGTATAAGGGATATGCAAAATCCAGATAAAAATAGCTCTAGTCAGCGATCTCGAAACAAAAAGAATGTTATCGGGAGAGCACGATGGTCAAATCAAGAGAAGTGAGAAAAAGATGCAAATGCACAGAAGCGATCGAGAATGCATACAAACAAACACACACAAGACAAACCCCTCAATTCACCTACTCAACTCGGTAGAGATCGGGAAAGATCGATATTTTTATCTAGTCCGTTTTAGAGTTAGGCGAGAAGTCAAAATTGTATGAACACTTAGGACGCTGAATAGGATTTGGGCACTACTCCTTAGTGTGTACGCGAGCAATTAAAAGCGAAGACAATGAGAGGATTACTCGCCCCAAGACAATATTTTCTTTTTGGGTTGATTTTAGGGGCAAGTAATTTTAATAGTCCTAATTTTATTATTATCACTTTTTTGGATTTTTAATGAGAAATGCACGCGCCTATTGATGAGTCAATTTTACTTAGCACCTAAGTGATCAAAATCAGAGGGAGAGTCAGAAAAGTAATGTAAGCGACAAATCGATGATGTATGCTAACACGTAAATGCTCACCTTGCCTCCAACACACTACATGCAAAGATGTTCAACAGAATTGAAACCTATACTATATGCAATGCAAGCCGATGAAATCACCTTAGGTTCAGAAATTTCTATTAGCGTGAAGAACTAATGCTAATGATTTAGAATGTAACCTAGAGTCCAGTCTTAGAGTCTCCCCGGTTCCCACAACAATGGGTCCTACAAGCGTTGATGGAAGACTCTTCTGCGCGTGGTTTCAAGACTAAGTGAGAAGCAGTTTGATATTTGACTAAGTCCAAACATAGACTATAAGAGCATGCAAAGTTTATTATGTGTTTGGCCTTAATTATATCATCAAACAAGTCCTAAAACTAGGGCTCTATCACACAAAGTAAAGAGAATCGAAATTGGAAAACAAACGAAAAAAGCGATGAAAACCGCAACAAATCCGACGAGGCCCTCAAGGGAACAATCCATCGGGCATTGGACCTCGTGAAGTGTGAAAATCAAGAGTGTCCTGTATTATTAAAAATTAGATTTTCTGCCGCACCTAAATTATACAAATAAACATAATAAAATCAAATGGAGCTTTGTCTTCAAAATTCCCTCCAAGTCCTCCTTGGTGCCAGGTCGGCAAGCTGAAGCCGGCTTCACGTGAGTGCGTAGTTGCCTTGAGTAAAATTCCTCCCTCGATCCACGGTTCCTCGCACAAAGTCAACAAGAGAGGGTGGTCAGACAAGTCAAACAATATATCAAATAAATATGAAAATAAATAAAGCACAAAAATAGGTAACTAATTCACAATCAGAAAATACTTCCAATCTATGCGTTGTTGCTCCCTGGCAACAACGCCATTTAATAATAGGGATTTAGCGAGGGTCAAATATGTCTCGTACAAGGCAGAGATAAAGTCGCTGCGGCGATCATTCACGAAATCCCAATTAGTCAACAATTGACCCACAATGATAGTTAAGCAATAAAAAGCAAAAATTATGGAGTTAAAGATTATTATAACTCTACGACAAGGATGTGTATAGATGCAAGTATGTAGATATCGAACACAGGGAACGAGCATGCTAGATCAGGCAAAAATGCACAAAATGTGATTGTGAGCTATTTATCTATATTCTTCTTTTTTATGGGTTTTTATTTTATATTTCGTATTTTAATTTTTTTTATATTTGTATTTTTATTTTTAATTTTCTATTTTTATATTTTCTTTTTATCTTTTATATTTTTATCTTATCATTTTCTTTTAATATATAAAGCTATATATAAAGTATATATACAATATAGGCTAGAGTAGATATAAAAAGTTAATAAAAATGATCAAAAATAAGAAAATAAAATATTTTTGGGTTTTAGATAATTTTTAACTGTTATTTGTGTATACATTTTTAAAGTCAAAAATACCCCAAAATAGGGTTTAAATAAATATCTGAAATTAAAATGGAGATGAAAAATAGAAAATAGAGACAAATATTCTCCAAATTAAGTTTATAATATAGATAATAATATAGAGAAAAATATAAAATAGATTTTTAGGGATTTTTGGGAATTTTATAAATTGTTATAAAGGTTTTTAAGGTTTTCAATTTTTTGAGTTTTCTTTTATAATTTTTATGTGATTTTTGGTCTTAAGGTTAAAAACACATATATGAATAAAATATATTTTTTTGGTAATTTTTCAAAACATTTTATTTTTTTATGGGTTTTGTAGGCCATGGATAAAATAGCCAATTTTTATTTTTAATAAATATTAAAAAGTCCTAAAATTGCAAGCTAAAAATAGTGAATGAAAGTACAATGCAACATAACCTACATCTATTTTTTGAGATTTTTTCGAGCGATGTAGCTATATGAAATAAATACAAGAAACGAAGAGAAATTACACTAATGGCATGGATATTTCTATAAATAAATAAAATTCCAAGGACCTCACTATAATTTTACTAAAAAATATATAACTAAATGTAAAAGTTACATGACTCAAATGAAATATCCAAAGCCTCAAGGGCTCTCCTGCAAAAATACCAAGCTCACGTTTATGAACACGTGAGCCTTGCTGGTGGGGACCTAAAAGTAATTAATCAAAATCGAGAGTCTTGGGTGAAAAATTTACAAAAATATATAACATATTCAAATAGTTCCTGGACTGAATCAAAATACAAGGAACCGTAGGGGTACGCCTGCAAAATTACCATCTCACGTGGGGTGCCATGTGATGTGATATGGCGTGGACCCCTACATGAATATTAAAAAGTGTGAGGGCTCACTTCAAAAGTTACAAAAATATAATAAAGGTATATGAATGTTTCAGTGCTAAATATTAAATACAAGAACACTTTGGTTGAAAATGCAAAATACCCGAAGTGAGGGCGGAAGCGGACAATGAGATCTACTTCACTTGGACATGTGTCTCTTTCGGGATGGTCGATGACGGTTCGCGGCTTGGTGGCTCATATTATATTACAACAGACGATTTGACGGTTGACTGAGCTCCAGATCCGACGTTTGCTGCTATGCGCGAGGAACAAAGACCGATCGGATGACAAAGAGGGGACCGCGAAAAATAGGGACGGGCTCCCCTGTCTCCGAGGTTCGATTGATAAAAGCACAGACCTCCGACCTTCCTTCTAGCTGTTGGCGGTGCAAAAATGTTCATGGGCATGTTCTCTAACATCTGGGAGCCCCAAAATGCTCCGGCGATACTGATGAACCTCAGTTTCATCATCTTTATTTGTCATAATTAACCCCCTTGCTTAAAAGATTGTCAATAATTCTCTGTTAATGTCTAACAATTAACAGAGTCCTTAATAAATTAAAAACCACAAAAAAATGGCAAAACAAAAAATCGTGGTATTTTTAGACTCAAAAATACCTTCAAAAATATTTCGGGCCCTTGTTTGATCTCTTTTTGAGTTTTAGTCAACATGAAACTTGTAGATCTCGTCAAGATCTACAACTTTCATGTTTTGAGTTTTCTCAAATTCGGCCAATAGGGCCCTCAAAATTCATAAAAACCCAAGGAATAATCTGGTTGGGCCACGTGGCCCATTCTGGGAGAGCCACGTGGCCCGGTCCTTCTTGTCTTATCCGCCCAGGACTTCAGCCGTCGGATCTTGGTCGTTAGATCCAATGGTTTCCAGCCCTCCACGTTCGCTGTCTCCCTCAACCGTCCGATTACCTTTCCCCTTAATCCACACCGCCCGTTGGCGCCGCGCCCACAGGACGACACGTGGCGCGCTGTGGGTCCTTCGATCGCGCCTTGGATCTCGCATCTTAGCCGCTCAACCCACTCGTTACCCTCAGCCGTTCGATAACCTCCAACTCTCCATCTTTACCCTCCGTTAGCGCCGCGATCACATGACGCCACGTGGCACTTCCATCTGCCCTCCGATCTCACCGCCCCAGATCTCATCTGAGCCTCTCATTCGCGCCCAAACGTAGGCCGTTGGATCTCCAGATCCAACGGCTAATCTCCGTCGTCAACCTCCCGTCAGCCCTTCTTCCCACGATTTCCACCTCGCGCCTCACTCGCCCCCTTCCATTTTTACCGTCATCATCCTCCATCACCTCCACTCGCCAATAGCCCCACGTCCTTCCTCCATCAACCACGACTCTCGGCCGCGACTAAGCTACCCGTAACTCCCTTCCAGTCGCCCCGCAACTGACCACAAACCCACGTCGGCCACCATTACTTCCGCCAACTCCACCCATAAATCCACCGCCTCCTCCACTGATTCAAGGCATCCACCTTTACGTGGGAGGAGGCCCAGCCCTCCTCCGTCTCCCAGTGACAGGGGGAGGTGGAGGATCGAGCGAAGATGACCTCCCTCCCCGGTGAGATCCATCGCCGGACATGGCGATGTCGCGGCGCCTCCAGGTGACCGCCCGAGCTGCACGGAGAGGCTGGCCGTGTTCAGCGAAGACCCGGGGACCTTCTCGAGTCCCCAGCCCAAGCCATCACCTCGCCTCCGACCAGGTAAGCTTCTCGGATCTTTCTTTGTTTTTCTTCTTAGCTTTTTCCCAATTTTCATAGCTTCCTCACCCCTTTTCCCGCTCCATCGATCCTCCCATTAGAGCCGCCTCCGATCACCCTTCACCGCGTAACCCTCCGCTCACCTTCTTCCTCTGCCATCCCTCAGATCACTGTCACCCACCTCCTCCGCCACCCACGGCGGAGGAGCTTCAAGCTCTCCACGTTCTTCGTCCCCGCTAAGCTTCCACCGCACTTCACGTCGCACGCACGCACCCTATCGCTGGTTCGGCTATCTACTAACGTGCAGGACATCAAGAGCATTCAATGGACGGAGCTCTGCCGGAGCTATCTTCATCGACCTCGCGGTGGCCATCCGAGCTCCGGCGAGCTACGCCAGTGGCTTCTGGACCTTCCCCGGGCTCCGAGCTTCCTCGACGATCCTTCTTCGAGCTCGGGGGAGGTCTACCATGATCGAGAGAGAGAGGCGGAGGAGGAGCTCCCTCACCGGAGCTCCAGAGTCGCCGCCCACCGCAGCAACAGGATGAAGTACAGTGACCGTTGGATGGCCCATCCCCAGCGACCATCCAACGGCCATGATGAAGCCACATAGACATATTCCAGATGCCGTTGGATGCACCTGATCCAACGGCCACTATACGGCCACGTCATCGACTCCTCCAGCCGTTGGATGCGTTAGATCCAATGGACCACGATGCAGCCACGTGGCGACACCAGAACGCCCCTGAGCCTATGCCGCCAAGCCTCCAGGCTTGGGTCTGCCGAGCCTTGTCCGAGCCTGCACCGAGCTTCGATTTGCCCGAGCCTTCGCCGAAGCTAGTCCGAACCTCCGCTGATCCCGAGCCAATTTCCGAGCCTCGAAGGCGCGTGCCTGACGCGTGCCTTCTGGGAAAATTGCGGAGAAGCCCATATCTTCTCCAGAATTGCATAATGGTCTAGCGTCACGTGCAGATCACACGCATGGTGGGTAAATTACATTGAAACCCTCGCGGGTTTTCCAAATTGCAAAAATACCCCTGTGCGTGTGGTCAGATTACAGGGAAGGTCCAGCTTCTTTATTTATTTACTTTTTAGTCCCTCCCAGGGACCTTTATGCAATGTTATTTTCATGTTTTCTTTCATTTATGCCCCTGCTTTCTTTCGTACGTATCTTGAGCTACATAGCTCCAATCGAGTTGATTTCAGTTTCGTTTTGAAGCTCTTCTCGTCCTCTTCACTATGGCATGCTTGGATCTCAGATTTGACACTATGGACCGTGATGTATTATTTTATTATCTAAGTGTCTTGATCGCTTTATTTATCATGTCCGCTTGCTTAATAAGAGTAGAAGGCTTCTTACTGCTGACTCAGTTTGACTTGCATTTTTTGCTATGGTTCAAGTGATTTTTATTGGGCGTAACATTTGCTTTGCATGTCCCTTCATTTGCACTATAAAAAAATGTTTAAAAAATATGCATGTTCATTTTAATTTCATTGTCATGTTGTGTCTTTGCATCATTTGACCTATATGCTTTATTTCAACACTTGATTAAACACGCTTAAACCCGATTAATAAGAGAGAGGCTCGTGTCCCTGAGTTCGACCTTGGTATCTTGCCAAGTAAAAAAATAAATCTTCGATCACCTCATTTCGATTTTTGGCATATATTTAAATGAGGTGATCTCTTTGACGACCCGAATCGGCCCGACTACGATGACGATTACATGTGCTAAAAACACTTTATTAAGGGTCGATTTTGCGGTTCGTCAAATGGCGCCGTTGCCGGGGACACGGCTCATTTCTTTTATTTTTTGGATTTTTGTGTGTTTAATTTCGTGTTCCTTTTTATAGGTCAATTAACCACATTTTTTGCATATAAAATTTTTTCTTCCTTATTTGGTATCTAATTATTGTTTCTGTGGCAGGGCCCTTGACGGATCAAGGAGGCGAGGAGCAGGACGTTCCCCGCTGCGAGGAGCCGCAGAAGCATGCTTGGAGCAAAGGAGGAAGAAAAGAAAAAAAATGTCTCGCATTTTTGTTGCATTATACTCTTAATAATTCGTCTTTTACACCGGTCTTCGATCGAAGACTCGCGCTTGTAATCGAACGATTGTGGTTGTGTGGGGATCGTCTCCACTTGAGTGTCGACCTAGGATTTAGGCACACGGCTCTCCGAGCTCAATTTTCATATTTTCTTGTGCTTGATCGTAGGTTAGGACACACTAAAAAAATAGACGCACTTAATCTCGCATCACTTAGCTAAAATTCATGAAGATTAATCACCGCTAATAGATGCATGGTTAGGTGCGGCTTTTTGGACTTGCATACATGTTTGATTTGATTTTCAAAACGGCCCCAGTTTTTTTTTCTTTTCGCGACTTTTATCGTCAAATCACTGCATGATTTCTAGCTTAGCCTCGATCGCGGTTTCTTCGAATACATGTTTTTCTCGGCTTTCATTTTTCTAGATTGATCACCTAGGATAAATGGAAAATGGAATGAACGGTAGACGATGATTTTCTGATTGATGGCTAACCTTAATTCAGTGACAATTTAAAAATAAAATTGGGACTGTTAATTGCAAGTCAACTTAAAATGGAGTAAAATTCGGTTTTGGGAGAGCAACACCCGCGCATATGCCTTGATTCACATTTTCTTTGCGTAAAAATCAAAAGTTTTATCACCAATAAAACCGACAAGACAATCAATCAACCTTGGTTGGTTTCATGTGTGAGTTGGTGAAATTACGGGTTTGCTTGCTGGATTGAGCCATAATTGTTGCGACACACACCCCAAATCCGTAGTCACTCCATTTCATCTCCGAAGATTCATCCACTCACTTGTAAATCCATCCCTCTTCTCCGTTCACCTTGGGTCTTTTCCAACATCAATATCCATCTTTATACTTAGGCTAATCTCAGCCTAAGTATAGGGGGGGACCCAAATCCCCGTGATTTTCTCTACTCCTCTTTTCTTGCCTTTATACTTAGGTTATTTCTAACCTAAGTATAGGGGGGAGTCTCTCTTATTTCCCGTATATTCTTCTATTTTCAAATGGACCTATGGACTCGTAACATCTAGTGCTATGAGGACATAGCAAAGTTTAAGGATGGGGGGTATACCGTACATACAATTTATT
This sequence comes from Ottelia alismoides, assembly GCA_037367405.1. Taxonomy (NCBI): domain Eukaryota; kingdom Viridiplantae; phylum Streptophyta; class Magnoliopsida; order Alismatales; family Hydrocharitaceae; genus Ottelia; species Ottelia alismoides. The sequence continues at coordinate 259,655 of JAZKJV010004227.1, read as the reverse complement.
CACTTTAGCTAATATCTGAAATTTTTGAAAAATAAAAAACTTTTTGGCTAAGGTAAAATTCGTTGGACTAAGAGAACTCAAAAGATTTTACGGCTTTTCTAACTATGTTACAATATTTTGATATTTTTGAAAATGATTTGAAAAATGAGTTTTTCTTGTTTTGAAAAATCTTTTTGAAAAATGTTTTGAAAATTTTTTATTCGTGTGACATGGTTTTGAAAATCTTTTATCAAGGAAAGTTGAGTCTAACCTGTGTTTTGATTTTAAAAACTAAAATCCATAAAAATTGCAAAATTTGAAAAAAAAATGTGTGTTTTTGAATGAAGAAGTTGGATTAAACCTCTTACACTTTCACTCAGGATCTGAAGTGTTCAAGGAGACTTAGCTTTTTTGAGGTCTTTGAGATTTGCGGTTAACCAGCCTTAACCATCAGGGTCTTAGACTTAATCATCCACATTCCCCTAGGTCTCTAGATTTGCATGCTATATTCCATGCTTAGTCTCAGACAAAATAAAATATGATCAGCACATCACATGCACGACTGCGGTGTTGATTGAGATGAGTTGATTTTTCACATGAGGGATTGGGATGAGGAAGTCAAGTTTGGATTTGATCTAATGATGCTCGAGGATGGGATATAATCTTTGAAGGCTTCATGAAACCTGAGTGTCAGCAATATTAGCCAGTATAAGAACTTGATTCTTATACTAATCTCTTGACATTGACCTAAGTGCCTGGGTGTGATATAAATAAAAAAATTGTTGATCAGTGTGCGCCAACTCTTGGTAAAAGCAGTGGAGCTAGCCAAAAATTATACAAGTCAATGAAATTTCAAAGAAAAGCTCTCATTCTACAAAGTCAAATATCAAAGAGCTTCCACCAAAGGCGAGCGCTCCCAAACTTTTCAAAGTGTCCACTTGGACCACCGCTAATAGGACCAGGAGTCGGGCTTGCACCAAAAAAGGGCTCTGCATCGTAAATGCTACAAGTCTGGGTGTAGAAGGTACGATAGGTACTCAAAAAAGGCACACCCCGGTGTACTCCCAGGAAAACAAGTGCAGACGGCTCCAACTTCTCTTGACGGACGCACTGATCAACACCAAAAAAAGTGTTGCGTAAAAGGCACTAGAGAGAATCCTTGTTCCAATGAGAGGGAGAGAAGAATTGACACAAACCCATGCCCTCCATTTTCTGGCCTGCCATCCACATCTTCTAAGTCTGACAAACTAAAGAGACGGTAGACTGAATGCAAGATTTGATTTATTCCCTAGTGCTGAGGATGGGGTCCTTAGGAGATTTTCTCGGACCAAGATTTTGGGTGAAGACTTGACTCTACTCTCGAAATTGCAGTCAACACTAAACTCATATCCTTTAGTTATATGTACATCAGAGAGAGTTTAGAGAAGTAAAGGAATCGGAAGCCTCTTGATTAAGGCTGGGTTGAACTCTAAAATTTTGGATCTCTGAAGCCGAGTCGACTTGATCAGATTGGATCCTGTATTTACATGCAAAAGGGGGTTAATCCAACTTAGTCATTCTTTTTGATGCTCGAGGACGAGCATAGTTTAAGTATAGGGGGGTGATGAACCTCAGTTTCATCATCTTTATTTGTCATAATTAACCCCCTTGCTTAAAAGATTGTCAATAATTCTCTGTTAATGTCTAACAATTAACAGAGTCCTTAATAAATTAAAAACCACAAAAAAATGGCAAAACAAAAAATCGTGGTATTTTTAGACTCAAAAATACCTTCAAAAATATTTCGGGCCCTTGTTTGATCTCTTTTTGAGTTTTAGTCAACATGAAACTTGTAGATCTCGTCAAGATCTACAACTTTCATGTTTTGAGTTTTCTCAAATTCGGCCAATAGGACCCTCAAAATTCATAAAAACCCAAGGAATAATCTGGTTGGGCCACGTGGCCCATTCTGGGAGAGCCACGTGGCCCGGTCCTTCTTGTCTTATCCGCCCAGGACTTCAGCCGTCGGATCTTGGTCGTTAGATCCAATGGTTTCCAGCCCTCCACGTTCGCTGTCTCCCTCAACCGTCTGATTACCTTTCCCCTTAATCCACACCGCCCGTTGGCGCCGCGCCCACAGGACGACACGTGGCGCGCTGTGGGTCCTTCGATCGCGCCTTGGATCTCGCATCTTAGCCGCTCAACCCACTCGTTACCCTCAGCCGTTTGATAACCTCCAACTCTCCATCTTTACCCTCCGTTAGCGCCGCGATCACATGACGCCACGTGGCACTTCCATCTGCCCTCCGATCTCACCGCCCCAGATCTCATCTGAGCCTCTCATTCGCGCCCAAACGTAGGCCGTTGGATCTCCAGATCCAACGGCTAATCTCCGTCGTCAACCTCCCGTCAGCCCTTCTTCCCACGATTTCCACCTCGCGCCTCACTCGCCCCCTTCCATTTTTACCGTCATCATCCTCCATCACCTCCACTCGCCAATAGCCCCACGTCCTTCCTCCATCAACCACGACTCTCGGCCGCGACTAAGCTACCCGTAACTCCCTTCCAGTCGCCCCGCAACTGACCACAAACCCACGTCGGCCACCATTACTTCCGCCAACTCCACCCATAAATCCACCGCCTCCTCCACTGATTCAAGGCATCCACCTTTACGTGGGAGGAGGCCCAGCCCTCCTCCGTCTCCCAGTGACAGGGGGAGGTGGAGGATCGAGCGAAGACGACCTCCCTCCCCGGTGAGATCCATCGCCGGACATGGCGATGTCGCGGCGCCTCCAGGTGACCGCCCGAGCTGCACGGAGAGGCTGGCCGTGTTCAGCGAAGACCCGGGGACCTTCTCGAGTCCCCAGCCCAAGCCATCACCTCGCCTCCGACCAGGTAAGCTTCTCGGATCTTTCTTTGTTTTTCTTCTTAGCTTTTTCCCAATTTTCATAGCTTCCTCACCCCTTTTCCCGCTCCATCGATCCTCCCATTAGAGCCGCCTCCGATCACCCTTCACCGCGTAACCCTCCGCTCACCTTCTTCCTCTGCCATCCCTCAGATCACTGTCACCCACCTCCTCCGCCACCCACGGCGGAGGAGCTTCAAGCTCTCCACGTTCTTCGTCCCCGCTGAGCTTCCACCGCACTTCACATCGCACGCACGCACCCTATCGCTGGTTCGGCTATCTACTAACGTGCAGGACATCAAGAGCATTCAATGGACGGAGCTCTGCCGGAGCTATCTTCATCGACCTCGCGGTGGCCATCCGAGCTCCGGCGAGCTACGCCAGTGGCTTCTGGACCTTCCCCGGGCTCCGAGCTTCCTCGACGATCCTTCTTCGAGCTCGGGGGAGGTCTACAATGATCGAGAGAGAGAGGCGGAGGAGGAGCTCCCTCACCGGAGCTCCAGAGTCGCCGCCCACCGCAGCAACAGGATGAAGTACAGTGACCGTTGGATGGCCCATCCCCAGCGACCATCCAACGGCCATGATGAAGCCACATAGACATATTCCAGATGCCGTTGGATGCACCTGATCCAACGGCCACTATACGGCCACGTCATCGACTCCTCCAGCCGTTGGATGCGTTAGATCCAATGGACCACGATGCAGCCACGTGGCGACACCAGAACGCCCCTGAGCCTATGCCGCCAAGCCTCCAGGCTTGGGTCTGCCGAGCCTTGTCCGAGCCTGCACCGAGCTTCGATTTGCCCGAGCCTTCGCCGAAGCTAGTCCGAACCTCCGCTGATCCCGAGCCAATTTCCGAGCCTCGAAGGCGCGTGCCTGACGCGTGCCTTCTGGGAAAATTGCGGAGAAGCCCATATCTTCTCCAGAATTGCATAATGGTCTAGCGTCACGTGCAGATCACACGCATGGTGGGTAAATTACATTGAAACCCTCGCGGGTTTTCCAAATTGCAAAAATACCCCTGTGCGTGTGGTCAGATTACAGGGAAGGTCCAGCTTCTTTATTTATTTACTTTTTAGTCCCTCCCAGGGACCTTTATGCAATGTTATTTTCATGTTTTCTTTCATTTATGCCCCTGCTTTCTTTCGTACGTATCTTGAGCTACATAGCTCCAATCGAGTTGATTTCAGTTTCGTTTTGAAGCTCTTCTCGTCCTCTTCACTATGGCATGCTTGGATCTCAGATTTGACACTATGGACCGTGATGTATTATTTTATTATCTAAGTGTCTTGATCGCTTTATTTATCATGTCCGCTTGCTTAATAAGAGTAGAAGGCTTCTTACTGCTGACTCAGTTTGACTTGCATTTTTTGCTATGGTTCAAGTGATTTTTATTGGGAGTAACATTTGCTTTGCATGTCCCTTCATTTGCACTATAAAAAAATGTTTAAAAAATATGCATGTTCATTTTAATTTCATTGTCATGTTGTGTCTTTGCATCATTTGACCTATATGCTTTATTTCAACACTTGATTAAACACGCTTAAACCCGATTAATAAGAGAGAGGCTCGTGTCCCTGAGTTCGACCTTGGTATCTTGCCAAGTAAAAAAATAAATCTTCGATCACCTCATTTCGATTTTTGGCATATATTTAAATGAGGTGATCTCTTTGACGACCCGAATCGGCCCGACTACGATGACGATTACATGTGCTAAAAACACTTTATTAAGGGTCGATTTTGCGGTTCGTCAGATACCCAGAGCTCGCCCGCAAGGTTGAGGAAACCAAGAGGCTCTAGGTACCTCTGGCGAGGATCAAAACAAGCGTCTTGCTCTTCCCGGGTCTTCTGTCCTGCACAAGAAAATCCAAAACATCGAGGGCAAACTCCCTCGACAGTCAAAAGGGGGAATGGGTGCGTAGCGAGGCAGAACGAAGGTGTCCCGACGAGTTGACGGAGGAGGGACAGCCATATCTTGCTTCAAGAGGAGGCAAGTGATTTAGCCGCAAATTGGTGGTCTTAAGTTCAGCACAAAGTGTGAACTCAGTCGGTGTGTTGGCCACACTAAATCCGGACTAAAGTCAACAATTAACCCACACTAAGATCAATAAATTAGAAATAATGTGGAGTCAAAATTTATTTTTAACTCTACATAAAAGATGTATAGATGCAAGTACGTAGAGAGTTCGAACACAGGGAGCAAGCAGGGTAGTTCACGCAAATGTGCTCAAGTGAATGTGTGTGATGTGTCTACACTAAGCAAGCAAGCAAATGAATTTTTGTGGGTTTTTAATTTTTAATATTTTTTTTTAATTTTTTTTTGGTTTTGTATTTTGGTTTTTAATTTTCTGATTTTTATATTTTATATTTTATGATTTTTATTTTCTTTTTCAATATTGGAATTTAAAGACAATGGAATACAAGACAAGGTGAAATATTTATAAAACTAAGATAAAATTACCAAAAATTCAGAAATAAATTGTTTTTAGTCTTTTTAGGGTTTTTTACTGTTTTTGTGATTTTTAGGGATTTTTCAAGGTGTTTTTGGTATTTTTAAATACTGAAATAAAGCAAAACAGTGCAAATAAGGCTGGCTGTGGATAAAATGAGATTTAAAAATGGCAACCAGTAGCTCAAAATTTTCACACTATTTTTTAAATAAAAAGGACAAAATAAGGAACAAACAGAAACTGAGTTTTTGATTTTTGGAGTTTTCTACTATTTTATATATTTTTTTGAAGTTTTTGAGTCTTTTTGAATTTTTAAGATTTTTCTTTTGAGATTTTTAATGATTTTTGGACTGACACTAAGATGGAATAAAATAGACACTAGGTAATTTTTTTGGAATTTTTGTAGAGGTTTTACTATTTTTTTGGTATTTTCTAAGCTAGACAGTGCATAAAAAGGATGTTTTTGATTTTTAATAAATGTGCAAATAGAATGAAATCAAAAACTAAATGGATGGCGTTAAAGCACATGTGCACAGGAGCCTAAGTCTATTTTTGTGGAATTTTTGGGCTTAAGATGATATTTCAAATAAATACAACAAGCATCCAAGCATTAAACAGTTCTGGCAGGGGTATAGATGTAATTTAACATATATCCAGGGACATACATGCAATTTCCCACAAAAATATACACTGAATAAAACAGTTCCTGCACTAAATGTTAAATGCTAAAACCCGCGAGGATACAAGTACACATTGTCCACCAAGGCGCGTGACTTGCACGCGCCTGAGAAGGACCTGATTGCAATATCAAAAATCAACGGGGGTTTAGTTGCAAAAGTTCCACAAAGTTTTAAACTGGAATAGAAATTACAGCAGCTTTTGGCAATAAACCAAGCGGAAAGGGGCCCCGTGCAAAATTCGCCACTCACGTGTATACGCACGTGAGCCACGCTGGCGGGGGCCAATATGTGATTTGCATGCAAGTGCGGGGCTGAGTTGTAAATTACACAAAACTATAAAACTGCCGCTGAAAGTTTATAGGTTTCGTCTGTAAATGCAAAAACACTGAAGGTGAAAATGCAAAATACCCTCAGTTGGGGCCGATCAGACGGTGGTGCGGCCTTCACTTACGCCACGTGGCAGAACTGCAACGGCGGATACCCCTTCGCACGCCGACGCTCAGGATTAAAAGATGGGCGCTCGATCGGACGGCTGGGTTCTCTCCTCCGATGGACGGTCCTGATCAAAAACGGGGGGGGGGGGCTAAATCAACGGTGGCTGTAGCATTGCCCCTCCCTCTCGTTGTTCTTGCACAGGTGCGCGCGGGCGGTGCCGGCGTCTCTCGCCGGCGACTCAAGATTCCCCCCCCCTGGGGTTAAGCGTGCTGTCCAACACCTGCGAGGCAAAAGAGGCTCGAGATCGGCGGCTCGGCCAAATTGTTAAGTGCGGCGGGTACACGGACGGTGGAGGCAATGGCGAGATGGGATTTGCCGGAGCGGACTCCGGCGAGGTAGGGGGCTGACGATTGGGTGGTTGAGAAACTAATCGAATAGGTGGAAAGTGGTTCTATGGCTACCAGAAGCTAAAGCAAACCAAAGAAAGAAGGAAAAAGACCTCAAGGGCTGAGACGAGCCCAAGGTATGACCTCGACGGCGGCACGGCCACCGGAGGTGGTGGAACACGGTGCTTGGAGGCTCGCCGCACCTCGACGGCAGTGGGGGAGGATTCCCCTGTCACGAGAGCTCGCCCTCAACCCCACCTGGAAGCTATTGGCGCCCAAAAACCGGTTCAAAGAGGAATAGGGGAAATGAGGTTGGTTTTGAAACATGGTCCTGGAGCAACCTTCGAGGCAAGATCACGGGCGGCATGATGATCCAATCCCCGAGATGAAGGCTAGCCGTGATAGATCAGTCATAGGGCTACAAGTTTCGTGAAGAGGCCGACCTGATTCGATGAAAGGAACGGCCTCCAAAAATCCTCGAAGTCCAAGAAATATCATGTTCTGACACAGCCCAGGTGTTGGGCAGAGAGTTGACCGAGGTCAACTCTCCTAGCCCCCTGGTTGGTCCACGTGGACCAACCAGGAAAAACCTAGGGAAAAAGATTTGTAAAATCAAATTAAAATAGAAAACGATTTTATTGATTTTTTATTATAAAATAAAAAATGTTTAATTTTTTATAAAGTATTTTATAGTGATTTTTATTTATTTTTAGGAAGTGTATTTTTACAAGTTGACTTTTATACCCTTTATAGGTATAATATTCTATGTATTGTATTCTTTTATTTTTATTTAGGTATTTTTAATATTATTATTTTTATTTATGATTTTATAAAATTATAAAATACTTTTATGTATACAAATATATTTTTATTTTATTTTTCTGATATGTTTTGTATATTTAATAAAATACAAGTATGTTTTGTATAGGTGTATATATAGGTAATGTACCTATGTATTGAATATATACAAGTATTTTTATTTGTATTTTAATTATGTTTTTATTCTGATTTTAATACACATAATTATTACAAGTATTATTAACAACATTATAAAAATATAAAATTATAAAAATAGTAAATAAATAATAAATTGAATATTTTAATATGTACAAGTATACAATGAGGGTCCAAAAGTCAACTTTCAAACCGTAGCTCCGCCAAATGCGAAACCACCGCCAATAAATAGCTTATTTTCTTCTATATACAATTAAAGGTGAGTACGCAGCATTTGGAGTTTTTATTTGTGAGATACGGGTCTGGAAAGTTGGCATTCTGGAATTTTATTCAGACCATAACTTTTTATCTGTACATTATTTTTGAATGAAATCAATTTTGTATTTTTCTTTATTAAATTATCTACAACTTTCATGTACAAAGTTTCTTTATTTGATGTATAAAAAGTGGAACCAAAAATAGGTCCCAAAATGAATAAGAAATGAATAGAATGTATAGGTATTTGGACTGTGTTTTTGACCTTATCTCCCCCTACTTTATTCCTTGTCGACCTATTCATCAAGATGCCTAGGTCTCGGGGTTTCGGGTCATAAAATATTTACAATATTTTATTCTTTTTCTTTTCTTTATTTATTCTATAATTTTGGCCTTAATTACAGTATTTTATACACTATTGTGATGCACATGCATGGATGCTAAGATGGTGATTTTAATGCTATTTACAGGCATTTGCTAGGGTTTTTGGTGCCAAAATGATAGAATAAAGATGATGAAATGTGGATTCATCAGCAAGGCAAATGGAGTGGGGCGGAGCATGGGGAGACATGAGGGAAGCGAGGCGAGGGATAATGGTGTGTCGAAGAACAACGGAGCACAGTAGAATGGGTTCGTCGGAGCAGGGCTCCAACGAACTACGTGGCTGGTATCTACGACTAAGCACGTAAAAATAAAAGCAAGAAATGGTTCCTAAAGCTAAGGCGAAGCTAATCATGCAACAAAAAAGAGTGTACCTCACCAAAAGACCCGAGAAGCTGATCTCGACGGTGGTGGCCCATCAGAGGTGGTGGAAGCCAGCCTGAGACATGCTTAGCCCGTCTCCAAGAAGCTGGAGGAGCCCCTGTCATGGGCTACGATCCGGAGCTTGCAAGAAGATGGCAAAACATGGTCAAAGGAGGTTCAAAAATTCAAAGGAGTTGGAAGGGGAGTTTTGTACAAGGAAGATGAGGCGGCTCAAAGAATGAGGCGTAGGCTGCGATGCATCGATGTAATCCTTGAGGAAAGCAAAGGACGTGTATGACCAATCCTTGAGGAGAAAAAGCCAAGAAGGAATCGCGCCCTAAAGATGTAAGGAGAGGTCTACAAAAATCGAGGAAAATGGCAAGAAACGAGATTCAGTTAGGATGGAGACCTCGGTCAGAGAGTTGACTGAGGTCAACGGGCGGGGGCCGCTGGTTGGTCCACGTAGACCAACTAGAAAAACCCTACTAGAAATTATTTAAAAATTCGATAAAAATTAATAAATGATTTTATTAATTTTATAAAATAAAAAATATTTATTAATTTCTAAATTATTTTATTACTATTATTTTATTCTTTTGAGGATATTTGTTACAAGTTACTTTTTAAGGGTACATTATAGGTATATTCATCCTAGTATTTACGTATTTTTTTTATTTTTTATATTATTATTTAAGTTTATTATTTTATATATTTTAATTATTTTTAGATACTTGAATATATTCTTATTATATTTTTATGATATAATATATACACTTAAATAAATAGGTCTATTTATTATATAGGTATGTATAGTGTATATTCATTTATGTATTTTAGATACATATTTATTTTAATGTTTTCTTTATTGTTTTATTCATGTTTTAATATTTATATTATAAATAATATTACAAAATTACAAAAAAATAAAATTATAAAAATAATGAGTAATGAATAAAATGAATATTTCAATCGGGTAAACTATACAATAAGGTCCCAAAACCTAACTTTCACACCTTAACTTCAAAAAATATGAAACCACCTTCATTAGATAGCTTATTAAAAGTTATATAAATTAAATGTGATTTTTGTATTTTGAGTTTTTATTTGAGATATATGGGTCTGGGGAGTTGGGATTTTGGAATCTTATTTAAATTGTATCTTTTATTCTCTATATTGTTTTTGTGTAAACTTAATTTTGTATTTTTTATTATCTACAACTTTTATGTTCAAAGTTTCTTTATTTGAGATATAGAAAGTGGAACTAAAAATAGGTCATAAAAATGAATAAAAAATGAATAGGATCATAAAATATTTTCCATATTTTATTCTTTTTCTTTTCTTTTTTTTATTTTATAATTGTAACATTAAAAATAATATTTTATGCACACTTTATACAATAATGCATGAATGTTAAAATGCATGAATTAAGGGCATTCACACACATTTACTATGGTTTTAAGGTCAAAATTATAGAATAAAGGTGGTGAAATAGAGATTCATTAGGTGGCTCCTACATTGACATAACACATAGTTCCATATTCCGTTGTTGTGTCATTATTTATTCACATATTATTATTTTTTAAATTATGAACATGGTTGACAAAAATCAATCAAACGTGTAATATAAATTATCATATTGATGAACGTCAAATTCGCCTCTTCAATAATCTAAAATAATGTCATAGTATAGGAGGCGAATTTGGTTCAGCAAAAACCACGATCCTTTAATGTCGTGGAATATTTTTACTTGGCAAGTCTACCAAGGTCGAACACAGGGACACGGTTACCTAATATGTTTATCAAGTTCCGATTCATTAAGCACAATGTGAGTTGATTTCAATTTCAGATCCTCATGATGCACTATGCTAATTACAAAGCAATGCGAAGATGCATGCAATTTTTTTATCAGTTTTTATGCAACTATAAAGTGATGCATGAGCGAGTATCAAGAGAACATGTATGCTAAACAAAACCTACAATTATACCCTAAAAATGCGAGCAACAAAATATAAATTGAAGTCAGAGTCAATTTAATCCATCATTGAATATGGTTAGCCAATCATAGCAAGCAAGAGTAGAACATGGTCTCAATTACCACATAAAAATTCACTTTAATTAAAAAAGGAGCAAAAGAGACAATTAAGCATGCTAAAATATAGAGGACAAAACAAGGATCAAAACGATACTACAATCATGCAATTTGGACCTACGATGCTCAAGTTATGCTAAAAACAATGCAGGGGCATAATTGTAATAAAAATGCAATAAAATAAAGGGATAAATACTGCATTTAGGTCCCTGGAAGGACCTAAATGCAATTAATGAAAACCGCCTGGGCCCTAATTGCACCATTTGCGCGTAGGGGCATTTCTGCAATATCTGAAACCTGAAAGGGGCTCCCTGTAAAATACCCAGGCACGCACGTGAGGCACGTACCTGGGGACCAAAATGCAAATAGCACTTCTTCTGGGGTACTTCGTGCAAATTGCCCAGCACCTCACGTGCGGGGCCAGGCTCGGGTCAACACCTGCATGTTCGGGATACGTGGTAACATCTGGAGGTTTGGCTCGAGACTTGGGCCATCCGAGCCTGTAGGGTCAGCGTTGAGGCTCGGGTGGAGGCTAGGGCTGCCACGGGTCTTCATCTCGACCGTCCGATCAGGATGATCGGACGGAGGCTGTAGCATCTTCATCCCCCGCAGGTCACCGGAGAAGGCGGGGCTCCGGCGACCTGCCTTCGGCTCCGCCTCCTGCAGCTGGCACGCGAGATGGTCGGAAAAGATTGCTGGGCGCCTGGCGAAGGTCCTGGACGAACGACGAATCTCCGGGAATGATCGGAGGTGAATGTTTGACGAAGCTTCGCTAGAGAAGAATTCCTCGAAGATGCTCCGATGCGAGCTCCGGCTGTTGAGGGTCCTGCAAGGGTTAGTAATAGCCGAAGCATGCGCAAGTGGAGTGTGAGTGCAGTGAGTGGTATGGGATCCCTGGAAGATGGTCGGAGTAGGGGATCAGGGGCTCCTTCCCCGACGGAGCAGAGGAGGAGGTGGCGGAGGATGGACGAGGTTGTGGAGAAGGGAGTGATGGAATCGGAGGGGTGCGCGAGGATAAGGGTGATCTTGCGGAAATGATTGAGTGGTCAATGGAGGGTCGGAGTGACTGTGGTCGGGGGTATAAATGGGAGAAAACAAGAAAAAAATATCCTCGTTGGAGCGAGGTGTTGATGAAGGTAGCAGCCTGTGATTGAGCTCCGGTGGAGCTCTGGGTCGTCGCCCAGGCCTGCCCGGCCTTGGAAGGGAGCTCGGTGGTGCCCGGAGGACACCGATACGCGGTGGAGGCGCCGCGGGCCGACACCGAACCAACGCCATGATCGCCTCGACGTTCCGTCCCTCCGCTGTCACTGGAGGGGCAGAGGAAGCTAGGAGATGGCCCAATAATGGTGGACCCGGTGCTATATGGCGGAGGAGGGGGTTAAATAGGCGGAGGCGACTGGGGGTTACGTGAGGATGGAGCGTTTTTGCGAGGGGAATAATGGTGAGGGGGGTAATGGCGAGGGGTGTTGATGGTGGCGCGAGGATGGCAGAGGGAAGGGATACGTGGGGCGACGGTCAGGAGAGAGGGACATGGCCGGAGTGGGCTTCCAAAATAGGAAGGGGAAGCGGGTGTTACGAGGTGAAAGGACTGAGGAGAAGGGGGGTTACGAGGAGGAAGACGACCTCCCAGCCGTTGGATCTAGCGATCCGACGGCTAGGATGGGAGCGCAGGCGAAAGGCTGAGATTAGATCATTGGATTTGATCTGACGGTTAGGATCTTGGTAGTGATGAGCGGTTATGATGGAGAGATAAGGAGGATCCAATGGTCTAGGTGTAATGGATGACGTGGGTTACGGGGGAACGTTGGATGGTAGCTGGATCGGAGGGCTTAGATGAGAGCGGAAGTGAGTGGCTGCGATGAGATCTGATCACTGGATCCAAGGGATGGATTTTGAAGCAGCGATGGACGGCGAAGATTAAGGCGGGTAAGAGTGGATCGGACGGTTAGATTGAAGGTCGGGCGGCGAGAGGGGAGGCGGGCCACGTGGGCGGCCCAGAGGGCGCCACGTGGCCCAATAAGAAAATTCAGAATAAAATTATAAAGAAAAATATAAAAGAAATAGTTAGAGGCCGAATTAGGAAAAAGTCAAAACATGAAAGTTGTTCGTCTCGACAAGATCTACAACTTTCATGTTGGTCAAAAAGCCAAAAGAGATCATTTGTACAAAAGGTATTTTTGGGGGTATTTTTAGGGGGATAAAAACACCGAGTTTGTGGTTTTGAGATGTTTTTGTATTTTTTTAATGTTTTTAATGGTCAGTGAATTATAGAAAATTATTCTACCTAATTTTTAGAGATTTTTGAGGATAAAATAATTACAAGAAAAATAAAGGAATTAAATACAATAATTTAATGGTAAATTATACACAATATACTACAGGATAAAAACAAGGAATTAGATGTTATTTTTATTGGATTGATTAAGCAGGGGTTTTAATTAGCGGCTTTTAGCATGATGAATACGAGATTCATCACATATATAAATATCAAACTTTCATTGGGTCCACTATGATGTTTAATTGGAAGAAAATACCCTTCAAGTCAATATTTAATAGACCGTATTTATTTTAAATTATGCGATTACGAAAGCATTATTACTTTAACATAATAAAATACCTTGCCTAATTAATATAAATGACAACTTAAATAAAACATGTGCATGATTTGGAAAAATGACACATATAATTGAACTTTTGCAATTATCTAAGCATAATTCGTGGCATAAAAAATAATGATAAAGTAATTACTTGATAAAATTGAGCTACTTAACCATACATAAAAAGAAGGGGTGACTATACAGAAATAGGTAATCATACCAATGATAATTTCTCTTCTTAATTTTAGCAATATATTTCTCTCCTTCCTCTCTCTCTATCTCTCTTTGTTGTCTCTCCTCTCTCTCTCTCTGTCGCCTCTCCTCTCTCTCTCTCTCTCACCTCTTCTCTCTCCCTCTCTCTCTCTCTCTCTCGCCTCTCCTCTCTCTCTGCATTATCTCTCCGTGAAAAGGAGGTGATCCAGCCGCACTTTCCAGTATGGCTACCTTGTTACTAATTCACTTCAGTCACTAGCACTGCCTTGGGCATCCTCCTCCTTGCGGTTAAGGTATCAACTTCGGATATGATCATCTCCCATAATGTGGAGGGTGGTGTGTACAAGACCCGAGAACAGATTCACCATCGTATGGTTGACCGACGATTACTAGAGAGTTACAACCTGGAATCCGAATCGAGGATAGGGTTTTGGAGTTAGCTCACCCTCGCAGGATCACGATCCTTTGTCCCGTCCATTGTAGCACGCGTGTCACCCAGGGTAAATTTATCAATAACCCTCAGAATTAGAAAGTAATGAAGAAAAAAGTATTAGCTGGTTTGAAAAACCTCTTGTGGAATTTCTTTTCGATTATGAACGATGGAATCACCCATTACGATATGTAAAAAATGATCGATTTGAAAATGTTGTACGGAATGAAGTATCACAATATTTTTTATCCATGTCCGAGTGATGGAAAACTAGCCGGTTAACCTGAGGATGATGACGGATAGAGCTTATACTGAGTCCTGGTATTAATGTTGACTTGCTTTTCTTAGCGCTTGCTTTGATACTAATATAGTATTCATTCCCAAGGAGTTGTCAGAATCAACAAAGGGCTTGAATTCAGATTAAGGAAAGGTCTTTCATGTTACAATCATTCATTCAAACTTCCTAAACTTTCTACCCTAATAGCATAGTTTTCACACCTTATAATAACAAGGAAGGTGGGCAGGATGGCTTAATGGATACTCGTACAGAAGAGTTTGCATGAGCGAGTGACTAGAGGAAGGCAAAAAACATGAGTACTTGATCCAGTAGCTCTAAATCATTAATCTAGTCGATAGAAGAATCTCGAAATGAACTCGGACATGACTCTTCCCTCTTGTTTGAAAGCGCTAGGCCAAGCATAAGCATAGGCTACGTGCTCTTCTTCATGGACTGGCATGACAATAGTTGTTGCATTTGTCCAGCTTGGCATTTACCGTTTGCGGGGAGGTCAAGGAACTTCTCTCTTCGAGGCAAATGCTCCCATGTGTGAGGGGTATTGGTCTGATACCTTTTCTTGTGTATGTTGAAAATGGGAGGATGGAGGTCTTTCTTTCCTTGGGAATGCACCTTACAAACCTCCATCCCATCCCTATTTATAGTAAGGAAAAAACCATGATGCACATACAAGCCCCCTTTGCATGAAACTTGACACGTCCATGTCACATGGAAAATGCCACGCACATACTATGCACGAATTATATTCCTCCTTTTATTAGTTTTCTATGTAAAATTTATGTTGGTGCCCATCATTCTCAGTCCTCTTTTCTCATTCTCATCTTTTTTTTATGTTGGCATCTCTTGGTTTATAGTTATTACATTCTACCCTATTTAAAAAAATCATCCCAAAATTTCCAAATCAAGGATCTACCCAAAGTTTAGTTATCTTCAATTATTCATAGTTACACATGTCATATTAAAATTTCTGTCAACTATGTATACTTTTTTTTCTAACTAAATGACTTATGCTGGCTTCGATCAGATATCTAGTACCTACAGTAACTCCCGCTATGATACCATTTGTAATGACCTCAGATCCGGGTGGCTAGCGAAAGCATTAAATAATGTCATATCGGATCAGAGTGTTACTCCTAAGCCTCAATTGATACCTCAAAGAGCAGTAAATAATCATTTAAAATTTCTTTATTCAAAAGTTCCATCTCTCTATTACTAATCATGATCTCTTATTTCAATGGGTATACAGATATCCATCATTTGCAAGTAAGTCTCCACCTTTCTTGTGAACCAATCACTTGCACCTTGCTCCTCTGGTGTATTTGCGGCAGGCCAAAACTGCAGGAGCGGGAAAAATGCTCGTAAGCAAAACAACTTAGTATGGTATCAATAGATAAAATATTTCATAATTACTTGATACAATTCAGGAGATGAAAAAAATTGACAATAGAAGTATAACATATCAAGAAAATCAGTTGTATTTCAATATTTACATTTTCATGAGCATTCAACTTGATAATATTGAAAAATAGCAACATAATCAAATCAGGGTTTCTTGATCAATATTTAATGTATACCTTCATAATATTTTCATGATTTATATTTCCAGAATACTTTCATGATCAATATTTTATATAACCTTCATACTTTTATTATTCAATCAATATTGCCCTTGCATAATATATGATACATTTTACTTACTACTAGCAAGGTGGACGATCAATCATTATGATAACACGATGACAACAACTGCTGAGTCAATAATGAACTTTTCACAAGGTTCCATTGAACTCGTCATTCCCGGAAGGTGTTGCCTTTTAGGCCTATAATGTCCCTTTGGACCCGACAAATGGAATCTAAAGGTGGCTCCCGCCTTAACATACCACTTAGCTCCATATGTCATTACAGTGTCATTTCTTATTATACTTTATTTTAGAATTTCTCTCTTTGGATCATGTCTTAATTTGATAGTATTTAATTAAGACAATTCATAATTACATAAGTAAAATCATTAGGTATTTATCCTCTTTATCATGTATATTTATGAATACATAGTGTCAGACCATGTATACCTTTCTGTAGTTAGACATGGTATAGTAATACCCTTTGGTCCTAATTATAATAATCTCTATAGCATCTCCATATATTATTTTAATGCAATATAATCAATTATACTATATAATATATGTAAATATCATACTACATCATATACATAATTACCCAACCCCCGATGAGTCGATACGATGACAACATTGAATAATTGCCCTTTCAAGTTCGATGTATGACAATATCACATATAACTAAAATTATGTAATTTTCTACCCATCTATCATAGCATAAAATATCTTGTATAAATATAATGTATACAATAATTGCATGATTATTAAAAATAATATGAACTTTGAGCGCAAAAAGAGAAGGTAACGATACAAAAGGAACCATACTTATTTTTAAATTATCTCCCTCTATTCCCCTTTTCCTCTCTCTTCTTTTCTCTGTCCTCTATTCTAGAGAGTTCATGCTTTGTTTGTACTTGTAATGCATTGTGGATAAGAAACCATCACTTTGTTAATGCACCGTAGATGAGGAGACCCATCACCATCATCCATCCCTTGTCTTTTCAAGCATGTTGCACTTGCAACTTGTGATGAAGGGATCTGTTGGGGAATTGCTTTAGGTAGCGTTTGGTTGGTGGGGTAACCCACTTCCTTTTCTCTCATGTGAGCTCCACTTTATTCTTTTTTTTAAAAAAAAAATTAAATAAATCAATTTTACATCATCAATCCTATCAACAAATAATATATTATACCATCATATCATATAAAAATTATAAACTATTCCACTTCTACACACTTTTTTAAACTTCAATACAATCACATCACAATAACTACTCACTTTTTCAAATTCCAATACAATCATATCACAACAAACTCACTTCTAACCCACCCCCAGTTTAACCCTCTATCTAAACATCAAAACTGAAAAATAGGTTACCCTCTACCAGTTTAACCCGCCTTAACCCGCATACCAAATACACCCTTAATGTTGTGGGTTGTGTTGAGGAGCCGCCACTTTCTATTCAGTAATCCTCGTATTTTGTCACAGCATATTTGGCGAGAGTTATGCCAGTTTTTTCTGTATTTTGGTTGAGCGGGTCTCTCTTTTTGTCTAATTGTCTTTTGCTCTATTCATGTGTTCTATCATTAGTTTATAGGTTATCACTTGTTAGCTTATTCCTCGCAATATCTGCGTTTTCTATCTGCTTGCAAAGAGCAATTTAATAATGTCTTCATAGATACTTATTGTTATTGACCAATGTGAGAAGTAAATGTTATGGGATAAGTGTAAGTTGGCTGCTCACACATCCAATGAAATATGAGGTGGGGCAGTTTGCCTGTGGAACACATCCCAGGTTGGATGTTGGAGCTCGGCCATGTCATTTTCGACCAAAACATGCTCCAGAAAAGCTCAGGAGATTTTCTTGAGGGTCAACTCTTTGTTCATTTTGCTTTCTTTTGGTTTTTGATGTTTAGAAGCCGAGCCCTTTCTATTGGGGGACTTGTACAATGTTTACGGACAGAATTATGAATTTTGTAAGAAATTAGGAGCACAACTGATATTCCAACAAAAGAAGAAGCATGACTGATATTGCAGAAGTTAAGGGCACGCGTGTTAAAAACACCATGTTAACATGATAATTCTCAATTTTTATGGTTTTTTGGGACTGTAAACTTTAAGCCCGCCCTACCTGTACCCTTCACACGTTTTGTGCCAAATTTTTTAAACAAAGTGCAACCGATAATTATTTTAGGATTTTTGTCAATTGTACCCCCCTCTAGATATTACAATTTCAATTATACCCCTCCTTTTTTCAGAATATCAATTATATCCCCAACTTCTTGCCGTTCTATGACTTGTACCCCTCAAGTTAGTGACTCTCCATACCCAAATTTTGGAGACAATGGGAATTTAATTAAAAAAAGAGGGACGGAAAGTCATCTCATCTCTTCCTCCTCCCCCATCTTCTTCCTCTTCATCCCCTTCTTTTCCTCCTCCCCAACCTCCTGCTCCACCACCTCCTCCCCTCGCTCCAACCTCCTGCTCCTTCCACCCCCTCCCCAATCCAACCCAACCACCTCCACCCCCTATAGCCTAGGGATGGGCATGGGCCGAGCTGGGCCGGGCCCTGAAGGGCCCTAACCCAAGCCCATCTAAACATTTCGAGCCTTGGGCCAATCTTAAGCCCGCAAATTTTGGTGTTATTCAGCCCAAGCCCAAGCCCGGCTCGTTTCCTTTGGGCCGAGCTTGGGTCAGACCAGCCGAAGCCTTGGTTCATTTCCTAGTCATGAAAACTACAAGATGAGAAATATGGAAATAATGGATCATACTATACATTCAAGAGAAGGATTATGCATCTCTGAATCAAGCCCAAAAAAAGAAGTTACAAGCATAAGAATGTCCACATTAAAGTAGCTACTAAACCATGCATAAGAATATAAGATGTTTACAAAACTAAGTTTGCAGATATCTTGAATATATAACAATGGCTAAATATCAATACTTCAACAATCATATACAATATACTTTAGTAGGCAAAACATCTTGTCTAAGGCACATGCCCATGTTTGAGTTGGTTCTTGGGCTTTACCATCGGGCCAGCTTCAGGCCATTCCTCGAGCCCTCGATCGAGATGGGCCTTGAGCCGAGCCAAGCCAAAGCCCGACCCAAAGTATTTTTGGGCCGACATTTTAGGCTCAAGCCAGGCCCAATCCTCTATTGGGCTTGAGCTGGGCCAGGCTTTTTGAGCTGGGCCGACCGAACCCAATGCTCATCCCTACTCTACCCCCTCTTCCTCCACCCCCTCTGCCCCTCCTCCATGGTGAATTGCAAGCACATGAGCAAACCAAAGCTATGCTTGTTGCAGAAGCAGTTCTCCATGAAGATCCAACAAGCATTGTCAACCTCGACGTGCTCCTCATTACTCCTAGATTTGCCTCTCGACGTAATCGTTGGTGGTGCAAATCCACAGGTCGCACTACTCCGCGACCTTCAACTTCCACATCACGAAACAAGATGGAAGAAGCGATTCAAGCAGAAGAGGTGGGGGAAGATGGGTGGGGGGTATTTCGACAGTTATACCCCTCTTAACCATACCATGATTTGAAAAAATAATGGTTAAATTCAACTAAGTGACGATTAAAATTAAGAAACAGCACAGATATAACAAAAAAGGGAGAGACATAACTGAAATTGCAATATTTCAAAGGGCACAACTCATAAAAACCCATTATTTTTATCATAATAACATTATCATGCACTTCGAGACAAAGATGATGCCTCCCATGCATCAAAACCAAAGAATTAGATCGTTCCAGCACCTGACTCAGCTGAGTCATCGTCGATGATAATTTACTGCATTTATCACATAATGGACAAATTATAAAGTCGTATTTTTCCATTAAACAATATCAGACTAAAAGGAACATTTCCGAAAACTTCCTGCTAGAGAAACAAAGAGATGCCAACTTTATAGCATCTCCGAATCCTGATACTATTTTTTTTTTCAAAATTGCTAAAAAAACCAGACTACATTTGTCAAAGAGATCAAGTGGACGGCGTTTAGAAACAGCAAAACAGGGGGATACACCCGATTGCCAAAACCACAAACGCGTTCAGAGTCCAGCCGTTGTTTGAGCGTCAAAGTTTACAAACCATGGGGTGATAATTTAGAACACGAAAATATGTGGGGATAGTACAAGTTATATACTACTAGATATCGATGATAACTTACCGTGTGAGATCATGTTGACCTGAAGGCTGAAACATATATTATAAATAAAAGGGACAAAGGCAGGGAGCAGCCTAACATGCCTACACCACAAGGCCGCTGCTCACACATGATGCCCTTGTTTTTCAATAACTCATGTACAATCAAGGGAAAAGAAAAGGAAGAATAAAGATACGCACGAGCTTACAACAAAAGAATCTAAAAGTCATGTTGCTCGCACCTCACCGATCTAGTGATCATGGAAGTTGTTGACGAGGACACATTCGTGCCATTCTGTGAGCTAAGGCTGCCAACGACAAGAGAATCACTGACCATATCGAAATTGAGCCTCAACTTCCTTCCGCTGAACAAAGACAAAAGGCATCATCAGGAATGAGTGACAACAAAACATGAAAAAGGAGAGCTCTTTTTTGAAAACCTGTTGATCCGGTTATTGATCACAGTAAGATCCTTCGATGGACTCTGATATGCATGAGTGCTTTCACCTACACATGCATAGTAGCTTTTGGAGCTGGGTGAAAGGAGAGCATCCATCTGTTGAAGCATTGTTTCAGCACATCAGCAAAACTTTAAAAAATGTTAATTACTCGGATAAAAGTAGACAGCTCAAATGTACCCCTTCGAACTTCAAATTCTCGTTTGATCAAAAGCCACAGATATGATGTTTTAGTTCCCTCAAAATCGACATAAAAGCCTTTATATACAAAAACACCCTTTTTTAACAGATAGATAGTGCACTTTTACACCACCACATATTTACCATAAATTGGCTATTTAAGGCTGCACAAGTTGGCGGAGGGGTAGTCCCTTTCAGATGTACTGTACCGCTACTTCATACAAATAACTTGATAACTCGAGAATTATTGGTTACAGCTAACCTCTAATGATCCGGCTTTTTTTTAAAAAAAAGATAACCGTACAATGTATCCCTCTTAACAAAATCCCAACATCGAGAGCTACCTTGGGGCATATGCATATCCCACTTGTTAACCTAGGAAACAAAAATTCTGTTGAACATTAGCCCCCATAGTCTAATATTAGGGCAATTGTTAAAAAAAGGGTGCCTTCAGTTGTGCGCTGATTAAGTGACTAGATGGAACTGCATTTGTGAGCTTATCATGGAAAGAAGATGCAAGATCCAACATCTCCAGAAAGATGTTAAGATATCCATCAAGAGCATCCGGAGAAATGCAAATCGAAACATTATTCTTTTAGATATAAACCTCTAAGATACATAAATGCACACTAATTTCATTGAGTGCTACCAGAAGAAAAACAACGAAGACAAAATGGTACTCCAATAAAATTGGTGTGTGTGTCTGTCTATCTATCTATCTATATATATATATGGGTTAAATGAGGCTACACCCTGAGTGTAGCCAATTGGCTACTCCCACCCTCATTTTCCCTCATTTTTAAATTTTTTTGGAAAATAAAAAAATATGTATATTCATCACTATATCCCTCTAACATTCTATTAAAATTTCGTCAGAAACAGAGACTCCTATACCCTCCATCTGAAGGGGATCATTTTCAGCAATTCTGAGACCGTTAAAATTTGACAGTCTTGATGGAGGGGATAGAAGTATCGAATTAAGTCGAAATTTGAATGACATCATGGTGACATATTGTGATCTAAATTCCAATAGGTTTCATTTAAGTAAAATAAAAAAATATAGGGGAAAAGAAGTGGGAGCATGTAAGTTAGCTACACGCAGGGAGCATACTCCTTTTTCCCTATATATATATAGGGTAAAATGGGGCTGCCCCCAAGGTAAAATGGGGCTGCCCCCAACTTGGCTACTCCCACCCCTATTTTTCCCTCATTTTTTTATTTTTTTGGAAAATAAAAATTTGTATATTCATCATTATATCCCTCTCACATTCTATTAAAATTTCGTCAGAAACAGAGACTCCTAAACCCTCCAACCAGACGTCATTTTTTTAACGGTCGCATGATTTTTTAAATCGACCATGTTTGGATGGAGGCCGTAGGAGTCTCTGTTTCTGACAAAATTTTAATAGAATGTGAGAGGGATATAATGATGAATATACAAATTTTTATTTTCCAAAAAAATAAAAAAATGAGGGAAAAATAGGGGTGGGAGTAGCCAAGCTGGCTACTCTGGGGGCAGCCCCATTTTACCCATGTATATATAGGGTCATATGTGGCTGCCCCCTAGGGGCAGCCAACATGGCTGCCCCCGCCTTATTTGGGCAAAATTTTTTATTTTTTTTGAAAAATAACACCATTTACATTCATCCCTATATCCCTCCTATATACCATTCGAATTTCGTCAGAAACAGAGACTCCTACGGCCTCGATCCGGACAGTAATTTTTTAACGGTAACAGGATTTTTTTAAATCGATACCATCGAGATGGAGGCCGTAGGAGTCTCTGTTTCTGACGAAATTCGAATGGCATGTAGGAGGGATATATGGATGAATATACATGATTTTATTTTTCAAAAAAAATAAAAAAAACGCCGAAAAATGGGGCGGGGGCAGCCCCATTTTTTCCATATAGAAAAAATGGGGCTGCCCCCGCCCCATTTTTCGGCGTTTTTTTTATTTTTTTTGAAAAATAAAATCATGTATATTCATCCATATATCCCTCCTACATGCCATTCGAATTTCGTCAGAAACAGAGACTCCTACGGCCTCCATCTCGATGGTATCGATTTAAAAAAATCCTGTTACCGTTAAAAAATTACTGTCCGGATCGAGGCCGTAGGAGTCTCTGTTTCTGACGAAATTCGAATGGTATATAGGAGGGATATAGGGATGAATGTAAATGGTGTTATTTTTCAAAAAAAATAAAAAATTTTGCCCAAATAAGGCGGGGGCAGCCATGTTGGCTGCCCCTAGGGGGCAGCCACATATGACCCATATATATATATATATATATATATATATATATATATATATATATATATATATATATATATATATATATATATATATATACACACACACACACACACACCTTCCACGACCTTAATGCAGAGACGTATATAAAACTGATATATACCTTCGACGATCTTAATGGAGAGACGTATACATTATGTGTAGCCGAAACTTTCTTGGGAGACATATCTGGAAGAGTAGGAAATTGAGATAAACGAGGTGATCCAGGACATTGGCCTGCTTTGTGCAAGAATAAATTAGTACAGGACAGTGGCAGCCTGACAGGTTAGAACAAGAAAGGTCTGCAATTTATTTTACTGTACCCTCAAATGTATTGACATCGGAAACCCGATTAATTTTTGAAGCAGAACCAACAGGACCAAACTCCACTAACAAAGGCTTAACTGAAGGTATAAATACACCATTGTAGAATGTAATGATGTCCACATACTCTTGACCTTTTTTCTGCCAAATGGAATATTCAAAGATTCCAGCAATAAGATAAATATGACACTTAATTGTTAAAATCACAGTGAAAGTGTAATTACCCCATTGTGGCTATTTGATGGCCAGTCGACAAAGACGCTTCGAAATACTTGAGGTTTACATTGTGGTTGCTTCCTATAGCAGTTTATGATCTCTTTGAATGTCAAGGACAATTGAGATATCTGCATGCAATAGCAAATATGAGTAATAGCAGTTAACTTAGAATTCTACAAATTTTCCTGCAATGGAACATACTTTAGCAACTCCATACAAACTACAAAGAATAATCTGATCAATGTGACGGTTGAAGAGGAGGGAAGTCTTTTGATTGACAATTTGTTGGACAAGTACATAAACACGTTCCAAAATCTGTTGCTGTAGCTGTAATTTCTCACACAAGATTTTTATCCTTACTGCCGCCAACTTGACAATCTGCAGATCGACCAAGTAAGAATTCAGCATAAAAATGGAATATTTGGAAACATTGGAATGATTTTCTAGAGCACCAAATACCATCTTTGATGTCTGAAAAATATCATCAGATAAGAGGTTAGTCAAACCTTACTGAAGAAGACACAGATCCCTGTTTCAGCACACGTCTCCCCTCTACTAGGATTAAGGCGGGTTGGACTGCCAACATAATTTAACAGGAAATGTCTGTTATTGAATGATAAAACAAAAAAAATCCACAGAATAAGAATAAAATTTACGTTGCAAATGCAGATTGAAGAGGTGGCAACTTCGATTTGGGACTGCCAAAAGGTGCTGAGGTGTTCTTGACAGGAGACTTGAAGGAATTATGCTCCAACAATGCACATCTAAGGTTAGGCATAACTCTAGTTGGAGAACAAATATCTCCATTCAGATCTGCAACAAAGAAATGGATCAACTTATAGGCAAAATATAGTTATACAGAGATACATTAGAGCAAGGAATGAACTAAAAACAAGCACTTACCCTGGTTCCTAAATGATTTGCCATGAAAAAAACTCAGTTCCATTTTTGGGAATAGTTACTTGAAAAGATAATTTCACTCCAAATCACATACAAGTAGGTTTGACATGTTAAACAACAGCAACAAAGCCTTTTCCCACATTAAGTGGGGTCGGCTACATGGATTCTTTGCCTCCATTCAGATCTATCTTGGGTCAATCTCAGGCTTAGATCCAAAAAACTAAGATCCCTCTCTGTACAGTCTCATTACAACACTTCTTGGGTCTACCCCGCCCTCTCTTAGTCGGCTCAACATCCAAAACCTACATTTCCTAATTGGTGCATCAGCCGACCTCCTTAGCAAATAGCCAAACCACCTTAAGCGGTTTCTCGCATCTTATCTTCGACCGAAGCAACACCAACTTTCCTTCTGACTGCATCATTCCAAATCCGATCTTTATGTGTGTGTTCACACATCCACGTTAGCATTTTCATTTTTGTTACTGTCATTCTCTGCACATATCTATGGTTCACAGGCCAACATTCAGATCCATAGAGCATAACATGTCTCACAGCTGCTTTGCAGAACTTCCCTTTGACTTGTAAAGAAATTTTCTTATGACAAAAAATAGTAGAGGCTCCTCTCCACTTTAGCCAACCTGTATTTATTCTATCAGTAACATCTCCATCAATTTTCATGTTGTGAAATAGATCCCAAGTATCTAAAATAATCTCTTTTGAATGTTATCATCACCAATCTTCACCTTGACTCCATCACCATTGCTTCCATCAAAAGTACACTCTATATATTCAGTCTTAACCCTACAACAACAACAACAAAGCCTTTTCCCACAATTAAGTAGGGTCGGCTACATGGATTCTTCGCCTCTTATACAAAAGTACACAATATTCAGTCTTAGCCCTACTTATACAAAATCCTTTAGTCTCCAATTCATGTCTCGATTCCTCAAGCTTCTCGTTACCACATATTTAGTCTCATCAATCAACACAATATCATCAACAAATAACATACACCAAGATATCTCATCTCGAATATGACTTGTCAACTCATCTATAGTCGAAGTAAAAAAGCAAGTTTACATGTCAAAGAAATATTTTAATCCATGTTAAATTAGTTGAATAAGTTGAAACAATAGTTGGTTGGGCATTTCAAAATAATCTAATTTTTCATTCATATCTTAACTAACACATCGCAGGCAAGTTTTTTATGAGAAAAAACACGTGGGGATCTAAGAGAGCTCCATTCAACCCATTCCGTCATAGTGGGATCCCCTCCCTACTTCACGACCTTAATCCCTCGACCTGCAAGGTTCGTTGCTTATTCTCCTGCTTCCCATGCCCCTTCATCAGATTCCTACCCTGCTTCATACTTCAGTTACCAACAATAGGAAATAAGGCCACCAACATGTTTCCAGCACCATCTCTGAAGGTTACATGCACATCCCTGTTAAAGGGGACAATGAAGCGAAAAAACAAAAACAAAAGAGGACCGCTACTGAGACCACTTGCACCTTCACTTTCAAGGAGTATTTTCCATGACACAAAATGCTAGGAATAATTTTCACAATAATAGAAAATAACAAAGAGAACAAGCCCTTTAAATAGCGTGAACACATCATCAACAATAGGATCATCAAATATGGGGACAATAAAATAATTTGCAAATATTGTTCTATGTAGAAAAACACGATGACTAGAGCAAGCACATTGATGGAAAGTACAAACAATGATACGAGTCCCAAATCTATATAGTAGAAAAATGAATTGTTGCTAATAAATTCATTTTTTGACGCAATTCAAATTCATTTACTAAGAAGGAATATGCACGATTATCACAAAAAGAACTTCAATGATATGTAATCTTTGTATCCTTAACAAAGCCTCAAATTACTAAATGTAATTCATTGCATGGAAAAAAATAACCTGGCAAAATTTCATTGGTTTTCTGGGGTGGTGAACTTCCATGTGAAATGTTATGGCTAAATGCTATCGAATCTAGTGATGGCATTGGGTCTGCTAGCAATCCCAAGCGACTTATTTCTTCAGAAAGTGCTGGCCTTGCAACCACCAAAGAAGAATACATTGATGATCCTTTCTCCCAGGCCAGGCTTTCTAGCAAACGTTCTTCCAAAGAATTCAAATGACGTTTCAATTCCCTGGGGAGCGTTTCCTCATGTCTCACAAAACTTTCTATCACCTTACTTAGATCAAAAGCTGTTATACCGGTCCTTTCCAACACAGCAGGAAACATCATACTAACCGTTTTATGAGTAGCCAAAACCAATTCAGCAGCACATGCAAGCATGCACCTATGAAATCGCTCGTTGGACAAGAGAGATGATAAATTGCTTGCACACAACACATGGGACTCAGCCCGGCAGATTGCTTCCAGAACCCTATAATACAACTTCATTGCCTCCATTTTTCTCTCTCCTGCCCACATACCATCCACTAGTGTCACATTCTGCAAAGATCCAGAAATGGATCTATCGGCAGGCAAGCTACAAGGGAAGATCGCCTCCAATATTATGTTTGCTCTATGTGGCACATCATCTACGACATTCTTGCTACATGACGATAGAAAAAGTTCTAGCTCGGCAGATGGTTTTGAAGAAAGTGGTGCTATGATGGTTCGAAGCCACTTTGCTGTTGTCATTGCAGTGCTTACAGGTGTAGCAGCAACTCTGCTGCTCCCAAAATTTCTACCATTTGATGGAGAAACAGGAGAATGGGGAGGAGTCAGGGGACTTGTTATTGACTTGCAAGGTGAAGCCATCGCATCAAATTTGCGCTGCATATATTATCACTTGAAGATCAGCAGAGCAAATAACAAAGCTCACAATAGAGTGCTATTAATCATCATGCCAGCGTACCTTCGTACCAGACAAGTACAGAGCACCTCCAGACAAGCTTCCACTTCCTAACAGACTGTCCTCATCATTGACAAAAATGCGTTCATCAAGTTCACCTTTAGTGTGAACCGCATTGTCATAATCATTTTCTAATAACAGCAAGCTAGAACATAAAGACCCGTGCTCCATCAGATCCTCAAAATAAGTTAAGCCATCTGGAAAGTTTCAGAAGAAAAAAGATGAACCTCTGGTTTTCACACGGACAATACAAAATACATTTATATTATAATCTGCCTACCGATGCTAAAACCAGATAAATTTTCTGTTTGACATTCTGAAGCTTGACATGGAGTCTTTTTCAAGATATCTACAATCAGACTATTTGTTTTTTCCATGGCAGCCCTTAGATCATCTTCTGATGTGTGATAAATTTCACAAAGGGAGGCTAGAAGGTCAATGCCTTGATCTTTTTTCTTCACTGTGGAGATGAAAAAACATGAAACATGATGATGTTTACATCACATAAAAAGAATATTTTTGTATAAAATTTGGCGCACCAAAACGTGGGGAGTCTGCAAAAGGGAACCTCCTGAGTCTGATCGGAATATGGATTATTAAAATAGCCTGTCATATATAGGAAAGCCAGAAATTTAAAAAGGTGCTTACATATAAACCACCCAAATATCTTATGTTATTACATATATACTCCTGTATACCTTGCAATTGCACATGTGCTCCAAAGAAATATATACTTCTCTAACGCAATGACAATAGCTATGCATCCTAGCACCATGTAGTGCACACACAGGACCTCAACATAGTCCTCCACGACATGATTATGGCCAAAACTCAGATCATGACATAATGGTACACACTAATGATGCATATAGTATCGGGGGGAGCGCATGTGTGATCACAAGGTTTACATGGGTAAATATTTAATTGAGACAAGTTTCCAAAGGCACATTTTATATCCTAAAAAACATGCATATAGATTGAGATCGAGAAATCACCAAAATTGAAACCAATCCATTGGTACAAGTCACAAGGTCTTTGAGGCGATTAAAAGCATGGATTCGTAGTGCCAAGAACAATAACCATCCAAAGCGATGATACTCAGAGACAAATCCAGCACACATGTGTTCAGCGTTATCATTGCCACCATTCTCATTACTTGGCAAGAAAAACTCCTCATAAGCATGCCTGTAGTAGCTGGATTACAAAGATACAACAACTTTCAGGAATCACAGAAATCCAGAGCACTAACAAAAGATGAAAAGATATCAGCATTTTTGGAACACGAAATATCCCATTCGAGAAGATTTTGATGTCATACACGAAGTGGCCAAGTAATACAGTTCTAAATTTTCAGCAAATTTGTTTGAATGAATATTTTTTCAGTAAATGATTTAAGGGATTGTAACAGCCTGGGAGGCACTTAATATGGAAAATTGACAGAATAAAAGGTGATTGTAAAATATGTTAAATCTCGTAAATTGCCAATAGATCAAAGAATTGTAGAAGGCACTTAATCTGGAAAATAGTCAGCAAAGCAAGGAATACTTGAAACTGGTTCATCTGGTAACTTGTTAATATAGCATGAATCCCCAAAGTTGGCATTTTTTAGAAGCAATAGACCCGAAAGATGACTGATGATATTAGTGAGCATATTATAATGGAGCAAAAAAATCAATTCTTCAACCAAGAGAAATAAACATGAAAATCACATAAAAGCAAAACACTGACTGAGCGACACAATGAAATATTATAGTAAAGGCAGGTTTCCACTGTCATATTTAATTTTTTATAGTCCAGACACTTAATTGTAAAATTACAAGATACCTGCTAAGAAGCCTCAAGTGCACGAAGTTTGCCTGAGCTTCTTTGACCTGATACCAAAGTATGACAGAATCGAGTGGAATTTATTCAGAAAGAGCAATACTTGTACATAAATGACTGTCATCATCTGGAAATATCACGTATCAATCATACCTCCAATCTCTTTTCCCAATCGGGACTGTATATCCTGCTCAAGACTTGCCCAGACTTGAGCAGAAGTTGTGGCATCTCCCGGAAGAAATCAACAACACTGCAAGCAACAATCAACACCCAAACTAAGTATACTAAATCAGATCCACTACCCACTGACATGAACACATTCCATAACCCAGATCCCGCTACCTCAACTTTGTTGCCTTGAGAATTTGCGACAAGCTCACCCCACTCTTTTCATTTCCTCCGTCACCACTCCTCAGCTTAGTTATGCAATACAATACAAATGCCGACCAATGTTGCTCGATCTCCCCAGGCTATGTCGAATAAAAAATTATTGATTTTTAAAATAACACAAGATCATACATAATGTGAGCAATAGCAACAAGAAAAGCTCACTACCGATCCACTTCCAAGTGTGGACAAATTTGCCATCAGCAGGGGCTTGCACTGCAAGTACAAATCCATCACCTCCTTCTCCATACTCCTCTCCAGCGCCAAACCCTAATGCGCCACATAGCACCAAATCAAACACATAAGCCACCAAACACGAAAGATTCACATAAAAACAAGCAAAGGCACAAACTTTGACGAGCCGATCGAACCGCGCCTCCATTTCCGCGCCGTCTCCGCAAGTCTGCTTCGTCTCCTCCATCTCCCACCTCGCAAAACCCTAACGCCTAAGCTTGCGAACAGCTGCCTCACCCTGCGGAAATGGCATGATATACCGGTTGGCGAGCAGAAAGCGCGAACGCGCAGGAGACCGTTGCGACCGCCCGCGAGTGTGCAGCAAAAATCGAACCTTTCGGTCCCAAATCACGGCGGGAAGAAATCGAAGGACGGATGGTCGGAAGCGTCGACGGATTGGGGAAACCCGGCGGGTGGGATCGATCGGCGGCGCCGGAGGATCTCTAGGGTTTCTATGGGTCGCGGGTGAGCTCTATCTCTCTATCGTTCTCTCACACCGTTGTTCTACGGGGAGCTCTTCCCTCCATTTTCTTGGGGATTAGGCGGGAAAGATGGAGTGGGGTGTACCGCAGGAGGGCAACAGAGACGATGTTACTCCCAACCATATCCAACGAGAATGAGACACGTGGAGAAGCTTCGCGTTTACAGTTGTTGTTCTCGCGGAGGAGGGCAATCGAGGAGGTGGCTTTGGTGGGACGCTTACGAGGATTTCCGGTGAAGTTGGGAGTAGCGGGCGGTGGGTTCGATGGAGGGTTAGAGATGATCCTGACCGTTGGTTCGGAGCTCTGGACGGTGAGATGGTTGTGGTGCAAGATCCCAGGGGTGCCGTCACACGCATATTTATTTTGCTGCCTTCTGACCACAACAGTATTCTTCTATCAGGGATTTATATATTATTTTTAATAATATAAAAAATCAAAAAAAAAATCTGAAATAATATTATATAATATTTTTATGCAGGATTTTCTACTTGAGAGTCCCATACGCATAAAACATATAGGTCACGATTTGATTGATTTCTAACATTTTGATCTTTGATCAATTGATTTAAAATTTAGTGTTTCGAAAGACTTTTTAGCGATTAAATGGTTAATTTTGAGCAGTGACTGTTTCGGCGATCAAAAGTAATTTGTAATGATTAAATAATGCTTTAATTCAACTTTAAAGTTGCAAATGGATATAGATAATATATCCGTATATTATCATCTCTCCATTTTATATCGATTTAAAATGCATGCCAGTATTAATTTTAAAGTGGATAGAAATACAAATATTACTTTAATATTCGTAATGTTTGTATCGATATTTGAAGATCTACATTGATATACAAATAATTGTATTATATATACTCTGATCACGTTCCATATAACCATGATAATGTAATACATCTACTATATTTTTTTTACGAATAAGTCATGTATTATTAGGCTAATTTATAAAATCTTTCTGGCATTGTAAATATATGCAACACATCCATATCAACTTCTAAGGATACAACAACCCCTTTTTAATATTTCTCAACATTGATAACCGTGTCCGTATTTATAGATTAGAACATATATAAGATACAATAACAAATATTTGTAAATGTATATAGGAAATATATCCAATAAGATGCAACTTTCCTGGGTACAAGGAAAGTCCATCATCTCACCCTTTCATAATTAATCAAACATTCACGATTAATAGATTATTATCCTAATTTGTTTAATGTTAAAATCCTATTTTAGTCATTTTGCCACATGCTAAAAATAGAATGTGACAATCCCACATTCTTTTTTTTGTATATCCGTTGGGAGGGCCATTGTTAGGGTTTACGAATCCCACAACTACGTCGGCGGCAACCACATCGGTGACAAGCATGGCGACGCTTGAAGCCTCCGCCTCCTTGTCTTCTTCGGATTATGGTGCAACACTGCAGTAGGCAGTGTTCCGCCTTGTTGCTGCAGCGATGGTCAGGGAGCACGACGACGTGGAGGAGATGGTGGCGCACGTGATGGAGCATCCTTCCTCCTTCCATCTACGCACGGGACAATGATGGAGGAGGAGGTGGTGGAGCACGACAGGCGGTGGAGGAGGTAGGGATGCAAACGGATACGGATATATCCGTATCCGATCCGTTACCGTATCCGTTTTATACATATTTTGATATCCGTATCCGTATCCGTTTTAAAATGGATACCGATATGGATATCATTTTGATATCCGCAAACATCCATATCCGTATCCGTATATCCGTTTTCATATACAAATATAGTTGTAGATTTATTTTTAACCATATATAACATAATTCTCTACCTCCTTTACCATATATATATAATTGTTATGATAGAAACACACTTAGTAAATTAATATCATGTGTTTTTCATCCAATTCTTATATATTAAGTCAATTCTATAGAGTATTTCTAACATTACTCGTATACGATCAGTATCCATTTTACATCCGTATCCGTTTTTTGAGGATATGGTAAGATAGTTTTAATATTCGTCAATATCCGTATCCGCATCCGTATTCGTATTAGAAAACGGATAAGGATATGATAATACCGATATCCGTATCCATATCCGACCGTTTGCATCCCTAGGAGGAGGTGGTGGCGCACGTGGTGGCGATGGAGGAGTATGGCGGTGGAGGTGCGGGTGGAGGAGGGATATATGCATGAGAAGGAGGGCACACCCAATTTTTACAATCCGAGATCTTTTTTTTACAATTTCATATCATTATATATATATATATAGGGAATTTATCCAGAGAGCATTGTGCCCATTTGAGTTCGAATGAGCCCTTGCTTTCATCCTTCAGATCATGATCTAATGATCCTATTTTATCTCATCCATTCCCTTTTTTAGCATCAATCCTTACCATAACAAACTCCCCCCGCATTCTCCTCGTGACTGATTTCCTTTTTTGATTCGCAACTAAGTCTCTCCGACGTTGCATTGTATTTATTTTCGAAATTTCCAAAATCATCTATGGATTCGTCTTCCTGCAAAATCTCATCATCTCCAGCGACGAAAGAAGATCGTCTTCAAGTCCTCGATTTGTAAGTTTATTTATTGTTCTTTTGTAGAATTTGATCGTTTGTTTTTTAGTTCTCATTTTCAGTTTCAAATGTGATGGATCATCTGTGAATGGAAACTAATCATGATTCCAAAGAAGCAATGATGAACGATGCTTCGTGGATGGATTTGAATCGTGAAAAGATCGTATCAAAAGGAGCGAAGATGGATGTCTTACAATTGGATTTAGATAGCGAAATCATTATTTCAGAAAAATTATACCAAGTTACTGATGACATTTGCATATGTTACTGATAATATATCATGTATTACTTTTCCTTTTTATCATTCTTACTGATTAAAATCCATTCATAGTTACTTATGTATCTTAAGAAAATACAAGTTCTTTCTATCAAATACAAGTTAAGTAATTTATACGTAGCTATCAGTAACACTTGACATATTGCAAGTGACAAAATAGACTTACATCAGTAATTTATACGTAGCTATCAGTAACACTTGACATATTGCAAGTAACTAAATAGACTTACATCAGTAATTTATACGTAGCTATCAGTAACACTTGACGTATTGCAAGTAACTAAATAGACTACATCAGTAATTTATACGTAGCTATCAGTAACACTTGACGTATTGCAAGTAACTAAATAGACTACATCAGTAATTTATACGCAGCTATCAGTAACACTTGACGTATTGCAAGTAACTAAATAGACTACATCAGTAATTTATACGTAGCTATCAGTAACACTTGACGTATTGCAAGTAACTAAATAGACTACATCAGTAATTTATACGTAACTATCAGTAACACTTGACGTATTGCAAGTAACTAAATGGACTACATCAATAATTTATACGTAGCTATCAGTAACACTTGACGTATTGCAAGTAACTAAATAGACTACATCAGTAATTTATACGTAGCTATCAGTAACACTTGACGTATTGCAAGTAACTAAATAGACTACATCAGTAAAGAAGGGGGGGATGGACATTAGTAACAATCAAAATGAGTACAGTAAAATGGATAATTGTAATAAGTATTTCTTGTATGGACATTAGTAATTTACATACTTAATTACTGAGCTCAGAACAATAATTACTTGAGAACAGAGTATGTATTACTTGAGTAACATGAATGAATTACTGATCTTAGTACAATGTAATATTAGAGATGTAAATTACTGACAACTGTTTCAATATTACTGATCTCGCAACACATAATTACTTACATTCAATATATACATTATTGATCAAATGTACAATGATTATTTATTCCAAACGAAATTAAGGATTTGAATTTATCTTTCCAAAACCATCTTCCTTTTTTAAGGACTCGATATAATTGGAAATAGAAAAGGCTCAAACATATTAATATCCTTCCAAAACCGTGTCATTCCAAATAGGAAACCATTCAAATGAAAATACACGTGGCGAACCCACATTTGGTGCTAAAAAAACTCAAATGGGCACAATGCTCTCTGGATATGCCCTAATATATATATATATATATATATATATATATATATAGGGAAAAGGGAGTATGCTCCCTAGTTGTAGCCAACTTAGCTACTCCCACAACTATTTTCCCTCATTTTTTAATTTCTTTGGAAAATAAAAATTTGTAAATTCATCATTATATCCCTCTCACATTCTATTAAAATTTCATCAGAAACAGAGACTCCTACGGCCTCCATCCAAACAAGGTTGATTTAAAAAATCCTGCGACCGTTAAAAAATGACGTATGGATGGAGGGCTTAGGAGTCTCTGTTTCTGACGAAATTTTAATAGAATGTTAGAGGGATATAGTGATGAATATACCAATTTTTATTTTCCAAAGAAATAAAAAAATGAGGGAAAAATATGGGTGGGAGTAGCCAATTGGCTACAACCTGGGTGTAGCCTCATTTAACCCATATATATGGGTAAAATGGGGCTGCCCCCAGGGAGTAGCCAACTTGGCTACTCCCACACCTATTTTTTCCTCATTTTTTTATTTTTTTCGAAAATAAAAATTTGTATATTCATCATTATATCCCTCTCACATTCTATTAAAATTTCGTCAGAAACAAAGACTCCTAAGCCCTTCATCTAGGCGTCATTTTTTTAACGGTCGCAGGATTTTTTAAATCGACCATGTTTGGATGGAGGCCGTAGGAGTCTCTGTTTCTGACGAAATTTTAATAGAATGTGAGAGGGGTATAATGATGAATATAGAAATTTTTATTTTCGAAAAAAATAAAAAAATGAGGGAAAAATAGGGGTGGGAGTAGCCAAGTTGGCTACTCCCTGGGGGCAGCCCTCAGGGAGTAGCCAACTTGGCTACTCCCACCCCTATTTTCCCCTCATTTTTTCATTTTTTTGGAAAATAAAAATTTGTATATTCATCATTATATCCCTCTCACATTCTATTAAAATTTCATCAGAAATAGAGACTCATACGGCCTCCATCCAAACATGGTCGATTTAAAAAATCCTGCGACCGTTAAAAAAATGACGTCTGGATGGAGGGCTTAGGAGTCTCTGTTTCTGACGAAATTTTAGTAGAATGTGAGAGGGATATAATGATGAATATACAATTTTTTATTTTCCAAAAAAATGAAAAAATAAGGAAAAAATAGGGGTGGGAGTAGCCAAGTTGGCTACTCCCTGGGGGCAGCCCCATTTTACCCCCCCCCCCCCCCCCCACACACACCCACACACCCACACACACACACACACACACACCCACACACACACACACACACACACACACACACACACACACACACACACACACACACACACACACACACACACACACACACACACACACACACACACACACACACACACACACACACACACACACACACACGGCTGCCCCCGCCTTATTTGGGCAAATTTTTTTATTTTTTTTGAAAAATAACACTATTTACATTCATCCCTATATCCCTCCTATATACCATTCGAATTTCGTCAGAAACAGAGACTCCTACGTCCTCCATCCGGACAGTAATTTTTTAACGGTAACATGATTTTTTTTAAATCGATACCATCCGTAGGAGTCTCTGTTTCTGACGAAATTCGAATGGCATGTAAGAGGGATATATGGATGAATATACATGGTTTTATTTTTCAAAAAAAATAATAAAAAAAACGTCGAAAAATGGGGCGCCCCCATTTTTTCCTATATATATATATATCCAACTATTTGCAACTTCGACTAACGGTCAAATTAGGCTTAAATCACAATCACTTAGCGTTGGGCTGGAAATCACAACTTCGACTCACTATCTCTCTTTCCCTTCTCTTGTTTTCTCTCGGATTAGAAAGGACGGCCTACCTCAACATCTCTAACGAATGTCACACCTCTATATGTACTCATGTATTTACAAAAATAAATTTACCATTTTTAATCAAAAATAGTTTTTTAAATTAGTTATTAATTAACCATTATTTTAATCGGATACTTTAATTATATTTTTGATGACTGTACTAAATTATTCCAGCTATGTTAAAAACCATAACATGTTATGATCCATCTAAAAATAGTACTCTAAACAATACCAATAATGTTTCATACTCTCGCTACCTATATTTCTGAAAGACATATATGATTGTGCGCACTATATTTGAGAAAATATATTTCAAATAATTTTAGTTTACAAATTCGGCAAACATCATTAATAATCCAAACAATTATATTGAGTTGCTTTTGATCATTTATGATCATGTCAATATCCTCTAGGATCTAAAAAGTCATGATCAAAAGTAAATTCAGGAGTATGTAACATATAAATGAGTAAATCCTATACATTGATGCTAAAAATATACCGGACTAACTAATATTAAGGTGATCAAAGAGTAAATATTGGAGGATATATGTATTTATGATGTAGTTTAGGGTATTAATACCATTGAAGTATAAAATATATTTCATAAAAATATATTCATGTAATGAGACCCATCCATTTGTAAAAAAACATATCCAGTAATTGTGATGTATTAGTGAATAAACCCTAAAACATGTTGATGTTATAAGTATATCAGTTCAAAGGAAAGATGTAACTCTGGCTACAAGAGAAAAAATGTCATGATAGTCTACACAAAGGGCATGTTTGGTCGCTGGGTTGAACTGGATTGGGTTGGGTTGGGGTATCCCTGTGAATAGTAAATTGTACCCCTGTGAATAGTAAACTGTGAGGAGAATTGAAAGGGTTGGAACGAGGGGTACACCGGTGTACCCCAACCCAACCCAGCAACCAAACATGCCCAAAGGGTTTGTTTGGTTGCAGGGTTGGATTGGCCCAACCCGAGGTATCCCTCCTTCCAAACATCCCAATCCTCCTCACAGTTTACTATTCACAGGGGTACTCCAACCCAGCCCTGCCCAACCCTTTGCAACTAATCGTTCTTTGCAGTGTTAATGCTACCGTCGACCTTATGTTTCGTCATGAATATCAATTTGTAGCCTACCACAACCACATCATCTGGAGGGGAAATAAAGGTCCACGTTTCCCTAGGCTGTAAAGAGGACAATTCCTGATCATTGTTGCCTTCCATCTGACATTTGTGAGCGCCTCTTGATATGTTTTTGGAATTATTACTACTAAGGGTCTTTAGTGGGTTGGGTAACCTGATTTGAATAGTAGTTGTTTGGGATGGTTATGAGGGTTGGAGAGGGTTGGAATAAGGAATGTGATGTGATGTCACTATGATGTGTGATGAATTTCCAACCCAAGAAAAGAGAGGGGTAAACCGGGCCGGTTGCCAAACGAGCCCTAAGAGAGAATGAATGCTATCTATACTCTTGTGAGAGCCTATCAAGAGGG
The DNA here is from genome assembly GCA_037367405.1 of Ottelia alismoides. Taxonomy (NCBI): domain Eukaryota; kingdom Viridiplantae; phylum Streptophyta; class Magnoliopsida; order Alismatales; family Hydrocharitaceae; genus Ottelia; species Ottelia alismoides. The sequence goes on along the minus strand of JAZKJV010004227.1, from coordinate 221,978 downwards.
AAGAGGGAAGTCATGCATAGAAATATCACCACTAGTGCAATAAAACATAAGTGTTCATTACTTACCACTAGATCAATAAATTGAACATGCAGTGAAAATATGAGGATCAATCTATATAGGATCATGTATTCAAGTGCAAAGGTATCATATGTTGAGAAATTGAGTTTTGTAGGCTCATCAGGCATATGATTCAAAATACGAGGAGGTGAAAATACATATTTCTCAGAAGAATCCGAACTCAACATCATGGATCCCGTAACTACGAAGAAGCTAATGGATTTAAAGAAAGTGACATCGATACTCACATGATACCTCCTACGTTATATGATTATAACATATATCTCTTCCGAAGTCTAGAACAACTAACAAAGATACATTTGAAACTCATTGTGAGAGCTTATCATGCTTCAAAGACATATCATGGACAAATGCAACACAACCAAAAACACAAAGAATAATAATAAGGATATATATACAAGGGCACATGATAATTTATGACCAATGAAACCCTATGGCTGATTAAATAACACACAATAAAAAATCTATCTACTATGCATTATGAGCTTGACTATGAAGATTTAGGATTCGGGTGACATCAGAATGTGTCGATGTGGATTTCTTTCAGCGATCATTTAGAGAAGCGTACGAACATGACATTTGATATGTAATGCTATAAAACTTAAAGAATCGGAAGAAAATGTGCAAAACTTAAGAGAATTATTAGATCAAACATATCTGAAAAATAGGGAGTGGGAGATTTGTTTTTGAAGGAAGGTGCGACCTATATATCTAGTTTCGGGGAGAGCTAATGCTTGTTGGTTTGACACTGCTTCACACCCAACTCAAAAAGAAATGTGCGAGCTAGGTCTTATGACTCTTATCTAAGATCAGGATGACATGGCTTTGAGGAACCGACTTATATAATTGTCTCGCAGATCTCGTGGCAGAATGGTCCTACCCTATCGGGTAGCGGGGGCATAGCGAGCAACTAGTATATAAGAACCGTCTTCTTATCGGTCGAGTCAGATGATGTCTATCAGTCAGTCGCATCTCTGCCCATTGGATGAGGGTGTCCGTTGAGCGGGGGGTATAGTCTATGTGAGATGTCTTTCGATTTCAAAGCATTTAAGATCCTTCGAGTCACCACCACCGGCTCCATCAGTCTAGGTCGACCCTTCACTTGCCCCATTTCATACACATATATATATGTCTAATATAATTTTTTTCATAACATTTCAACTTCATACTTATTCTCGAACAAACATGAACTACGTGAAAAGCATCCACAATCACAAGATAAATTGATAACCTTGTAAATCATGTACAAGATTTGGAGCATTCATATATATCAACTCGAAACAAAAACTATACGAGAAGGTCGGCTTGAAAAACTAGATGATCCCACTAAAATTCGTATCGAAGAGAAACTTGAGGAAGGACATGAAATAATTTCTGAAGAGAAAGATTTCAAAATGCAAGTGCCATAGGTATGCAGAAGCATATATAACAACTATATAAAAATACTATTAATTTTGCACTTCCCACATATGGAGAATGTCTTGTTTATACCCATCCAATCATCTTGTCAATAAGTATGTCCTGAAACACGAGAGAGAGCGAGAGAAAGAGAGAGAGTAACAAGTGGTATTATATTTCAAATCCTTTATAATTTGACAAATAAGGAGGCTCAGAGGAAAAGTTTGGAGCATATAGAACTCCAAACAATTGATCTATGGGGTTCTTAGAACCTCTCTCTATCACATTACAAGGGAATGGTGGTCATAGGCTAAGTAACTGATTATCCTAGAGCGGAGGTGTCATATGACATAATTTGCTTCTTGCCTCCATAGAGATGGTGAGAAGCACCTGAATTAGCTATCTACTCGACATCATTTTTATAAGTAGTGAGAGCAAGGCTAGTATCTGATAGGCTAGTAGGACCAACAAAGTTAGATGATATCAATAGTAGGGCATGAGAGGGAGGAATGACCATCTCCCTAAGTTGAGAGAAAATATTCTCATACTTCTGATCTTGAGTCAATATCATGCATTGATGATGGTTTATCATGCTTATGCTGACATGTATCCTTTGTGTTATAAGTCCATGGCAGTACATGCAGCGGGGATAATGTCCTCCACGACCTCCACCCCTGCCTTTGTACCTACTCAGTTTACTAAAAACCTCCTCGATCGATGGCATAACAAAACTTGTGAGCAACTAAATTCAGGCTGAATAATAGATTTAGTAAGCCCTCAAGAAAAACCTCCACCATTAGTATGTTCTTGTATATCTTCTATCATCACATTTACATCAAAGAGTTATCTCTTACAGACAAAATAAATAATGTCCCCGATGGTGTATTTTTATTATGGATATATCTCAACATCTATCAATAACACCAAGGGATGCAACAAAAAGACGACACATAACCAGCTTCTCTTCTCACAGTGCCTAGCTAGAAGCCTTCATATGGACACCTTCCATAAAAGACAATGTGCAAGCTATAGAAAGAAGATCCAACGATAAAATGGCATACAACTGAAGCATCAACAACATACTTCTCATTTCATTTTTCTATCCCTCTTATTCTGAAGAGATTGGTAAGAAAGAGGCATTTACAAGGATAATCAATTACTATTTTACTAGGACAATGGATTGTTTTCTCAAGCCCCTCGCTAATCATCAATGTAACAAAGACAAGTTCTGTTCAAGCAGTCTTACATCTGAGATCCCAACCCCTATTTGAGGAGGATTATAAGCATTGAATGCTCCTTCCATCACAGCGGATGAGGACCATGCCCACTAAGATGCACACCGTTATCATTAATGGAACATGTTATTCGTCCCTATTTTAACTCCATCATCATTCATCTTGCAGGCTTAAGTCTACAATCCATTATTGAGGAAAATTGATCTGGATAACTTGTTGGACTTGAGCTCAAATGGATCGGTTAACAACCACCTAAAATGCTTAAGCTCAAGTTATCAAGTAGTAATCCCCACAACTTATAAACCACACCCACATTTCGTGAGTTTTAGATGTATGTTTGGAGGTATTATTGTTACACATCTTGCGCATAAAATACCTTATCTGTCTAATGCCATTCATCCCATAATCTATTTGATCTTCTTTGATTATTGGTTAAATTTTGATTTTTCACATTATACTATTTTCACATAATATGATAAGGATAATATTAAATAAATGCATTTTTTGATAATTTCGCACAGCTATGATCAAAATTCAAAATCCACTTAAAATGTCATTAAATCACTACTTTATCGCATAAAGTACTTAATCATGCATGTTAACGGTGACATTTTCTTTATGCATACAACCCAAGTTATTATGTTGAAAAAGGTAATTTAAAGGTAAACCCCTTCACTTTCAATCTAAATCTCCTGTGATTATGAATGAATGATACAATAGTTAGGCTTTCAAATTTCCAACCCCTTAATGAATCGAAAAATCACGAACGTGATTTGTTTATAATTGCACATCCACATATAATATTATTAATTTAATTTATCATGAAAAGAAGCGAGGCTAATGCCTCACCTCACTTATACGAACCCACCTTGATCCATCTCTCGTTTTAGATCCTTGCTCGTGAGTGCCCTCTGCCTAATTTTAAATTGCATTAAGTTGCTTTCAGGGGCAATGGAATGTAAAAAAAAAACTGGCGAATAAATATATCAAATTGTGATCTTGATAACGTATTTAATCAGCACATTTTCCCTGCAATTTAAAAGACATCCACATGATACTTCTCTCAGTACTTGCCAGCAATGTAGCATTAAACCTGAATCTTCTAAAAATCTTTCAAATTATCTCCGATACATTAAAAAATGCCTGCATGTTTATTGCCTAAGACATCTTGATGCGTAAGATCTCAATTGCTTCCAAAATTGCACTTATAGAGGACAACTAGAGACAAAAAAATTGTAGCTTCCATGAAATGGAAAATTGCAGCAAGCTTATGAATCCCAACAACAAGAAGATCAGCACATTATTTTGAGGCAGTATTTTTTTATTGCCTGTGAGAATTCAGTATATATATTCAGTAAACATTGACAAACGGGGAGGCTTTATACATGCCCTAGGAATTTCTAATACACAGAATCTGCAATGCCAAAGAGGGCGTAATAAGAATACCTCATTGCAGAAGTTTTCCTTGCTTTTTGCTTATCTTTCTCCAAGAATCCTTTTTGACGGCAACTTTCCCTTGGAGGATTGGAGAGACATTCTACAGCCTGCCCATCGCGAATGAGATCCTCCTCTCGAGAGAAAGGCATGGCTGATAGTCACTGTAACGACAATCCCTCTGATCAACAGCAGGACCATACTTCCTTGCAGTTCCTTCGAGCAAAGGGCCATGAGTAGCCAGATTAAATTATTTGACATACAAATGGCAGCATGCCAAATAGGTTACCGGCATAATGGAAATGTCAAAGCTTCAGCAGATCACTACGCAAAGGAAAAAAAGTTACACCAAGAATGTAACGGACGTAGAGGAGAAATGCTCTCATTGTATGGTCAAAACTGAGGTGTTGAGGCTAAAAAGAAAATTTTCCAATCGTTCCGCACATTCTTTAACACATCCTGCATCCTCTCCCCCATGGTCAAAACTTAGGCGTATGAGGTCATAAGTTTACTTCTCCAATCCTTCTTCACATTCTTTAACATAAGCCTCCACATTCGGATCATATGCTGCAGCTCTGCGTAGGTATGCAGCAGCTTCAGCCTTTTTCCCCTGTTTGAATAGCTCACTGGAAAAGATTTCAAGTAATTAGAACAAGTATGCCCACAGCCCACCAAACAACATCATACTCTAGATCTCTATTCTGATACATACATAGTAAAATTTCAAGATGACCTCCCATGAGGCTTGCCACTAGTTGATTAGGGCATTTTTAACAGAATTAGCTATAGTTGATTAGGGCATTTTTAGCATAATTTGGCTACGGCTTTTTAAAAAGACTGCACATAGTGATCCACAAATGCCTTTAAATTAAATCCTCCTATTTAGATTTGCATGGAAGAAAGAATCCTGCAGTTAGTATTAACTCATCAGCAATATAATACAATGAATGAGGTTTTACTTCTGGCATTTATCCAGACCTACTTTGAGCTCAAGTCTGGAGGGCATTAAGTCATTAAACAATAGTTATAAAAGAATAATTATTGTTACCTCCCTAGCATCACTAGTCCTTGATAGTAGCAGGCTTTATCCATTGGAGCCTCGGGTTCTTGTAACTGTGATATGCGTTTCAAATATTCCACTCCTTCGGAGCTTTCTCCCTGTACAGTCATAGGTATGAGGTAACAAGTACAATTAATGCAAATGATAAGGGCCATACATGTTCAAAAACATGCACGTTATACAGCAATCGGCATATATTTTTGCAAATCAGTATCCCAAGGACAGACTGACCTTCCAAATATGTGAAACTCCTGCACCAAACAATGCAAGAACTAACATCCCAATCTCTTCATCCTCCCTAATCTGCTAAGAAGAAAAATATATGACTTGCTTGCTGATTCTATGCCAGAGAAGAGCATTAACTATATTCCCCTTCTTATTGAAAGAGACTTCGTCAATTGATAACAAAGATAACATGTCATCAAGTGGAGGAAAACAGACCAACCTTTGCAATTGCACGATCGAAGTAATCAGCAGCTTCAGTAAAAGACCTTTTGGAGCATAATATCTGTCCTATAGCAATCAATGCCCTTACCAGGTCAGGGTCCTTTTCAGATGCCAATCTATGAAGAAGAGATGAATCTTTACTATATTGTTTAACTAGATATAGGTTAAGGAAATGCAAAAAAAACTAAATATAGTTTTAGGATTACAGTGCTGCTACTTTAGCATAACAAGAGCTCTGTCCTGATTGCCAGTGACAATATGTTGAAGTCCTTGCTGCAAAAAAGTGCCAAAAGAATGAGTGCATGAGAAAAAATAAAAAGAACATTCCTGCACCACCATAATTTACCTCGAGAAGATTCTGAGGGGGCAGGCTTTCTATTTCATCTGCAACAAGATGATGCTCCGATGTCGAACTTTGACTATTTAAAATACTATTTACAGAGGGGTGGTGACTAATTGATGTATCTTGCCCCTGAGAAGGTACTTTACTCTCCATCTTTACATTTAATGCAGGTAATCCCAACTTCTTGCGAACATCAGCATTTCTGATAAGAAATTGCTGCACAGTAAAATTTGACGTGTATTATGAAAGCGCATTAATCTGCTGCAGGAGATCCTGAGAATTTAAAAAAAATCCTAATGACTTTCACCATTCACATGCCAGGAAATCAGTAACATAAAACAAAGACATTCAGCCACTTTGAGACGCCCATGACATATAACATAAACACAGGACAATGCTATTGAGTACGCTGGCCCATGACAAATCACACTGGAAACATTTCTTTGCAGAATCTATCAACTCCAAAGAATGTTGTTATTTTGCAACAATATAATCCAAACATAGGACATTGCTAATACCTCCATATGATTTTTATTGATTTGGAGAAGACTTATGATTCTGTTCCGCGAGAGATATTGTGGAGAGTTTTGGAGAATAGACAAGTACCTGTCCTATGCATTAACCTCGTAAAGGATATGTATGATAGGGATTTATCTTGTGTAAGGATCCAGTCTGGGAAGACTGTCTATTTTGACATCAAGGTTCAACTTTGAGTCCATTTCTTTTTACTTTGGTTATGGACGAGTTGAGAAGTCACATTCAGGATGAGATACCTTGGTGTATGTTATTTGCTGATGATATTATGTTGATTGATGAGACTAGAGATGGAGTAAATGAGAAGCTTGAGGTTTGGAGACATGCATTGGAGACTAAAGGATTTCGTACAAGTAGGGCTAAGATTGAATATATGGAGTGCACCTTTGATAGAAGCAACGGTGAAGGAATCGATGTGAAGATTGATGACTATAACATTCGGAAGAGAAATTCTTTTAGATACCTAGGATCTATTTTGCAACATGATGAGAAATTGATGGAGATGTTACTAATAGAATAAATGCATGTTGGCTAAAGTGGAGAGGAGTCTTTGTTGTTCTCTGTAAAATGGCGAAGCCTTCTCCCACTAAAAGTAGGGTCGGCTACATGGAAGCCTTGCTCCCACTAAAAGTAGGGCTAAGATTCGACTATTTTTTACGCTGGTTGTCAACTACCTAGCACAACCCCCATAAGGGGGGATTTAAACACCGGTCTTTTGGGTGGTAGGCACACTACACTACCACCAGACTATTTAAGTGGGTACCTTCTATGCTCTATGGTCTTTGAACCTTGGTCTTTTGAGTGGATGTTCTCTGTGATAAGAAAAATTACTTTAAAAATCAAAGGGGAGTTTTTCAAGCAGCTGCGAGACATGCTATGCTATATGGATATGAATGTTGGCATGTGAACCATAAACATGTGCAGAGAATGACCGTAGCAGAAATGAAAATGCTAAGGTGTAACATCTGGTCCGAATAAACCCGAACCCGATTAGGGTCCGATTGATCCAATAAAATTATCAATCAATATTAAATACCTATATCGATCCCTTGATCGCATATCGAAACTCGTTCAGTCGCAATTGAAAAAAGCAATCGCATCGTAATGTGTGCCATGGAAAAGCCGCGACGTAAATCGGAAATCGCAAAACAAATCGAGACCATCCAAAATCCGATTCAATGAAACAAGACCAACGGAATTGACCGTTCGTCGATCGGAGATCAATTGATATTTTAAAATCATAAAATTTAGCCATAAACCAAAACCATATCTCGGGAATTTCGGGAATTCATACCCGATCTAAAGTATATGAATATTATACTCATTGATCGTTGTTATGAGACGATCAAAATGAGCTATCATTCGTCAAAATCATATACTCGAGGCATGAATACGGAGGGTTTTCGTATCTCAAATAAAAGAAGTAAAAAAAATTATAAATATAACATAAGCATGCTGATTGTTGATGTCATGGTTGATGTCATTAAAAAAATAATATAAGAAACCAATGTGGGAGTCTTCCCCTCTCCCTTTTTCTTTTCCCTTTCCCTTCCTAATTTCCATCTTCAAAATCCAATGAAGAAAAGCCCCCTGCTGCAGCCCAAATTCCTCTTGCTGGAGCCCCTTTTCTACTGCTACATGTTAGGAAAATCTCCAATTTTTGGAAATTTTAAGAGGTACAATTCCATTTTTCCTTCTCCTTGATGTCCTGCATGATCAAATTAAGATCTCCTCTTGCTGCCTTTATCATTGATTTCTAAAATTCAAAGATTGAAAAGAATATGAACATTAATGTCTGAATATTTTTTAAAAATCTGAATTTAGAAATGTTATAGGCTGTTTCTGATTATTCTTGTTTACTAAAATTTGCTTGTGCTTTCTGCTACTAATAATTAATAATTAGAGTGGAGAAATAAAAATTTAAAGCAAAATTTAAAGCTACTATTTACTGAAAAAATGTCAATTCAGAAATTTGAAGTATTATTATCATTAATGCTTGAATTTAAATTAAAAATTAAATAAAAAAATCAGCTTTAGACAATAATATATGAATCAAGATCCTTTTGTTAATCAATTACTTTGTTAAGATTCTGAAATACTTTGGCACCTAAAAGATGCTTGAGATGCATTTGGGATAGATGCAACTGCAACTGCCTACTGCAAGAATTGAGAACGTGATTCTTGTGCGTTTTAATCTCAAGGAGCAATTTTGGCTATTGCAGAAACAACCAATTTGTACGTTCCTCTTACTTAAGTTGGGATATAATGGGGGTATACTTAGTATGGTTAGGTCAATAAGGGAGGGTAATTCCTGAAGTGTTGTCACTTAATTCTGACTGATGAAGCTTGCTCACATTTTGCTCTTGGTATCAAAATTTCATGTAGGAAGTTCTCGGGTTCGATACTTGATTTGGCCTGATATCTATAGTTTGGGGTAATAAACTACAGCTACTTCCTGAATAGTGAGTGAAAGCCACCCTTATAGGTTGTCATTTTTAAGTATTGATTTCTCCTTTTATATTATTGGAGTTGTCTGAGTTGTCTCATTCCTGAGGACGGTGGGGAGTATTATACATAGAAGCAATAAGGATAAGTCCATGCATATGTACAGAACATGATGACTTCTATGTATCATATGGTGGTTGAGAATCAATTGTTGCAAACTTGGGAACAAGTCTAGAAAGAGTGAAGTGAGTTTTAAGCAAATCAACAACATCGAGGTTGTGGCAATGTGCAAATGCAAGGATCACTTTAAATTTGATAAACCATAAGACTCATATACGGAGTACTTGATCTATAAAGCCAACCACCCAAGATAATGTGAAAGCGAACCTGTAATCAAGTATATCTAGGGGTGTCTATGGAGTTCAACAAGCCGAGTTGGCCTCAACTCGGACTCGACTCGATAAGAAACCTAAGGCTCGAACTCGGGCTCGATAAGGGTCGAGTCATGGATCACCAACTCGAACTCGAACTCGTCGAGTTTGAGTTGACTCACGAGCCTCTTATCGAGCCATGAGTTTCTGAGCTGGCTCACGAGCCTCAAAATGAGTTGACTCACAAGCCTCTTATCGAGTCATGAGTTTCTGAGTTGGCTTACGATCCTCAAAATGAGCAGGCTCATGAACCTCGAAATGAGTCATTGTTCCATTTTATACATTACATTATGCAAATGACATTTGTAATTTTGATTTTTTATACTCTTTTCTATAGTTTTTTGGGCAAGAAAAATGTTAACCTCTATTTTATATCAAACTTAATGTGGAAGTTTCGGTATATATGTTTTTAATTTTTTATTAAGATGGAAAACGAGTTATCGAGTAGAGTTTTCGAGTTGAACAATGCCCAACTCGGACTCGACTCGATAAGCTAACGAGCCATAGAACCCAACTTGAGCTCAGACTCGTTAAGGTTTCGAGTCCGACTCGCGGTCCTTAACGAGCCGAGCTCGAGTTGAACTCATCGAGCTCGAGCTTTCCTGACAGCCCTAAGTATATCTACATGGTTGATGGTTAATCAATGCCGGCAATTAATGGTGCCGGTCATGGTGACCCTTACACCTGACCGTACGAGGGTGCGGTGACCCTCAGCTGGGCGAAGGATAGGAAGCTAGTTAAAGCAACAACCACTTAGTGTACGGGTCTACGATCCCAGTCCTTTTCACAGATTTTATGTAGGCTCGCAACGTTTTTATGCCTCGTTAGGATCCCGACTTTTGACCAGTTCCGATGACCCTCTCTTCTAAGGTACCTAGGCTGGGGATCCCTCGATTTTAGTTTTTCTTACGAGCTAGTTAGCTCGTATTGGTCGGACCGGTTTCGAAAGTGACTTTTCCAGAGAGTCTCTCTCACTCGTCTCTATGGTTTAGTTTAGGGGTATACCTATCCTTCTAATGGACCACACTTCCACTTAGTGGGCAAGGCGGAATAATCTCTTAGGAAACTTCATCACCGCTTGAGTTTTGGTTACTGTTCCGCCAATAGGCTTGGCGATGGTTACATCTGAGATCAATTACAATTGAGTTGGCTAAGAGATGAGATCAATTACAATTGAGTTGGTGAGACTCGAGAGTGAATATCAGTTACAATTGAGTTGACTACAGTTAAGTTTGGTACATAATCATTAATCATCAATCATCGACAACTCATCGGATCTTAGAGCTACTACTACAAGTGATAAGATAAGCTAGTGGACATGTTGTAAACTTAGTTAGGATGCATCACACCCCACCGCATGCCTACAAAGGTACCCTACCCTAAGGTATTATTCATACCTTAGAGTCATAGTGTGAGGTCACCCTCAGACCATGACCACAAACTATCCACTAAACTTGAAAAGTGATACACAATTGAAGACTAGATCAAAGATCCATCATCATCAATACCGAGATACATCAACCTTATCTTTAAATGACAAAAAGACAATAACTTATATATGGATCATTAACTAATATATAAAAGTGTTATATATAGAAAGTTATGGGTGATAGGAAATCATGGGGCATATAAACAAGGTAACTTGAAAACCATTTACTACGCAAGTGGTTGTAAATTTTATCCATTATTGCCGTTCTACTTGCTTTTTTTGGACACACCAAATTACTTGTTATTATTCTTTTTATATATGCTGGAATATACACAACAATTGTTGACGTTCTTTTGTCCCTTGCATGCTTGTCAGGCAAATCGATTGCATCTCAGTAGCTGATAGATGATTTCTAGCATTCGTTGTTATACCCGATGGTACAATTATTACAGTTTTTGGTTCAATTTATGTATAATGCTTTTGTTTTCTCTTCTATCACTTTTTGAGAGACATGTATATGATGTAATATTCCGTTTTGTTACACATAAACTATATGGAAATTAATATAAATGAAAAGTTGGTGACACTTCATGTTGGTTTCGTGGTTGTTTATATTAATTGCGAATCTCATTGCAAAACGTGAAAAATTTCCCCTCATTTTAGATAACATAATGCGATCATTTGATGAATAATAACCTGCGAGTGCCGTGTAAATGGATAACCGAATCCGAGGGCGTCTCAGTTTGGTATCAAAGCCGTAGTATCCCAATACACACATTCACATTATTACAATTCAAGTCGCATTAAATTCTCAGATAGCAACAGTCCTCCGACTTGTCGCGAATCCGAAAGGGAAATATGACATTCAATTTCAATAGCCACAGATGTCACAAATTGCAAATAATTTTCATATAGTGTCCCAAGAAGAGAAAAACACAATGAGAAATGTCAGCAAACATCAATTTTTATAATTAATAATATTGGTTCTCGTGCAGAATCATGACATCCAGACCAGACCAGGAGATGACCGATCGACTGGAGCGTATCATAACCGTGCTCACCGACCTCCAGCAGCAACATACTGCTATGAGAGGTCAGCAGGATCAGATATTAGATCCACAGACGGAGATTGCCGACAGACAGACAAACATGGAGATGAGGTTCGAGGAGTTGTTAGATTTCACATATCATCCATCACAGGATGGAACATGACCCACATCAGTCTGTTGAGGTACAAGAGCCTTATTTTGATGATCTACATGAGGAGATGACATCATATGGAGCTGAGGATTGAGATTACGATAGAGAGCATGACCCTGCACTCTGTAAATGAGAACGCAAACGAGTACTCCGCTAAACATAGGCATCAGTCGGTTTTCACATCCTATTAGCGGGCAAATGTGCCCATGTTCGAGGGCATCAGGATGTCAGACCACACTAAACAATGGTTGAAAAGGGTTATGAAGGTACTTCGAATGATACACGTACCACGAGACTCGTGGCTATGTTTCATGGAGTTTTCATTGACAGATTTCACAGAGATGGTGAGAGGCGACCATTTCTGAGTTGGGACGCAAGCTCACACGAGATGACTTTGAGACGAGATTCAGATCCCACTTCCTTTCTGGGACGTGGAAAGAGTCCCAACATCGATTGTTTGCAGAGCTCAGACATGAGAGAATGATAGTTAGAGAGTACTTCGTCAGATACACCAAGCTGTCTCGTCACATACCATCAACCGTTGCATTTCCATATGAGAATCTGGAAAAGTTCATCGAAGGGATGCGGGAGGAGGTGCAGGAAAAGCTAGCAGGACTGTGTATCACTTCTATCTCCGAGGCTACTCATGCAGCGGAGAAATTTGATAATATCAGAGAGAGAGAGATGCTTTGGAAGCTCGTTTGGAGCAACACCTACGTCACAAGGATCATTTGGACCGATACGACGATAGTTCCAGCAACAGAGGTCAGCTAGGCGGTTTCGACCTACATGTTCGACATTTTGTGGCAGTGCTCGCTTATCTCCAATGACTACCTTAGGAGGAGCACTCGCCAGACGTGGCACCGGTTCAGCTCGACCATCTGAGTCGCAGTGAGCAGACAGACCCCCAGCAGGACCGACTCAGAGCACAAGCATGACTACCACGCCTACCCCATCTGTGAGATGCTACTTGTGCAAGGAGCAGGACTGCTACTCCTCGAAAGAGTCAGAGTCATTACCGATATTAGTGTCTCCATGCTTCTGGTGAGCCTCGACTACAACCACAGTCGTCACAGCCGCAACCACAACGTACTGGGAGTTTCTGTGGTAGGAACTCCAACTTCAGGAGGTTGCCGAGATAGACACAGAACGTGGAAGGTTCGAGTACTGCACTATCTAGACAGAGTCAATTACATGCAGTGATCGAGGAACATGCACGATCAACAACTATTGTGGTGAAAGGTATGGTCTCCAGTCTTGAGCCGATCTTTCCATGTTTTATTTGATGCTGGAGCGACACATTCTTTCATTGCTTCGACATTACTAGCTTCATTAGATAGAGTTGCAAAGACCCTATATCCTCCCTATCACATCTGTATGCCAGGTAGCCAACTATTCATCATTTCCCTGATAGTTAAAGGTTCACCAATATTAATTGGTGGTCACGAGATGATTGTAGATTATCTCTTACTTCAGCTTGATGCGTTTAACTTGATTTTAGGCATGGACTGATTATCAGCTCATCATGCTCTTGTTGATTGCTTTAGGAATACAGTTGTCTTCAGGATTCCAGACTTGCCTGAGTTCACCTTTGAGGGCATATTACATGACTCCAAAATGGAGTACATTTCAGTGTAGTGAGCTCAAGGACTTGTTGACCAAGGATGTGATTCATACCTAGCATTTGTCCGGGAGACATTCGATCACAAATCGATGACCTAGGATATCAGAGTTGTATCAGATTATCCAGATGTATTTCCTGATGAGTTGGTAGGGTTACCTCCTGAGAGAGAGATTGAGTTTAAGATCACATTGCTACTAGATACACATCCGATCTCGATGTCTCTTTATCGAACGACACCAGCTGAGATGAGAGAGCTGAAGGTGCAGTTGCAGGAGTTACTTGACTTGGGATTTGTGAAGCTGAGCAGTTCACCTTGGGGTGCTCTAATTCTTTTTGTTAGGACGAAGAATCGATCAATGAGATTATGCATTGATTACCGACACCTGAACAAGAGGACAGTGAAGAACTATTATCCATTGCTACGCATCGATGCTTTATTTGATCAACAACATGGATCTTCAGTGTTTTCGAAGATCGACCTTCGATCTGTCTATTATCAGCTGAGAATTCGAGATGCATATATTCCGAAGACAACCTTCAAAACTCGATATGGACACTATGAGTTCGTGGTGATGCCGTTTGGGTTCACCAACGCCCGTACACCATTCATGGATATGATGAACATGATCTTTCGTCCATACTTGGACAAGTTCGTGGTGGTGTTCATTGATGATGTGATGATGCATTCTCGGAATGAATGGGATTTATGCGAATGATCTGAATTTTTTCATGGATGCATCGCCAGAGCACAAATTATATGCCAAGCTGAACTAGTACGATTTCTGGTTATCATAGGTCTCAGTCCTTGGGAATGTCATTTCTGGAACAAGTATCACAGTTGATCATGCGAAGATTGAGGCAATCATGTCTTGGGAGCAGCCCAAGACTGTCATTCAGATTCGAAGGCTCGAAGCTTCCTTAGATTAGAGGGCTATTACAGACGCTTTGTCAAAAGATTTTCATGTGTTGTTCTTCCTTTGACATAATTCACATAGAAGGGAGTTCCTTTTATCTGGGATGATTCATGCAAGCAGGCCTTCAGGACACTGAAGGGAAGATTGACGACATCATCCATTCTTGCTTTTTCTTCAGGTACTTAGGATTATGCAGTTTACATAGATGCCTTAGGAGAAGGTCTAGGAGCGGTATTAATGCAGAGAGGTCATGCGATTGATTGTGCATCATGACAGTTGAGACCGCACGAGCGGAATTATTAGAACTAGCGGCAGTTGCCTTCACCTTGAAGATCTGGCACCATTATCTTTATCGGGTGAATTTCGAGAATTTCACGGACCATAAGAGTCTAAAGTATACCTTTGATTCGAAGGAGCTGAACATAAGACAACGCAGGTGGCCTAAGCTACTAAAGGATTACGACTGCATGACCTCTTACCATCCCGGTAAGGGAAACATGGTGACAAAAGCGCTTAGTAGGAGACCTCAAGCAGAGGGTACGACAAACAAGCTATACACGTGGGATATGCTCGTAGCTTTGACTGATTGGTATCCTCAGGAGAGTGCATCCATTTCTACTACCGTGCCTCCACGATCCAACAGTCTTTGCGACCGCATAGTACTATGACAAAAGACAGATCCTTGGATCCGAGACAAATACACGCACGTCGTCAAGGACGAGATTGGTGATTTTATTGCGATGGGGTCCATTTTGTGGAAAGTCGATCGGGTTATTATGTCCAATGATGAGCAGTTACGCAGAGACATTCTTAATGAGATACACAATTCATGATTATCTATTCATCTTGGCAATACGAATATGTATCGTGATTTGCGCCAACATTTCTGGTGGGACGAAATGAAGCGTGATGTAGTCTAACATGTTAGAATATGCATGACCTGTCAGATGGTCAAGGCAGAGCACATGAGACCATAAGGACTATTGTAGTTTCTCCCCATTCCCAAGTGAAAGTGGGAGAGTATCTCTATTGATTTTGTCACAGGTTTGTCGAGGACACCAAGTGGCCATTATGCTATTTGGGTCGTTGTTGACAGGTTGACCAAGTCAGTCATTTCATACCTGTCAACATGACTTACACTCCATCCAGACTGGCCAGGATATATGTGCAGAACATTATCAAGCTATACGGTATACCACGTGAGGTAGTGTTTGACAAAGACTCGAGGCTCACATCACACTACTAGTACCGGATCATGTCAGCACTACAAACAGAGATGAAGATGAGTTTCTGCATACCATCCACAGACCGATGGACAGAGCGAGCATACCATACAGACGTTTGAAGACTTATTACATGCATGTACTTTGGAACGGAAAGGGTCTTGGAAGGAGCACATGCCGTTGGTGGAATTCACATACAACAACAACCATGATTCCAGTATCGACATGATACCATTCGAAGCCTTATGCATGCGAAGATGCCTCACACCTCTCACTTGGCGTGAGGTAGGTGATCATGTTTTATATTCCGTGGATCTCTTAGAGGAGACTGCGAGAGCTGTTGATCTTGTGAAGCAGAAGCTTCTGACGATACATAGTCGTCAAAAGAGCTATGCAGACTGTAATAGAAGAGTTCTGGAATTTCAGGTAATTCAATCATCTCTCTTAATTCATTCAATTATGACTTATCCATATTCAATTTAATCTTTTATACTAATGGAATTCCTATAAAAACATGAAGGCGATTGGCATTTCTACAAATATCTCCCATGAACGGAATACAAAGGTTCGGTGTTCGTGGCAAGCTGACACCACGATATGTTGGACTGTTTGAGATTCTTGCTCGAGTGGGGAAGGTAGCCTACAAAGTAGCCCTTCCTCCACACCTTTCAGTTATTCATGATGTCTTCCACATACTCAACCTAAGGAAGTATGTACACGACCCTCAACACGTCATCAGCTATGAGAACTTGGATGTGTAGCCCTATTTGACCTACGAGGAAAGGCAAGTACAGATGCTTGACAGTGTTGTAAAGAAGCTTCGCAGCAAGTAGATTTCTTTGGTCAATGTGTTATGGCACTAACATGGAGTCGAAGAGGCAACATGAGAGACCGAAGCAAACATGCGGACAAGATACCCGCAACTCTTCAGATGTACCCCATAAAACAAGCCTATTTAATAAAATATGTAGAAGAATATGACTTGCTTTCCCTTTGAGGTTTTTATGGGTTCAAAACCCTTTGAGGTTTTTAAAATCCAAACAAGACATCTAATGACCTTAACTTGAGTTTCAAGGACGAGACCCCTTTTGCGGTTTTTATATTTGTAATATTCGGGTCGAATAAACCCGAACCTGACTTGATTAGGGTCTGATTGATCCAATAAAATTATCAATCAATATTAAATAACCTAGATCCCTTGATCGCATATCGATACTCGTTTGGTCGCAATCGACAAAAATTGATCGCATCATAATGTGCGTCACAAAAAAGCCACGATGCAAATTGGAAATTGCAAAACAAATCGAGACCACCCAAAAATCCAATTGGATAATATAAGACCAACCAAATCGACCGTTCGTCGATCAAAGATCGATTAATAATTTAAAATCGCAAAATTTAGCCATAAACCAAAACCGTATCTCGAGAATTTTGGGAATTCATATTCGGTCCAAAGTATATGGATATTACACTCATATAGATCGTCGTTCTGAGACGGTCAAAATGAGCTATCATTCGTCAAAATAAGAGACTCGAGGCATGAATATGGAGGGCTTTCATATCTCAAATAAAAGAAGTAAAAAAATTATAATATGACATCAGCAAGCTGACATCAGCTTGCTGATGTCACTGCTTACATTCATGGCTGAGGTCATTCAAAAAAACAATATAAGAAATCAACGTGGGAGTCCTCCCCTCTCCCTTTCTCTATTCCCTTTTCCTTCACAATTTCCATCTTCAAAATCCAATGAAGAAGAGCCCCCTGTTGTAGCCCAAATTCCTCTTGCTACAGCCCCCATTCTACTGCTGCATGTTAGGAAAATCTCCATTTTTTGGAGATTTCAAGAGGTACAATTCTATTTTTCCTTCTCCGTGCTGTCATGCATGATCAAATTAAGGTCTCCTCTGGTTGCCTTTATCATTGATTTCTAAAATTCAAAAAGTGAAAAGAATATGAACATTAATGTCTGAATATTTTTTTTAAATCTGAATTTAGAAATGTTATTGCTGCTCTTATAAAAAACAATAATACTGTGTATTCTTGTTTACTAAAACTTGCTTGTGTTTTCTGCTATTAATACTCAATAATTAGAGTGGAGAAATAAAAAATTTAAAGTTACTATGCAATTTCAATTCAGAAATTTGAAGTATTATTATCACTATTGTTTACATCTTGGCAATGTTTCTGAAACCAAACCGGACACTGAACCGGAAACCTTACCAAAATGATCGGATCGAGTTGAACCATGTAATCATATCGGTTCAACCGGATTATGATGTCATAATTACTTAAAATCGGATAAAACCAGACCTGTGAGAAAAGTGGTTGAACCGGATAATCAAACAAAATGAAATAATATATATAATATACTTAAATATACTTAAAATATAAATAAAATACATAGACAGTGTATAACTTTCACACTATACATAAATATTTTTTCATGCGCACCATCAAATGTCATACATATCATATATATATATATATTATTTGGACTAGTTGCTTTATAACATAATAGTAGTTGAATTATATTTTAAAACCCATTACAAGCAAAAAGTTATGTTAGAGGAGTTGGTTAGGAGTTTGAAATTGTTAACCAAAAGTCATGGGTTCAACTCTCAATACCAGCATTATCTTTACATTAAAAATTAAATGCGGTTCAACTTTGGTTGAACCAGGTTAAACCGTGTTAAAAATAATAGGTTGAACCGAGCAGGTTCTTTAAAATTTGTAATTCGGATCGTGCCGGCAAAAACGACGGTTAACATGACCGGTCCAAGCTCGGTTCACCATTCGAATTGGCCGGTCCGGTCTGGTTTCAAAAACATTGCTGATTGAATTTAAATTAAAAACTTGAATAAAAAAGAAACTTTAGACAATAATAATTGAATCAAGATCCTTTTATTAATCAATTACTTTGTTAAGAATCTGAAATACTTTGGCACCTAAAAGATGCTTGAGATGCATGTGGGACATATGGAACTGTAACTGCCTACTGCAAGAATTGAGAACGTGATTCTCGTGTGTTTTAACCTCAAGGAGCAATTTTGGCTATTGCAGAATACAACCAATTTTGGTGCCGATCATGGTGACCCTAACACCTGACCTTGCGAGGGTGTGGTGACCGTCAGTTGGGCAGAGAATAGGAAGCCTAGTTAAGGTAGCGGTCTCTCTCACGTGTCACTGTGGAGCAGTTTTGGAGTAGACCTATTTGTCTAATGGACCGTACGCCCATTTAGAAGGCAAGACGGAAGAGTCTCTTAGGAGACTTCCTCACTGCTTGAGTTTTGGTTACTGTTCTGTCAATAGGCTAGGCGATGGCTACATCTGAGATCAATTACAGTTGAGTTGACTAAGAGATTAGATCAATTACAACTGAGTTGGTGAGAGTTAAGATCAATTACAATTGAGTTGACTACAATTAAGTTTGGTACAGAATCATTAATCATCAATCATCGACAACTCACCGGATCTTAGAACTACTACTACAAGTGATACGATAAGCTAGTGGACGTGTTGGAAACTTAGGTAGGATGCATCACACCCATCACATGCCTATGGAGGCACCCCAACCCTAAGGTATTCTTCATACCTTAGAGTCATAGTTTGAGGTCACCCTCAGACCAAGACAAAATACTATCCACTAGACTTGAAAAGTGATACAGAATTGACGACCAGATCAAAGATTCATCATCATAAATACCAAGATCCATCATCATTATCTTTAAGTGATAAAAGACAATAACTTATATACGGATCATTAATTAATATATAAAAATGTTACATATAGAAAGTTATGGGGTGATGGGAAATCATGGGACATACAAAAAAAGGCATCTTGAAAACAATTTACCATGCAAGTGATTGTAAATTTTATCTGTCATTGCCTTTCTACTTGCTTTCTTTTGCACACACTAAATTACTTGTTATTATTCTTTTTATATATGTTGGAATGTACACAATAATTGTTGACGTTCTTTTGTTTCTTGCATGCTTGGCAGGCAAATCGCATGCGTCTCAGTAGCTGATTGATGATCCCAGGCATTCGTTGTTATACCCGATGGTACAGTTGTTATAGTTTTTGGTTCAATTTATGTATAATACCTTTTGTTTTCTCTTCTGTCACTTTTTGGGATACACGTATACAATGTTGTTAACGCATACAATAATAGTAGTATCTGTACTTTTCTCTATTTTATTTTTCTTCATAGTATGCTTTATGTAATTTACCCATAGGCTACTCTCCTATATAAGAGAGCCTAGGGTTCTTGGAATAAACAAGTCATTCGTTTTTCCCAACATGGTATCAGAGCGACGGTCCTAGACCGGAGTTCTCGAAACCCTAACCCTAGCCCACCCCACCCGCCGGCCTCTTCTTCCCTTTCCATCTCATCGGCGTCGAAGGAGGTATCCAGTGCCGCTCTTCTCTCCAGTGCCTCTGCGCCTCGCACCTCTGCGCGTTGTGCGCGAGTCTCTCCAGCGCTGCTCTTCTCTCCAGCGCCTCTGCGCCTTGCGCCTCTGCGCGCTGTACGCGAGCGTGCGCTCGTGCACGCGATAGCGCCCTCCTGCACGAGGTGCGCTGTACCGGTGCTGCTCCTCTGCGTGATCGCGCGCCACAACACTTAGCAATGCATGTGCGCCCTCCTGCACCAGTGCGCAAGCCAACCCTGACGAAGCCCTGACGCCTGCGTGATCTCCTGTGCATCGCCAGTGCATCGCCTGCGCCTGGGCATATTCTAGTGCACATCTTTGTGCATCTCCAGTTGCGTGCGCGCGTGCCTCGTGCACGTGTGTACGTGTGCTAAGCCCTAAGCCCTAAGGCACACACACGTCTTGATCTACATGGGGTTAGTTGCTTGAGGTCTACACATGCAACTAATCCCATCTATGTCATTGTAGACAAATCACATATTTCGTCAATTGTTCCAGTCTTCAGTACAGAGAGCAAGGCAGATATCCCATCGATTGGCGCATTTCGTGGTCCACGGCCTATTGTCAAGATGGACGGTACAAACTATGAACTGTGGGCTATGCAGTTCATGAGTATGATGAAGTCAACATGTAAGAAGCACATTCTTACCGAACCAGAGCCTGCAGAGAAGACTGGAGTCAATGCCTCTTGGGAGGCTGATGATGCATATGCCAAAGTCTGGCTATCTGGTACATTGGCTATTGAAATTGCCAATGACATTCTACACCAGCCCACAACCAAAGATATGTGGGACATTCTGGCGGCTACATACTCCCAGGCCAAGAACGAGACGAAGATTCTGCAACTTCAGCATGACATATTCACAATAAAGCAGAATGGTCGCCCTTTACATTCCCTCAATACATCACTAAGAGGGATGTTCGAGAAGCTTTATAGCTTCATGCCTCTCACAACTACGCCAGAACAACAGAAGACATACCGGAACGCAACGATGGTGGGTGTGTTCCTGGCTGCACTTGATCCTGAGTATGAGGCAGCACGATCACAGATTCTGGCAGACTCTACTATTCCTCCCATGGAGGAAGCGTTTCATAGATTGAGTCGGATCACAGTTCCTTCCACAGCTACGAGTCAGAACTCTTCCGCCATGGCAGTCAACAGAGGTCGTGGGTTCCATCACTCTAGCCGCGGACGTGGACCTCGTGGAAGAGGTGGTCGTACTAGACCAACATGTACCTACTGTCATCGAGTAGGACACAATGAAGACACATGCTACTCAAAGCATGGATTTCCTGCATCTGCACGAGCTGCTGAGCAGATAGAGCCCCCGTCTGCTGCCACTCTGGATCAACGATTCGAGGATCTAGTTGCTCGTCTGAGGGGCATTATTCCATCATCCAGTCCAGCACTGACTACAGAGAGTCATTCTGATGCTGCCGCTTCTGCCTCTGCGTCTACCAGTGCTTCAGGTAGTAT
Source organism: Ottelia alismoides (assembly GCA_037367405.1). Taxonomy (NCBI): domain Eukaryota; kingdom Viridiplantae; phylum Streptophyta; class Magnoliopsida; order Alismatales; family Hydrocharitaceae; genus Ottelia; species Ottelia alismoides. The sequence continues at coordinate 200,274 of JAZKJV010004227.1, read as the reverse complement.
ACTTGCATTCCACAGTAGTAGATCAGATACTTTACCATGGATTATGGACTCGGGCGCTACACATCATCTATGTGGCGACCAGAGTCTGCTTTCAGGATACACTCAGATCCCTCCAGGTCGGACAGTCGTGATTGCCAATGGCACTCATTCCCCCATAACTGGTCAGGGGGAGGCTAGATTGACATCCTTTATGCAACTCAAGAATGTGCTACATGCACCTGATTTCTCAATGAATTTATTGTCAATTAGCCAAATTACAAAAGATCTACATTGTCGGGCAATTTTTGATCCATCTTCTTTGATTTTTCAGGACATCCATACGGGCAATGTGATTGGTCGTGGCTATGAGCAAGGAGGCCTATATCGCCTGAATCAGACTCCTTTTGCTGGATCCTCATCCTCTTCTGGACAAGTATCAACCTTATTATGGCATCTGCGTTTTGGTCATTTACCGCTTCAGAAGTTGCGTCAAATTTTACCTTATGGTCTCCCTCACACACCTATTCAGTGTGAGGCATGTCAGTTGGGAAAGCATCACAGGTCATCCTTTCCCAGTCGTCCAGGTCAGAGTAGTACCTCCAACTTTGAGTTATTTCATATTGATATCTGGGGTCCGAGTCGTGTACCCGATCATCAGGGACACAGATTTTATATAGTTTTTGTGGATGATTTTTCTAGAGTGTCATGGGTATTTCTGATGAAAAATAAATCTGAAGCAGGAAATATCATTATCCATTTTCTGAATGAAATACAAAATGTTTTTTCTACATTTGTGAAGCTTGTGAGAAGTGACAATGCTTTAGAGTTGTGCACCAATACTGTTGCCAATTACTACTCCTCAAAAGGGATTATTCACCAAACATCTTGTGCTCATACATCTCAACAGAATGGGATTGCTGAACGAAAACACCGTCACCTTCTTGATGTCACTAGATCACTACTTATACAGAGTCATGTTCCCTATTCCTACTGGGGTGATGCAGTTCTTACTGCATGTTACCTAATCAACCGTATGCCTTCGTCTGTCTTGAATGAACAGATTCCGTTCTCACTTATTCATCCTGACAAGGATCTGTTCACTCTCACTCCTCGTGTGTTTGGGTCGGTTGCGTTTGTCCATCAGTTGTCGCCGGGTACTGACAAGCTCTCTCCTAGGGCTGTCAAGTGTGTCTTTGTTGGGTACTCCAGAACTCAAAAGGGGTACAAGTGCTTTGATCCTTTGCGTCGGCGGTATATGATCAGTGCAAATGTTACATTTTTTGAATCTGTTATGTATTTTTCAGCATCAGGAGACAAGCAGATTCCACCTATACCACCTGATGTCATATACATGACACCACCACCACCTCAGATGCCATCACCAACACCACCACCACCACCACATCAGATGCCATCACCAACACCACCACCACCACCACCACCACCACAGCAGCCTATCTCACCGTTCCCGTTCCATTATACCCGCAGGCTTCCTCCACTAGCTCATGGTCATGACTCGTCCACTAGCTCGCCTATGGTATGTAATGAGAATATTAATGTTGATGGATCTGACGACATTTCTGAGCAGGTTGTGGTGCAGGAGCCAGATGAGCCTACAACTGATTTGGATATTCCCATTGCTTTACGGAAGTCGAAGAGGAGTTGTGTCAAATATCCATTATCAGCCTCTGTATCCTTTGAGCGGCTATCTGGAGATTTCAGGTCGTTTGCTATGGCACTCTCAGCTATAGATATTCCACGGAATCATCATGAGGCTCTGCAGGACAGTAGATGGCGGCTAGCAATGGAAGAAGAAATGGCAGCACTTCAGTCCAGAGGAACTTGGACTTTGGTTTCTATACCTCCAGATGTGAACCCAGTGAGTTGCAAGTGGGTGTTCACAGTGAAGCAAAATGCAGATGGCTCTATTGACAGGTACAAGGCGCGTCTGGTGGCACGTGGCTTCACACAAACATACGGGGTGGATTATCTTGACACATTCTCGCCTGTGGCACGCCATTCCACTCTAAGGATCTTGTTGTCAGTTGCAGTTGCTCAAGACTGGCCGCTCCATCAGTTGGACGTGAAGAATGCATTCCTGTATGGAGATTTGCAGGAAGAGGTGTATATGCAACAGCCACCTGATTTTGCTGTTGAAGGGGAGTGCTCCAAGGTATGTAGGTTGCATAAGGCTATCTATGGCCTTAAGCAGAGCCCTAGAGTATGGTTTCAGAAGCTCTCGGATCTCTTCGAGAAACAAGGATACAAACGCTCCAATGCTGATCATTCCTTGTTTGTACAGAAAACCGCGAGAGGTATCATTGTCATTATGGTTTATGTTGATGACATCTTGATTACAGGAGATGATGAGCAGGGTATAAGGCAGGCGAAAGAAATGCTGGGTAGTGAATTTGTCACTAAGGATCTTGGGGTCCTTAGATACTTTCTGGGGCTTGAATTTGCTAGAAATTCATATGGGCTAGTCATGTCACAAAGGAAATATGTTACAGATCTGTTGAGTGAAACATGTATGCTTGAGTGTCGACCTGCTACGACACCATTGGATCCCAGCATGAAGCTTTATGAAGATAACACAAAGGAGGTGGACAGGAGAAGATATAGAGAACTGGTAGGCAAACTGTTGTATGTCACGATCACTAGACCAGATATATTATTTGCAGTGAGCGTGTGAGCCAGTTCATGGAGCAACCACGCCAGGTGCATATGGATGCAATACATATGATTCTTAGATATCTCAAATCTTCTCCAGGTGCAGGTCTGCTATTCAAGAAAGGAAAGGGGATCTCTATCTCAGCATGTGCAGACGCAGACTATGCAGGATGTCCCAAGGATAGGAAGTCCACCTCAGGGTATGCTGTCTATATTGGAGATGCCCTAGTCTCATGGAGAAGTAAGAAACAAATGGTGGTAGCTAGATCGAGTGCTGAATCCGAATATAGGGCTATGGCCCAGGCTACTACAGAGATGATGTGGGTGAAAGCTGTGCTTACAGATCTATGTTTATATGTACCACTTCCTATGAACTTGGAATGTGATAATCAGGCTGCCTTGTTTATTGCAAACAACCCAGCATTCCATGAGGGGACCAAGCATATTGAGGTGGATTGTCACGTCATACGTGATATGATTCAGAAAGGATTCATTGCTACATCTCATGTTACATCAGAGAATCAGACTGCGGACATATTCACCAAGGCATTGCTACGAGGTCCATTTCAGAAGTGTGCTTCCAAGCTGAGCATGATTGATATCTATGCTCCATCTTGAGGGGGAGTGTTAACGCATACAATAATAGTAGTATCTGTACTTTTCTCTATTTTGTTTTTCTTCATAGTATGCTTTATGTAATTTACCCATAGGCTACTCTCCTATATAAGAGAGCCTAGGGTTCTTGGAATAAACAAGTCATTCGTTTTTCCCAACAGTAATATTTCTTTTTGTTACATGTAAAGTATATGAAAACTAATGCAAATGAAAAGTCGGTGACACTTCCTATTGGCTTCATGGTTGTTTATATAGATTGTGAATGTTATTGCAAAAATGCGAAAAATTTCCCTCATTTTCAATAACATAATGAGATCATTTAATGAATAATAAGCTACGAGTGCCGTGTAAACGAGCTACCGAATCCATGGGCGTGACATAAGCTGGATGTGTGGACACACGTAAAGATCAGATCCGAAATGATGCAATCAGGAAGAAAGTTGGTATAGTTCCGATCAAGGATAAGATGCGAGAAAACCACTTAGGATGGTTCAGTCATTTACGAAGAAGGTCAGCTGATGCACAAGTTAGGAGATGAGAGTTTTGGGATGTTGAGACGGCTAAGAGAGGGCGATGATGGCCCAAGAAGTGTTGGAATGATACTATACGAAGGGATCTTAGTTTTTTAAATATAAGCTCGAGATTGACCCAAGATAGATATGAATGGAGGCAAAGAATCCATGTAGCCGACCCTACTTAAATGTAAGAAGAGGCTTTGTTGTTGTTGTTGTATAGGCCATTGCTAATAACTAGGGAAATTTCAATTAATTTGAAATCCTGTAAAAAGTTCTTATCCTTTGGTTGCTCCACCTTTTGGGATTGTATACACTACAGAAATCTTATGCAATTACATCGTAACCCCTATCATCTTTAAAATTACCGTAGAACCCATGTAATCTTGCTCCATTTTACACCATTAGCCCCTACCGTTAAAGTGTCAGTAAACCTATCAACATCATAAGGACTGGAAAGCAAAAAGTTTATAAAAAGTTCCGAAAAAATTCTTTTTCTTATATATCTATCCCCCTTCTTCGACCTCATCTCCTCTGCCTGCAAAATTATCTGAGAGCACCCTATGTCCCTAATATCACTCTGCCCCAATGGTGTACTTTGTTCGTCTGATATCCATCTCCTCCATCTCTGACCACCAGATTGTCGCCTCTGTCCACCGCCCCTCCTCCTACCTCAATTTCCTCTCAACCTTCAACCTTTCCCCTGTTCCCCCTGTTTAACCCATCTCTGGTCTCATGTCCATTCCCTCAACTATTCAACCTTAAAGATTAGGTGCTCCCTCTGTCCCAGATACCACTACATCGTAGATGGCTTCATCCAGTGCCACGATGCCACATTTCTGCAGATGTTTATGCAAGTGAAAACGGATGCCACTTTATGACTCGCCTCATGGGAAAATACTACGTGAAGTTTGCTGCAGCAATAACCATACATAAGCTATCCTCGCCTTCCATTTTGTTACCCGAACATGAGGTTGCATCCTTGCATGTCATCCTGCATGCAATCCACCCCCTCCTCCTTCGACCTCCTATCACCCTTTAATCCATCCCTCATCTCCTGCTGGTAAACCTTCCTCTGGTCTCACATCCCTTTCCTCAACATCTCAACCTTAGAAATCAGGTGCTTCATGTATCCTTTGTACCCCTGCATCATTGACGGCTTCACCTAGCGTTATGATTCCGCCTCTTTGTTGACAAGGTTGCAAAAGTCGATAGTCGGTACTCGATCGGCTGGGTCACTGACTAAGGATTAATCGGCAGTGGGGCAACTAATCGGATTTAGTCAGACTTTAATCGGCTTTGAATTTTATAATTATTTTAAATATATAACTCATTTTTATACATAGATTTTGTACATTTTTATACTACCATAATAAAATAAAAGAAATAATTGGATTTAAATCAAACATTAAGCATATTATAATAAGTTTGCTTATAAAAAAGTAAAACATTAAAAAATATGATATCTCCAAGCAAAAATTGGGCGATTAGTATACCTAGTCGGAATTAGTCGGCACTTGGTCGACCTCCCCACTGACTAGACTAGTCGGGCGACTTTTACAACATTGTTTATTGATGTCTATCCCAGTAAAGATGTATAGCATATTACAACCCTTCTCATGGGAAATAAATGTGTGAAGTTTGTTGCAGCAAGGTACATACACGAGACGAGCTATCCCTCAGCTTCCATCTTTTACCCAAACAAGGGGATGCATCCTTGCACATTGTCGTGCATGCGGTCCTTTCGGGTCCCAAAGCTCGCAAAGTGCAACATGAATGCCTTTTACAACTATGTTGAAGGGCTTCTCATGTCTGGAGTTGTTGACACTTTTCAGTATTAAAATCACCGTGGTCGTGGCGGACCTAAGATTTCATATTAGAGGGAGCAATGTATTGTATATTACGTATATTACATTGATGCTAAAAAATTTAAATTATCGTAAATTTCTTACACATGAAGTAAAAATGTGGTCATATACGAATTAGATTATAAAAATTATTTACTAATGAAAATATATCTATTTATCTTGTAAAAACATCTCCCAACCAATTACATCAATTTTTTATATCCACACGATTTCAAAATAAAATTGTGGCTAAAATGATCATAAGTGCAACAAACCATGTGTTTTAGTTTTGAGACATATTTCATCTATATTTTAGTAATAATAACAATAAAAGTCAAATTGTTTTGAGATAATTATCTCCCCTATTAGAAGAAGATCAAAAGTATTGTATGATCCTATCCTCGCAACTACAAGAAAATAAGGTTACATGCATTTTAACATCCATTTCTATATAGTTTGTTGTTAGATAAATATCAACAAGTATTTACTATTGTAAAATGTATTTTTGTACCTAAAACTATTGATGAAGGATATATTCATACCCATATCATTACTATAGATTGCTAAATATATACCAACGAGTATTTTCTATTGTGAAATGATTTTTTAAACATGAAACTATTGATGAATGATGTATTTGTAACCATATCATTACCAATTAATATAGCAAAAGTTATCAGTTGCCTTCACCATAAAATTTAGTGCCACCAATCGTAGTAATTTTTAGCAATAATTAATACAAATTTTAGGGAAAAATAATCCAAGTGACAAAGAAACGGATTGTTAATTTAAAGGGTTTTTATCAGTTTTGTCCCTCTAAGATATTGCAATTTCAGTTATACCCCTTCCTTTTTGGGAATATCCAGTTGTGCCCCTGACTTCTTGCCGTTCTATCACTTGTGCCCCTCGGGTTAGTGGTCGTCCACCCCCAATGCAAACGGGCATTAATAGCGGGGGCACAAAGAGAATTAAATTTTAAAAAAATAGGTTAAATGGCCATCTCCTCCCACCCCACCATGCTCCTCCTTAGTCACTCCATCCTCCGCCCTCCGCCTTGTGCCACCACTGCCCCTACCCTATGCTGCTCCTCCTTCGGCCCGTGCTGCTCCACCTCTGCTCCCGTCCTGTGTTGTTGCTCCTCCGATCAGTGCTTCCCCATCCTCTTCCATCTCCCCCACCTCCCTCATCCTCTTACCTCGCCGCCCTAGCTCCTCCACCCCCGCTCTGTCTCCGCTCCTAGATCCTCTCCCTTAAACCCCTGGTCCTCCCCTTGCCGCCCCCACTCCCCCTCTATCACTAGCTCCTCCCCCCTTTGCCCACGGTCCCCCTCTACCCCTGCTCCTCCCCCCGTCGACCCTTCTCCTCCAACCCCTCCCTCCCTTTACCCCGGCTTCCCATACGCCTCTAGCTCCTCCCCCCACTCTCCGCCTCCCTGCTTCCTCCTCCTCCAACCCCAAGGTTCGAGACGAAGGCGATTTGCATGATCTGGGAGGGAATCCAGACACTTCCTGTGTCGTGTGTGAGCAATCCCTTCCTCTTTTGCATCATCTTCGTTGAGGAGGATGCCTCCTTCCTGACCTCGATCATGCTTCCATCAACTCCTACCCTAAGTTGTACTCGAGATCCAAGCTTTATGGAGATGGGTTGTGCTCTATCTGCCTCTGCGAGTACAGGGAAGGGATGTGCTTTGCATGATTCTCGAGTGCCGACACTACTTCCACGCATCGTGCGTCGACGTCCGATTTCGACTTGATGTGTCTTGTTTCGTGTGCATGCTGAGGGAGATGAAGAGGATGAAGAGGAGGAGGTGATTGGGGTGTTTGGACCGTAATGCCCCTCTTGATCGCACCATAGTTTGAAAAAACCATGGTTAAGTTCAACTTATTAACGGTTAAATTAATGGAGGGGCACAAGTGATAGAACGACAAGAAGTCGGGGGCACAACTAATATTCTGAAAAAGGGAGGGGCAAAACTGAAATTGCAATATCTCAGAGGGGCACAACTGATAAAAATCCTAATTTAAAGTATAAAAAATCTTTTCACATGGAAAAATATTTGTCGTATATTTAACAATGGTTATAACAACAAATTTAAAAATATATGTCACTATAGATTCATTTTGTTGCATTTGTTCTTCCCTTCCCTACAATACTAATGTTGTTCCTCCGTCAGAAATATTTGTGGTGCATACAACATTAAGAGTCATGAAGGGCGCATAACAAATGACATTACTGGACGTGACAAGGATTCTGAGGAGGCACGATGGTTCTTCGAGAGATGGAGGGTCATATGTGCTATGGGTACTTGCGGATTGAAGAGGGCTAAACGAAGAAACTTAAACAATGCATAAATAGAAACTAAGAGAGATGTACAAACGAGAATTATAGAAGGGGTGGTTATAATGGAAAAAAAGCAAGTCACTTGTTAAAAATGATTAAAGTTATTAGTTGAGGACAATAGGGAATCATATAGACTAGAGGAGGCACAAGCCCCCCTTACAAATCACATGGGTCCGCCGATGCACCATGGGTAAGGTAGGTTGTTTTGTTGAGGCTATGCCTCGATCTTGAAAGTATGAAGATCTCACCTTAGAATAGGTCATAGAAGCACGACGTGCCGTGTGCCCTGAACCAAAATGCTAATTTTCACACTTTAGATCGACCTCTCTATGTTTTGTAGACAAGATTCCGGATACGAAATGGATTAACTATTCTTGAATGATTAAACGATCTTTGCATCTAAAGATGCTTTCATCGTATTTTTAGATGTGAAATGGATTCACTAATTATTCTTGAATAATTCAATGACCTTTGCATCTAATGAGACACATTCTTCACCTGTCCCCTTATGAAGGAGCGCTGACTTTTACGATGGGCTCCTTGTAAGAAAGTCAATAGAGATCATACTCCAAATTGGCAATTTGGGGGGTTCAATATCACAAAAAATTTAACAATCGAGGATATAGAACTCCAGCAGACGAGCTTCTACTACCTATTGCAGCAGATATGCTAATGGTAGTGCTGGTGAATGATGCATTGCAACAAGGAGAGAGGGTGGGAGGGTTTGGACAGTGAGGGGAAATCTAGGGAGGAGGTGGTGACATCGCGGGAAATGCTGATAATTGTGGGATCAAAGAAAATAGGTTGGTGACCCAATGAATTGAGTAGATGAAACTATGGCAGAGTAGCACTAGCGTTTTTCTTAGGGACTGTGTGTAGCGGGGAGGTGAGGGAAGAAGATAAGACTGGGGGGATAAAAATATAACAAAAAAAAATCAAAAGAGTAACTTTCAATGAACTTTATTTGCTTTTGAAACTTTATGTTCAAATTTAGCCAGTTGATCAATAGGGATGCATACTGTTTCTGACAATGGATCTATGGTTACCACCTATGCTAGAGTTTAAAATAGAAACATGAGTCACTCATCCTCGGACTATTTATATGGAGACAATTTTAATAAGTACTGCTTACAGGTGCATTTAAGCTACCGTCTACTCTTATTTACTTTATGAAAAAGATTTGAGAATTGGATCTACAATTATCTTGGTTTGCATTAACTAAAAATAATCGAAGTCAGCGGAAGGCTTGCCTTCTACTTGAGGAGTTATTTTGGTGAACTCTACTCCTAACTTGATTACTGTAGTGAATATCCCAAAATACTCAAGCGCCCTTTAGCATTCCAATCGATGAGCATAAAAAAGATTCACCTTTCTAACATATTTATTAAATCTCATGTTAAAAATTCACCAATAGGACAAATGGATATGAACTTGCAGATGTTGCCTCAGACAATTAGATAAACAACATATGAATACTAAGCACCTAAACTTTTCAAAAGGTCACATATTTATAACCCCCTTCCATCCTAGAAATCTTAGGATGGGAAAGACAAACAAAATAATAACAAAGACAAATCAAGACAAAATGCCCACTTAATGCACATAAGAGGGTGTAAACAGATGGCTTGAACAAACCTGGCCCAAAGTCAAAGAGCTGTTTGTCACCCAGTAGACCAAGCTCCCCTACAAAATAAATAAAAGATAAAGCAACAAGCTTTGCGGATTCCAGCTTCTAGACTTCAAATTAATAAAATAAAAGCAAAGGGAAATTTACAAAACTAAACATCGATTTGCATTTTATTGTGCCCGTCTCAGGCACGAAAAGTACAAAAACATGCAGACAGAAAGATTCAGAATAGGACAAAAAGGTGTGACCCTGTTGAGTTAATGGAAATAAAAGGGTTAAATCAAACGGTGTGGGCACCTTGAGTGGATTCAAGGAGTTAAAACTACAAGAAAGGAAGCAGATAAATTTTTTGATGGCAAGTATACAAATAGGAGGAGGGGCATCAAACAATGAAGCATGGATACTTTTATATAACGTTCATCAAGGAACTTAAGAACTTCGTACATTTTCCAATTAAAATGGTCAAATCTTGCCATCCGATAGCACTACTGACAACATGCTACAAGATTAGGACTTTGGTCCAATATCAGATGACCTCCAACATAAGAGGGTGCAAATGGTATAATACAAATACAGGTGTTACCATATATTTATTAATTTTAAAATATGCATACATTTTTTAGACAAATATGGATACACATGTCGACCTGAGTATTGATTGATATAAAAAACGTGTAACCATATCTTTAAAAAAGGATATGGGTATAATTACATATTTAATAAAAAACCTTAGATTTACATGTATTTGATAGCTTACACATGAAACAAATATGCTAAATGTATTGTCTCAACAATTATATTCCATATGGTGAAAGAATGCAAAAAATTGTTTCTTTCAGTTATAAACAAATCTATAACTATATCTTATGTATGAAAATGGATTTACATATACATATATTTGCGGATAACAAGGTAATGTTCATATATATATATATATATATATATCCATTTTAAAACGGATGCAGATGTCAAATTTTGTATAAAATGCATTGAAAATTATATCATAGCGAGTGTCAAAAAAAAATTATATCATAGCTTGAGAGCCTATTCATTGTTATTTTTTGAAAGAAAAAAGGTGATGACTGAAATAACTCGCACCCAAGATTTATCTATTCACAAGTTTGAGAATTACAAAGACTATGACTTAGCATGAGACCTGACATGCTCTAGTATATTTTAAATATAGATTTTCTCTTGACAAACATAACACCATTACAAGCTAACCACGGAGCCAAGACAATAGCCAAACTCATTATCTTGTCGGCCATCAAACCACCCCAATTAGAGATGAGCGTGGTTGGTCGAGTTTTTATGTACTATTATGTAGTTTGATTTAGCCTAATGAAAATTTTGAGATGACTACTGACCTCCAATAATCATCCATTTGCATTACAATTTATAAAAAAAACATAGACATTATGATTCTGAGAGTATTTGGGTAATTCCGATGAGTGACAAGCAATTTATAACAAATAAAACTCGTCCATTTTACTGATTAAGAATTAATCGTTCAACAGAGCTCAAAGCAACATCTGAAAATGTTAAAATGCCCAGGTCATTTAAGGGCAATAACAAATAACAGGTTGTTTTATCCAATTGGGTTATAACTAAATATTGATTTTTACCTGAGGAATATAGAATCCAATTATGAAGAGAGGAAGAGAGAGGATATCCAAGTATAGCTTGTAGTACTGTCGATGAAACAAAACCAATTCAGTTCAGGGAGGGAAAAAAACAATGTTAATAAAGTATGTCACAGCCAATATACAATTTATACAACCATATGCAGAGGTCAGTTATAATATTATGCATCATATAGTAACATGCTAAGTGGGATCTTGCGCACAAGAATCAATGTGCCAGATCCCATACTCGACGTGATTCCTTAAGACACCATCGGTCCAAGGACACAGCTTCCCCAATATATTGGTAATTTTCCTTCTACATAACTAAAAAATAGCATAGCATCTGTCTATGAGCTGATGGACATTAGACATTAGCAAGTAAAGTGTTTTAAGACCGAACTAATTATTTGGGCTTTGTATATGCATCTGTTTATGAGCTGGACAGATTTGGGAGTAGCAGTTACGGTTGGAGCTGAGACAGTTCAAAGATTTTTTTTGAAGACTAAAAAAGGGGGTGGCATGCGATGGTGAACGCCCCTTGGAGGTTAATTAATTAAGAAGAAATAAAAATACAAGTTTAGTGTTACATCATCCAAGATTCAATAAACCCCTTGTACTGGATACAAACATTTTCGCAATAAAATCTTTGACCCGAGAAAAGAAGAGTGTTTCTAGCAATCCAGATGGACCAAATAAGTGCCAAGGGATTCAGCAGATCCAGTCTTGATTGACGCGGCAGCCCCTGTAGAGACAGCCGGAACACTTCAAGGTTGTGGGTACATACCCAATGAAGGGCAGAGTCCTCCCAAAAAGGAACAGTCCAGGTACAACGGAAGAAAAGATGTTCTATAGATTCAATCTAGGAACCGCAAAGTGTGCGTCTATCCGAAACCTCACCAAAGAATTTGGCGCATCGGTCTCTCGTCATCAGTCTTTTCCTCCTAAAATAAAGTCAAGCGTTCAAATAAAGTTGCAGTCTCTAACTAAGTCAACCACCCTTGAAGGGAGAGGTCTACAAATCGCCCCATAAGCTTTTTTGACCAAGAAATGACTCCCTCTCTGAGCCCAGTAGTCGCAACCCGGCGACAGCCCTTCAAACTGACACAACGAGTCCAACAAAATAAGAACTCCTCCAGTCGCTGATCTGAGAAATTAGTCGTAAAAAGGGGCATCCAGTTTCCATCAGACCAGCAATTAGCAACCCGCACCTCACGATCCGAAGCTAAAGCAAAAAACCCGGGGGTAACAACCGCATAACGGACCCTCACCAGACCAGTCATCGGTCCAGAGATCAAAGGATTCTCCATTCCCTAAGATATGCATGAAAAACTCTGCAAATCGCGGTAAAACCTTCAAAATCCCCTTCCAAAAAGCAGATGACCTTAAGCTCCCAGAATCAACCTGCGCCGATGAGCGAGAAATGCCATAGATGTGCCTGATGAGAGAGCGGCAGGGATCTTCTTCTCTCCCCCACAATTTGCTGACCCACTTCACCAACAAGGCCTCATTCATTGAGTCTAAGCGCTTTATTCCCAAACCACCATCCGCCTTTGGTAGCTTAACCGATTCCCAGCCCACCAGATGCATCCCATTACCCTCCACACCGGATTTCTTCCACATAAACCGTCTCATGAGACTCTCAAGACGTGTCCTGATCATAATTGGTAGAAGGCGAGAGGACATGAAGTAGATCAAGATCGCAGAAAGCACCACCTTCGCTAGCACGAGGCAACCCCCCTTAAAAAGGATGGAAGCCTTCCATCCGAGAGCCTCTTTTCCATTTTTCCACAATCGGTAGCCAATCTAACACTTTGATTCTGCTCGCTATCAGTGGAACGCACAAATAACAGATAGGAAGTGAACCGCATTCCATGCGAAGCTCGCCACTGCAGTCCAGAACCTCATCATTTAACAGAGCAAAGGGGACCAAAATGGACTTTGCAAAATTTAAAGTCATCCCGGACGATTCCCTAAAAATCTCTAGAGTGAGCACCAAACCATTGGCCTCCTCCTTGCCCCCTCAATGTAAAAAATCGTGTCATCAGTGTATTGAAGGAGCGAGATTGATAAGTCAGAGAAACCCTTAGTGTTTCCAGGGCTCCGAATGTGATCAACCATGCATGTGAGGACGTTTGAAGCAATGAAAAATAGTAACGGAGCGAGAGGGCAGCCATGTCTGACCCCCCTCTGGGCCTGGAAGAAGCCCCCTTCCGAATGACTAGTCACCATAACCACCAACAACACAGTGGTGATACAACGTTTCATCCAAGAAACCCAAATCTTCGGAAAACCACGCCTGTGAAGGGTTGACCAGAGAAACCGCTAATCCAGCTAGTCATAGGCCTTTGCGAAATCAACATTCCATAACATAGCTTTCTTCTTATTTCTTTTCCACTCAGCGATGATCTCCGAAGCAATAACCAGACTGTCCGAAATTTGTCGACCCAGAATGAAAGCTTACTGGAAAGGGGAGATAATATGCTCAAGCACCCTGCTAAGTCTAATAGTAAAAAACCTTCGCCACGATGAGGTAAATAGCATTTGAAAGGGCGATGGGTCTGAAGTCTCCGATTCTTTCCGTCGCATAACACTTCGAAAGCAAAAAGATAAGGGCATTGTTAAGCTTGTCAAAGCCTGCATTGCACTGACAACATTCCTTCTCCACCTCCAGCACCTCACTGCCCACGGGATTCCAAAACTCCTTATCAAAACCAACAGGAAAACCATCCGGACCAGGAGAGCCATCTGCATTAAGGTTCCAAACCACATTCTTCAATTCCTCTGGTGTTACCCTTTGGATAAGACTTGCGGCATGGGCCTCCGAGAGCCGAGAAGCACCCTCACTAGACCACCTCCAAGGTCTCACTGGAATTCACCTAGAAGTCATCGAAAAATGATCTGCAATAGCACGCCCCATCTCTCTATCACCACTATGACGTCATTGACTAGAATCGAATGAAAGTTATTACGACGATGTCTTCGTCGGCCAATCTGTGGAAAAACGCCGTATTAGCATCTCCGTCCTTGAGTCAATTGTGTTTAGAATCAGATCTCTGCCTCCACTCTATAGCCCGTTTCCTGTCCTCCATAACAATCATATTCTGTGCCTCCGCCCTCCGATTCAGCTCTGCAGCCGAAGAGGTTTTACATCCACTATCTCATCAAGTCTCGCAACCTCTCCTTCAACCTCAGATCACACGGCACATCGAGCATCCCTAGTTTCCTTTTTGAACTGGCAGAGCCGAGTAAGAAGCGATTTGAGCTTTTGAGCAAATCTTGTCGCAACAGACCTGAACACAGGCGTGGAAGACCAGTGAGAAGAGACCAAGTCTCTAAAAGAATCCTCCAGAAGCCAGACCTTTTCGAACCTAAAGAACCCCGTGGCGGGGCGATATCCCCCGAATCCCATATAATTGGCGTGTGATCAGATCTAGTTCTGGCCCTACTGGAAGAGAATGAGAGAGGGTACAACTCAAGCAGTTCCCCCAAGGCCAGAAAGCGGTCAATCCGTGAACGAGAACCCATCAATCTCCAAGTGTACTTTGTGTCAGCATCCAATACCTCCAGCCCCAGGGTATCAATCAACTTGAGGAAATCCGTAGAACCCGGGTCCTGACCACCACGAAGCCCCGATCGATCAGACGAAAATAAAGAGACATTGAAGTCACCTCCCACAAGCCAGCAAGTATTCGGGAATGTTGATCTGGCTTCCCGTAAATCCAACTAGAGTCTACGGCGGGCAACATAAAGATATGGCCCATACACACAAAAGAAGGCAAACAACATATTCAGCTTAGTATGTTCCAGTAATACCGTGAGCACATGAGCACCCTTTAGCTCTGCTCGAAAAATGAAGTCAGGTTCCTTCCAAGCCAGTAACAACCCCCCCCCCCCCCCGCTCTGCCAGAAGCGTCAAGGGTGCGGAGACCCGTGATATATCCTTTACCAAGGGAATTCCATATGTTGCGAGGATAGGAGTCAAGCTTGGTTTCCTGTAGAAAGATAACATCACAACACCAATCTTTGAACCTAGAGCCCAATACTAATCTCTTTTCTGGGTAGCCCAGACCCCTCATATTCTAAGAGAGAATCTTCATTCCGTAACCATTGACAACCCCTTCAGAAAGATCGCACTTGCCAACCTGGCCACTTCCGCCTTGCGTTCAGAGATCTTGTGAATGACAGGGGGCGTTGCTTGGCTCGTTGCCTTCTTCGGTATCTTTTCCCGGATCTCTTATTGATACAAAAGCCGGAGTCTCCTTCACTTTGCACTACTTCCGGGGCCACAGTTTCAGTGGAGCAGTCATTCAGCACGAGGCTCGGAACAAAGGTCCGACGGGCCTTAGACGAGGGATTTTCAAGACACTCTGAAACACAAAGTCCCTGCCCAAGGGCATCCCTGTACCCAAGGAAAGGCTCAACAGATAAAGTCAGAGGAGAAGGATGCAACAACTAGAGGATCTCTCCACGGCCGCGAAAGACAAGAGCGCAGGGGCTGCTTGTGCGGAAAGAGGTCAGCCCGAGAACAACCGCACAGGGGGGCAAGGGTTAGAAAGCACGGAAGAGGGGAGTACAGGAGGACTTTGCCAAGGGGGTAGCGGATTCATGAGGGAGATTCGAAACTGCTCAGCACCGTATCCTTCCGAAAGATGAGACCGAGTCCTATACGGAGCCCTAATTAGGGAGGGCTCGAAAAAAGCTGAGAGAACGAGCCCAGTCGGGTTCGAAAACCCTCAGCAGGTCGGGTTCGAGAGAGCCAGAATATAGAAGCGCCAGAGGGGAGGCGGCGCGATGTTGGTCAACCGAGAACCCGAAACGACAATCAGAACCAGGCCCGGATGTAGAGCCGTGCTTCGAAGATGCCTCGAAAGACGGGAAAGCTGAAACGGTCGAAAGCTGACGAGGTGCAAAGGGGGGAGACAGATCGGCAAGGGCGAGCACATGCTTCAACGGCGGCGATGGAGGCGGAAGAAAGGTCACCTACAAAGGGAAGGAGAAACGTCCAAGCGACAATGTGACATCAGCCTCCATCGCCGCCAAACAAGGCACTCCATCCGAAGCAGGGTTATGGACGGGTCATCCTCAGGCAAGCAATCGTTGGACAAGAGGCACATCACTGTCCCCAAAGGCAAAAGCACAAGACCTAGGCGATGGACAAAGCGAAGAGGAAGGGAACCCCCATACCCGAGCGACACGCTTTAGCACCACATCATCGGATCCATCAGCGAAGCGAGGAACCCTCCAGCAAACGTCATCACCATTCGAAGAAGATCGAAACAAACGCTCTAATTGATAGCAAGAGAACCACAAGCACAACACCTTTGACAGCCTATCGCCACCATGTCTCTAGAGAATTCAGTGACAACCAGGAGAGAAATACCCACCCAAACCGACACCAAAGTTATGGATGGCTTTGTCCAGGAACCGATCAAGAGACCATCTTTTGGCTCTTGCATCACCGAAGAGGATCCTCTAACAACATCGGCAATTGATCTTCCAAGAAAACTGCCGCCCGGTTGCGCCATCAACCCTCCTTTGTCACTGACAACCGACTCATTTGCATTAGCAGGGACCTCCATGGCACTCGTTGCCGAGGAACATCGTCTGAGGGTGCAGGCGACACGGCGATGCCCTACCGCCCCACAAGAAAAGCAACGAGGAGAGTTGCATGAAGCCGCAACATGTCCCGGTCCGCCACATCTAAAGCAACGACGGCCATGCTTGAGGTGCGACACGACCACCCAACCCTCCGCTGGTCCATCCTTCGTCGCGACCTGCTGTCGATCAACAAGTTGAACTTGTCTCCACACACGCTTGCCTTCCAGAATCGCATGTTGCACCGCTTCCTTTCTCCGCCTCTCCATCCTATTTTTCACAGTTCAAAGAACTTGCTAGTGACGATCCGTTGATATGTTTTTTCCGACGTGCACATGCATGCATGTGATGTGTGAGCATAGTGTGCGTCTGTGGGGCTTCAACATTACCCCGAACATGGAGGATAGCATTAAGGGCAGGGTACACAACCACCTTCTTTGCATAGACCTTCCCCGTCGGGACATTGGCATGTCTATTGCAATATGCTAATGATAAAACAAGGATCGAAGTGTGGAGACCTAATCAAGTTTGAAGAATCCTGGCCGAGGGATCTTGATTTTCTTGGGGCTGATGAAGGGGACATGGAGGGCCTCCCCCTCGGTTGGTTCCCCAACAGATCTCTAGATTTCCAGTTGAACACCTTGCATTGGTGTCCGATGGATTTTAAGAAAGCGGTTATGGGAGGAGAGGAGCTAAAAAGGCATAAGAATGTACAGGTGATCTGCATATGCGACAGGTTGGATGATGATAGAACTATGGAAGCTCGTCTGCAAGTGATGAGGATGAAATGAGACGACACACCAGGGTTGTTCAAGAACTAGTCGGGGCAGCGATTCCGACAAACATGGCTTAAAAATGTGGATGCTAACACTTGGTTCTTCCACAAACAATGGAAATTGTAAAATGCTGACCAAATGTTATGGTAAGGTAGAGGGCAATTAGACTAGCGTTTAAAACGCCCACTCAAATTGAAGTTCCAAGAAACTGTCGGGGATGTTAAAACCATTATTTGGTTGTAGCCAATGGTGGGGAAGACAAATAGGAATGGGAGGCCATCAAATTGACAAGTATAGACTACAGTTCGATACACCACCCTCTCTAACTTGTGGATCGCTCCTGGCTTGTGACTTCATGTTGATATGTAGATTCTACAACAGATATTTTGATTTGTCTATTTGTACGTATTACACTGGTGACTAGGTTGTATAGAAGCAAGTAGAGAATTCAAATATGACCTATACACTACGCAGATCGAAGAGAAACATCAAGCATTTCCTTTTTACCTACTCATTTGCCAGAAAGGTGTGGGAGGATATGGGATTACTGTGCTTGGACCATTCCTCTTAAAAAGCTTTCAGAAGTAGGGGGCAAGAGAATCTATAATTCTATTATGCACAAGTGAGAAGAAGCGAGATCATTTACAATTGTGGACATATGGCTACAGTGCAATGGTACGGTTTTCAGGGGCACAAAACCAGGCATTGAAAATGCACTCACTTTACACCGGTTGGGGGGGGTGTCCTTTATGCAACCCTACATAATCACAGAAGTAGTTCTGCATCAACACTCAGATATATAATCAAAATGCAATTCTACAAGAGATGGGATCGGTCAAATTCACGAAGTTTCCCTTTCGCTACACCACTTGTTGTGAGTTGTACATACAACACTCAAATATGTAATCAAAATTTAATAAGGTACATAGCAGTGAGAACGGTATCACCCCACTAGGTTTTAGTTAACCCATTCTTTTGTGAAGTGTACATACATCAACGTTCAACTATACAATCAAAATGCAATTCTACAAGAGGTGTCTACCTGATTGATAAGGAACATGGCCGTGAAAACGACATCACTGCAGTAAGCTTTCACTACCCCATTCTGTTGTGAAGTGTATATACATCAACACTCACGCTACCCATTCTTCTATGTGGAGTACATACATGGAGTCTGGTAAAGGTGCCCTTAGTGGCAAAGAAAGTAAAGTCATGTTGAAGAAACTCAAATGTACTTTTAGTTTTTAAAGTCTTAACCCAAGT
This sequence comes from Ottelia alismoides, assembly GCA_037367405.1. NCBI lineage: Eukaryota > Viridiplantae > Streptophyta > Magnoliopsida > Alismatales > Hydrocharitaceae > Ottelia > Ottelia alismoides. The sequence continues at coordinate 181,425 of JAZKJV010004227.1, read as the reverse complement.
AGAGAAAGAGGAGTTTATGAAGTAAAAAAGACGACTATTTTATTTATTTTCGAGCATTCCTTTATCGAATACACCCAAGAAGATCTGCTATAGTCATCAACAAAGACAAAATAGTCATCAACAAAAAAAAAACAAAGACAACAAAATAGTTATGACCCCCATAGTTTGGATCCGACAGGATCCCCCCAGATGTCACAATGGACTAAAGAAAAAGGCGAGGAACACCGAGGCTTAATCCTTTGAGGAAACAAAGTTCGATGATGTTTTCCAAACTGGCATGCTTTACACTCCAAGAAACATTTGAGATAGGGCTATTTAGAAGGACGGCAGTAAACGCCATAGAAACAAGATAGTAGACACCGAGACAACATCAATGACACCCACAAAATGCTCTGCTCATGCTTCCCCTTCTTCAAGAACTATCCATCGAAATGCTCCGCTCCACTACCTACATATCGGAGCTCATTCGCCCCCCCCATTTACTAGTAAACTTAAGTTGTTGACCCTTCAACTGAATTAGCACTCGAGCTCCCACTCTTACTTGCAAACTTCTCATGTAATGAAGGTGTCAAAGATGTCTGGTGAAGCTTTGATGCACCTCAACCGATCTACCACAACATGAAGCTTCATCAGCTCTCCCTATTGCAGACCCATCAGGGTTTCAAATCTCCTTCCCACAATGTCTCAGTCTGAGGTTCTCCCACCATCCGCAATCGCCCAACATCGAAGCAGAACCACTTTCGAGATCAATCTTTGTTCTACGCCTCCAAGGCTTCGTCCCATACCTATTGTACTCAAGTGAGAAAGGAAGAGGTTACCACCCTAACCTACAACAGGCACCAGGTTCACTTTGACCGGTCCTCTTCAAGAATTGGGTAGAGCAGTAGCAACAACACCGAAGGACCAAAAAGGCCTTCAACATTTCTCGCTCAGTCCCTAATCACAACTCAACAAAAAATCTTGACCGCTTATGGATCAATGGTTGAGATTGGCCCTCACCAAGCATCAAACACTCTTGAAGCAACCATGTGGCATGGGATCATAATCTCCATCAGATCTGACCAAGGACGAAGTGATCCCAATTGTCAGCATGTTGCAGCATATTACATAGTCCCACATGACTTGGGACAATTGCACAAACATCATCAGTTCTTCCTCGATTCCCATATACATTTCCCCCACCATGTGGTCAAATTGTGAAGAAGCCCAACCGGATTTCACATATTGTAGATAAGCTTATTTTGGACCTAATTGGAGTTGAATACTAGTGTTTTAATTTCATTTTCCTAACTCTGAACCGTGATTTTTTGAAAACCTTTTATCCAAAAATTAAAAAGTCTCATTGTAAAGCTTATTAATAATCTACATTTTAAGATATTGTGGACCATCATCTGTTGTGATTTGAATCTACCATGAAATTTGAAGAGAAATTTGACTCTAAGCTATTTAATTCATTATTCAGTCTTGGAAATTTTCAAGAAATCACTCATTGTATATGTTAGGGTAAAAGAGTACTGAGATATTTTATTCTATAGAGCCCTCGGGTCTCTTATATAGAGAGAAAACCCTTGGGTAAATTACAGAGTCTTACAAAACATAAGTAGTAATTACAAAACACTTAAAACGTAACATAAGTAATTCTCTACACTCCCCCTCAAGATGGAGCATAGATATCTATCATGCTCAGCTTGGACGAACATCTCTGGAAAGGTCCTCTGAGCAATGGCTTCGTGAATATGTCAGCAGTCTGGTCCTCTGAACTGACATGTGATGTGGAAATGAAGCCCTTCTGAATCATGTCCCTAGTATAATGACAATTCACCTCGATGTGCTTTGTTCTCTCATGGAAGGCTGGATTGTTGGCAATAAATAATGCTGCCTGATTATCACATTGAAGGTTCATAGGCAAGGGGACATTGACATTCAGATCTTCTAAAACTGCTTTAACCCACATCATCTCCGTGGTTGCCTGAGCCATGGCTCTGTACTCGGATTCGGCACTGGATCTTGCCACAACAGTCTGCTTCTTGCTTTTCCACGAGACTAAGGAGCTTCCTATGAAGATAGCAAATCCAGAGGTAGACTTACGATCCCTTGGACATCCTGCATAATCTGCATCTGCGTAGGCTGAAATAGACAGATCTGTATCTTTCTTGAACAGCAACCCTGCGCCTGGGGAAGACTTCAGATATCTCAATATCATATGCACGGCATCCATATGAACTTGCCTCGGCTGCTCCATGAATTGACTCACCCGGTTTACTGCAAAGGCAATATCCGGTCGAGTGATGGTAATGTATAAGAGCTTGCCCACCATTTCTCTGTACCTTCTCTTGTCCACCTCCTCTGTATCCTCATCGTACAGCTTCATGCTCGGGTCCATAGGTGTACTTGAAGGTCTGCATCCAGTCATTCCTGTTTCAGCTAGCAAATCTGTGACATATTTTCTTTGAGTCATCACCATTCCTTGTGCATTTCTTGCAAACTCTATCCCCAGAAAGTAACGTATTGTGCCAAGATCTTTTGTAATGAACTGGCTCCCCAACATTGACTTGGTTCTCTCAATCCCCTGAGCATCATCTCCTGTGACCAATATGTCATCAACGTATATCATAACGACAATAGTACCTCTAGGGGTCTTCAGGACAAACAGTGAGTGGTCCGCATTTGACCTTCTGAACCTCTGTTGTTCCATAAGCTGGGAGAGCTTTTGGTACCATGCCCGAGGACTCTGTTTAAGGCCATAGATAGCCTTATGAAGTCTACACACCATCTGGGTCTCCCCCTCAGCAGCAAACCCGGGTGGCTGCTGCATGTAGACTTCCTCCTGTAGGTCACCATACAAGAAAGCATTCTTGACATCAAGCTGGAAAATAGGCCAGTTACGTACCACAGCAACAGACATAAGAATGCGTAGAGTAGAGTGTCTCGCCACCGGGGAGAAAGTATCCAAATAATCAACCCCATATGTCTGAGTAAATCCTCGTGCCACGAGCCTTGCTTTGTATCTGTCTAGACGACCATCCGCATGATATTTTACCGTAAATACCCATTTGCAACTCACCACGGAAGCACCTGGAGGAATGGGGACAAGAGACCAAGTCCCGCGAGATCGCAAGGCAGACATCTCTTCCTCCATTGCTAAACGCCAGCAGTCAGTCTTCATGGCATCGTGATATGTCCGTGGAATCTCGACTGATGATACGGCAGCTGCAAACCGCTGGAAGTCCCCAGTGAGACGATGAAAGGAGACGTAAGAGGCAAGAGGATAGGAGGCACACTGTCTCCGCTGCTTCCTGTGAGCAATGGGGCGGTCCAAATCATCCAAGACCGTGCTAACTGGTTGATCTTCCTCCTGTAGGAAAGGCTCCTGCACAGGTGCATTATCTAACCCATCATCAGTGTTAACGTCATAACATACCTGAGGCGTGTTGGATGGTTGACTTGTAGCTTGAGCAGGGCCAGTCCGCCTTGAATAGAACTTAGGGAAAGGGACAACTGGAGGTGGTGGTGGTTTCGGTGGAGGAGAGGTTTGACCCAGACTAGGAGGTGGAGGAACATAGACCGTGGAATCTGGTGATGTGGAGGAGACCAATCTGTCACCTGCAGGGGAGAAGTACATGACAGGTTCGAAAAATGTAACATCTGCGCTCACATAGTACTTGTTATGAACAGGATCATAGCAACGGTATCCTTTCTGTGTTCTGGAGTAACCCACAAACACACACTTGATAGCCCTAGGAGAGAGCTTATCAAGTCCCGGAGATAAGCGGTGGACAAACGCAACAGACCCGAAGACTCGAGGTGTAAGATTAAACAAGTCTCTGTCGGGAAAAAGAACAGAGATCGGGGACTTTTCCCCAAGAACAGTTGTAGGCATTCGGTTGACCAGATAACATGCTGTAAGTATGGCATCTCCCCAAAAAGATAATGGAGCACAACTCTGAATCAGTAATGTGCGAGCAATATCAAGAAAATGTCGATGTTTTCGTTCAGCAACCCCATTTTGTTGAGAGGTGTACGCACATGTTGTTTGGTGAATGATGCCTTTAGAAGAAAGGAAATTTGCAAGAGAGCGAGTGCAGAATTCTAAGGCATTGTCAGTACGCACATACTTAACAGCAGATGAAAAAACATTCTGGATTTCATTAATAAGATTTTGGATAACATTTCCTGCCTCAGATTTATTTTTCAGAAGAAAAGTCCATGAAACTCTAGAAAAATCATCAACTACAACTAAATAGAACATGTGCCCCTGATGGTCCGGGACACGACTTGGACCCCAAATGTCTATATGAAATAATTCAAACGGGGAGCTACTGCTCCGACTCTGACGACTGGGGAAGCTAGACCTATGATGCTTCCCTAATTGACACGCTTCACAACGAAAAGAGGAACTCGGAGAGACCTGAGGCAGAAGATGACGCATTTTCTGCAGCGGTAGATGACCGAATCGAAGATGCCAGGTGTATGGAGATACGGAGCCTTGAGAATGCAGTGAGACGCCAGCGTAAGAAGTACGGACGAGACGATAGAGGCCATTGTGCTCAGAGCCACAGCCAATCACCCTGCCCGTTAGTATATCCTGAAAAATAACAGACGATGGATCAAAAATAGCACGACAGTGCAAATCACGTGTAATCTGGCTAATCGACAAGAGGTTCATAGAGAATTCTGGAGCATGTAGCACATTCTGTAAGTGCATAGAGGGAAGCAAAGCCGTCTCCCCCTGACCAATGATCGGGGAATGAGTGCCATCAGCAATGAGGACAGAGCGACCAGGCTGAACAGCTCTGTAAGACTGCAGAATATCTCTCTCACGGCATAGATGATGAGTAGCTCCGGAATCGACAATCCATCCTGTGAGATCATGACTAGTAGATGAGACTGAGGCACTACCTGAGGCACTGGCTGAGGCAGATGAACTAGCGGAGGCTGAAGCTGCAACGTCAGAAGCTTCAGCACCCTCTGTCGACGATTGTGGCATGATATCACGAAGTCGTGCCACCAACTCCTCGAACCTGTGATCTGGAGTAGATGCTGAAGGACCCTGAACATGATCCGCGACACGTGCAGAAGGGGGGAAACCGTGCTTGGAATAGCACGTATCCTCCGAATGACCAGTACGGCGACAGAAAGAACACGTGGAACGTATGCGACCTCCGCGTCCACGTCCACTACTTCCTCTGCCACGAAACGAGGACGAACTACCACGTCCCCTGGAAACTGCCATTGCAGACGGAGGTGCCGTTGCTGTAGTAGATGGAACAGGTACACGACTGAGCCTCCTGTATACCTCTTCCATCGGCGGGATAGTGGCATCTGCTAGTATTTGAGACCGTGCGGCCTCATACTCCGGGTCTAGGGCAGCGAGTAAAACGCCAACCATTGTGGCATTGCGGAACGTCTTCTGCTGTTCCGGCGTAGCTGTGAGGGGAATGGTGCTATAGAGCTTCTCGAACATACCACGAAGCGACGTGTATAGCGAATGAAGCGGCCTGCCATTCTGCTTCGTGGTAAATATATCATGCTGCAACTGGAGCATCTTCGTCTCATTGCGGACCTGAGAGTATGTCATGGCCAAAATATCCCACATCGCTTTGGCGGTGGGTTGGTGAAGGACATCATTCGCAATCTCTGTTGTGAGCGTACCTGAAAGCCAAACATTGGCGTACGCATCATCGGCCTCCCATGAGGCATAGACTCCTGTCTTCTCCGGCGGTTCATCCTCGGTAAGAATATGCTTCTTACCACACGACTTCATGAGACTGAGGAACTGCATCGCCCACAGTTCGTAATTCGTCCCGTCCATCTTGACGATTGGTGCCGAACCTTTGAAGGCACCTATGACGGGCAAATCAAGCTTCTGATCTGACATGACGCCGGAGAAGATCAACTACTGATAGATCAAGAGAATACTGTCTACCAAGACCTTGTAGGATCCAAGTGCATAGGTAGACGATTATGCACTTGAATCAAACATAACGCCGAGTCCTAGGAAGAACGCGGCACACCGGCACCGAGTAGAGGCCTTGGTAGCCTCTACTTGGCAAAAAATAACGACTGACAAGGAACGATCAGCGGCTGGACAGCAGGTGGAGGGGCCCGGTGTCGGCTGATGAGGGCCTGGCGTCGATGGGGAGGCCCAGCAGGGGCTGGCGGCTGGTCGAGGAGGGCCCCGGCGGCGGTGGGAGCCCGCTGGCAGGGGCTGGCGGCGATTGGGAAGCCCGCTGGGGGGCTTGTAAGCCCGCTGGGAGGGGGGCTGGGTGCTGGAGGGGCCCGCTGGGGGCTGCGAAGGGCAGCGAGGAGGCAGCGAGCCCTAGGCGGCGGCGGGAGGTGGGGTTCGAGACCCTAGGCGGCGAGAGAGAGGGGGGGGGGAACGGCGGTGGAGAACCCTAGGGTTAGGGTTATGGCTCTGATACCATGTTAGGGTAAAAGAGTACTGAGATATTTTATTCTATAGAGCCCTCGGGTCTCTTATATAGAGAGAAAACCCTTGGGTAAATTACAGAGTCTTACAAAACATAAGTAGTAATTACAAAACACTTAAAACGTAACATAAGTAATTCTCTACAGTATAGGAAATCAAGCAAGGAAACTTTTAACACTAATTTTACAAAATTCCATTAACAATTATGCTCGGTGGAATAAATTTTGAATTCCTTCTGAATTTGCTAGGGTCCATTTTGCAAATCTCCAGGAATTAAAAATAGCCATAGATGCATCTTTGAATGCTCCATACTGTTTAAAAAACATATGTAACAATCATCATGCATTATTTATTGTCAATACTGCAACTTTCCATGAGAAGATCAAACATAGAATTGCGACTACACCAGAGACATGTTATAGAAGGGCCTCATTTATGCATCCTATGTCAGTTTAAACGAACAAACCACAGATATATTAACTAACCTATAGCAAGGGGGTCGTTCCAAAAGTGTTTCTCTAAGCCGAGCATGATAGACACCTATGCTTTAACTTGAGGGGGTGTTAGGAAATATTATTATGTTGCCCTTTTATATGCTATTTCATTTTATGTATTTCCCCTTCTACTATTTTGCCCTCTTGGATTTCTCCTCTATAAAGGAGACTTATGGCCTATATAGGAGACACATGGAAAGTAGGTGTGGCCACGACCATGACCAGAATCACGACCACGGCCTTTTCTAGAGTTGTAGCGTCAACCTCGCCCGGAAGTCACCAGAAAAGCAGAGTTCTCTGCAGGATGTATAGAATGTGTATGACTAGTAGAGGTTTCGAATCGTTGTAGTTGACCAAAGGTAACCTTGATAAAGGTAACAATATCATATATGAGGAATTGACCATTCACAATTTGATAACAAGGACGTAGACCGATAAGGAATCTGTGAACTTGCCACCTAGATCACTCACAACTTGTTCGTTACAATAGGCTGGCTGGAATATGGCAAACTCCTCATATAGACTGGTGAACAGTCGATAGTACGTCATGAGAGAGGATTCTCCCTAAGAAGCGGATTGAATCTACATGTATCCAGTTCACTCAACGTGTCATTGGCAATGTCCGTGTACAAGAGATTAACAACAACGCGGGGTTCAATGTTGTTGGTCATGCACATCATCACCTGATAGTTGTCCCCTAACCAGGAACCATAGCTATACATGCTTCCTTTAGAGGCTCCTTCATCCCTTCTTTAGAATAGATATTTTTCTTTGACCATCAATGAACATCTTAAAGGTTCAACACCAGAGCACATAGTTTTCTGTACCCTTGAGTTTAATAGAGGTCCCATGAACCACAATGGAAGATATGGATATTAGGGGCTTGATCTCGTAGGAGTCATGACCATGGCGGTCTAGGAGAAAAGTCAATGAAGTCAAGAATCACTTTACTTCAGCATAGGAAGTAGCCAAGAGAAGGCCGTGTGAGGCCGAGAGATGGCAAAGGTCGTAACCCTTGGCCAAGAAGGGGAGGTCCGCTACATGCGTTAAGTGGCAAGGGCAGCAAGCCTTGGCTGAGAAGGGCACATGTAATGCCGCGAGACAGCTAAGGCAATAGGGCCAGAAGGTTGCGTGGATGCTGGGTAGTGCAGAGGACACCCTTATGAAGGGATGCAAGGGTGTTGGACGATTTTGAAGAACCCCACAAGAGGAGCTAGGCGTCGGAGGAGAGGGTGCATAGAGAGGTTGGGCGCCGACATGAAGCCTGGGGTGGGGGGCTTATGGTGGCGACGAGGATCTAAGGTATGTGTTATGTTCTAGGATGGTCGCTCTGAACCATACAGAGAAAATTGAGAACCCAATAGAATGAATTTTATCCGTGGGATATGGTTATTCGCTCTGATAGAATGAATTTTATTCGTCCCTGAAGGGTTACAAATAGAAATAATGAGAAAATAAACTAAAATAGAAAACCACGCCATTGGCTACATTTACCAAATAATCTCAAGAACAATGCAATCCTAACCCTAACCCTTTACCTATAAAAGGATGCCTAAGGCCACTGTTGTAAAAGTTCCCCGACTAGCCCGACTAGTAGGTCTGACTAATTTAGTCAGTGGGGTGGCTGACCGAGTATTGACTAATTCCGATTAGGTGAACTAATCGATCGATTTTGCTTGGAGATACCACATTTTTTTACTATTTGTAAAGCAAACTCATTCAAATATGTTTAATGCTTTATTTACATTCAATGACTTCTTTTCTTTCATTATGATAGTATAATAATGTACAAATCTTTGTAAATATATAAGAGTAATATGTATAAAAATGATTTATATAGTTAAAATAATTAAAAAATTGAAACTGATTAAAGCCCGACTAAATCCGATTAGTCGCCTGACTATCAATTAATCCTTAGTCAATGATCCAACCGACCGAGTACCGACTACCGATTTTTGCAACCTTGCCTAAGGCACCATTTCATAATATTAAAAAGCATTCTCTCTTCTAACTTGGTATAAATTTGGTCCCTCCCCCATTGTACCCCCTATCAAATACCCTTGAAGCCATCACATTATTGACCAATAACGCCTCCCCTAACCCTAGCCAGCCTACGTCCCATTCAATGATCATTGATGCCACCATCCTCTCATCGTTGGACACCCATGTTGTCATTTGTGCATGCTGGCTCTTCTAAGCTACGTCGATATTCGCCATGATCGTACGAGGCGTTTGTTGCCTCATGGTATGATCTAAATCATTCCTATATATATTTGCATATTGCGAACATTCACATATTGTGCATAGAAGATGTCAAAAGACTCTGATGTGACATCCCACAATCTGATGGAAGTAGCACAAGTCTTCCCTCATTTGGTTCGATTGGAAAGTTGGACGCAACTTAATCCTAATGGTCATGAATACTATCGATGAATGTGCAAGGATATCGCAAGGATATGATAAGAAGCACATTCTTCTTAAGCCAAATATTGCGAAGAAGAGTAGGAAGAATGTGACATGGGACAAAGATAATGGCATGGTTCGTTTCTAGATCACCAACTCTCTGATTGGTGATAAACTGGTTTATCATGATCGTACATATATATATGTAGTTCTTTGAAGGAGACTTACATGGTGAATCCAAAGCTATATAATTATCCATTGGTTGAATATCTTTCACAGTCCCAGTTAGAGATATATAATGCAAGTATTTTATGATGCAAATGACTAAAATAGAAAGAATACCAAAAACACATAGTAGTTGTGATGTTTCTCATTGGGTTTGACCTATCAGTGTTGATACTATAGAAAAATGATCACATCCTCTACACTACCTTAACTTGAGGAGGCATATGGCAAGCCGAGTCCCTTCTTAGTTGTTATAAAATATGAAGAATGCGGAAGCGAACATGGAAAAAGAATAAACAAAATAAGAACAGCGGGATTTTAACGTGGAACCCTACTCCGTGAGGAGCGGGATGAAACCACGGGAGAAGCCCTCTAAGGGACGTGTTTCTCTATTGATTTTCTCAATGAGTACAGGAGGTCTGGGGCTCCTTATATAGCCTTCCCAGAGCCTCCAAGTCCCACCACTGGTCCATGTGGGACTAAACACTGGATGGGGTAAATGGATCTTCTCCAGGATCCATTTACCCTGCTACAACTCAACATGGCGCACTACCAAATACTCTAACACTCCCCCTCAAGCTGGAGCATGCAATGCTCAGCTTGGACAAACAGAACGAAACTCAACTCACGCTACAGGACACTATGGACAATATCATCCCAACGCGCACATTGCTGCAGTCGAGGACGTTGCTTCTCATGCCGTGCAGGTGAGGAGGACAAACGGGTTGGAGTGTGAGTCAACTGAAGACTCGTAATCTGACCATCGAGTCTGAAACTACGCCTGAAGTCTCCTCGTCGGAGAACTGGGTCTCTCCCATCTGGCTCAGAGAATGGTGTACTGCTCTGGTGTACCTATGATACCACATGAAAACCCTTGCCAACATATGGCATAGGGAATGGTCCTCTACTCTGGAGTCCCTATGGATCACATGAAAACTCTGGCCTGACAACTAGAAGAATGATGGGGACCTCGAAACAAACGATGGCAACTTATGCTCATCTGACAATGACCGCACACTCGTGTGTGTCTGAAACTGGACTCGGAATCAATAGTCGAGTCCGAACAACTGCGCATCAAACTGGGACCCGGAATCTGAACGTCGAGTCTGGAATTGCGCGTGGAAAATCTTCATCTGAAAATCGTAGAGTCTGTAAACTGGATGGCCTGCAATCTCTGACATCTGAATCTAGAATCTGAATCATCTGAATAGACATGTGACTCTACATATACACTCCCCCTTTCTCCCATACTGGTCGGAATGAAAACATCGACAGTTGGGAGAAGACAACACAATGGGGAAAACAAATCATGAACATCAAAACTTTCTTGCGGCTTTTTCATCATCATTTTTTTTAAAGCCGTCTCATCATCAATTTTTTTGAAACATTTTTTTAAGCCGTTGACTCTCCTTTTTTTCGGCATTTCATCAACATTTTTTTTCAAGTATGCGTACGGCTTTTTTTTATATGCGCCTTTTCTTTCTTCTCTCTCTCTCTGATCATTTCTTTTTTTTAACAGGATGTCCATTTGGACCATACAGTAGTAACCCCTAAAAAAAATTCCAACCGTAGTCAGGGCATTACAATAACAATAGAAAATAAAAAAAAGGTGCCGAAATTTGGGCCCCTTGTAAACAGCCCTGGACCCTTCGTGGGTTTTTTTTTCTTGGTTGGTGCAGCCCGCCGGACCCCCTCAAAAAAATTTTTTTTTTAAATGACCGGCACTATTAGGGTTCCCAATCGTGGGAACCCCTTTGTACCCTACACCACACATGGGATTTTCCCTCACGCGCAAAAGACGGGCCAGGAGGGCTGCCGCCTGGAGGTTACGAGCTCCGCCTGAGCCTCGCGCGCCGCCGCTGAGAGGGAGGGGAGGCCTGGGGATCGCACGCGGGGCTCGCGATGGGGGAACGGGGGTGTGGGTATGCCGCCTTGGCCACCTCGCGCCTGGAGCGGTATCGCTTCGCCAGGCGCACACGATGGAGAAGAACCTGAGGGAGGCCTGGAGATAGGGCTTCGATATCTTCTTGGCGGCAAGTTGGGTGAGTCGCAAGAAGCCCTGATGTGCAGAAGATGCTGAAGGTGGTCGGAGATGCGTCGCCAAAGGAGAATCGCCTGAGAAGAGCCTGCGAGGAGAGGGAAGCCGTGATTGGTTGCTTGTGCGCCTGGGCCGCACAAACATCTGGAGACTGGGACTTCCGCCTGGGCGCCGTGAACTGGTCTGGTTGCCGCTAGCAGCCTGCGCCGCCTGCGCGTGGAGAGGGAGATGATCTGGAGGGCGAGGCGCTACGCGAGCGTGCGCAGCGAGGGGAGGAAACACGCACCACCGCTGGGAGGCCACAGCATGGAGGATCGGCTAGATGCGTCAACTCGCACCTGGAAGATCGGCTAGGTGCGGCTGGGGCTTTGATCGAGGGGGCGCTGCTGGCCTGGATGGATGATCGCCTATATGCGGCGGTGCATGACGGGGGCTGAAGGCAACGAGAACATGCACCGCTGCTCCTGCACCATGTGCGGCTGGAGGATGAACCCTCAATGGATCTGGCAAGAGTGCCGGATCTTCAGAACTTCTCCAAAATCAAAACTCAACTTGCAATATTAGGGTTTCCACAAAACCCTAGAACATGATCAAATCTGGATACACTAATCTTCAAGAATGAACGATCGAAACTCGGAACTTCAAGAATGAACAATCGAAACTCGGAAACAAAGAGCATAAAAATAATCCGCGAGAATCGAACCCGCTCTGATACCATGTTATAAAATATGAAGAATGCGGAAGCGAACATCGAAAAAGAATAAACAAAATAAGAACAGCGGGATTTTAACGTGGAACCCTACTCCGTGAGGAGCGGAATGAAACCATGGGAGAAGCCCTCTAAGGGGTGTGTTTCTCTATTGATTTTCTCAATGAGTACAGGAGGTCTGGGGCTCCTTATATAGCCTTCCCAGAGCCTCCAAGTCCCACCACTGGTCCATGTGGGACTAAACATTGGATGGGGTAAATGGATCTTCTCCAGGATCCATTTACCCTGCTACAACTCAACATGGCGCACTACCAAATACTCTAACATTAGTATCTCACGATACTACAACATATGATACTCAGAGACAAACAACTACTAATGATGCTTTTTCAGACTGAGGAGGATGTGATACTCATCGAGGACGTATTCATGGATACACATCGACTTCTAGGGGACAAGGGTACGCCTAGTGCATATTCTATTGGAAATCGAGACGTCCTCAGACTAATTGTTTGGCCAATGCTCCCTCTATTGCCATCCCCATATCTAGCATAATCAAGAAAGCTGAAAGATAATGCTTTGACCTAAGTGAGGTAGAGGTCAACATGTGTCGAGCATTCAACACCTCAATCTCCACCATTGCATATAGTATGACCCCCATTTCAAAGCCATTCCTCATCACTAGCCTCAATTTTGAGAGTATACCTTTCATGGAACGTCGATCCTGACATCAAATTAGCACCCCCACCAAGCTAACAACATTCTAGGGTCGTCATAGCCATTGTTCCATCCTTAGTCAATAATCATCACCATCTAAACTCTAACCTCATCACAAACCCGGAAGTAGCTTGCATCCCCAGGTGACTATAAATTAGGCAAAGAAATCATTCATGCCACCATTGTAGAATCTTACAATATCGTCGTCCCAACCACAATTCACATCACCACCACATCTTCAAAACAACACTATTTGTAACCACCTCTAGCAGATATTGAGCAGTAGCCTCTTCCATCAACCCTACCCTCAGTCTGTATCCTCTACCCTTATATGCTCTCCCATTTGCCTCTGCCAAGCATGGGACCAACCAAAACTACGTATATCCCCCTTCCAACCTCCCTCTTCATCTTTCTTATGCTATGCATAATGTACAACTATCCCTCTTAATTACATAAACCATCCCTTCCCAACAAAACCGTGCATCAGAACTGAGGCAGAACACTAGCCGAAAAAACCACTCGACAAGCTAGTCGATAACACAAGTAAAAAACATGGGGTTTAAGGGGTGCACAGGAAGGCAGCTTTTTGGGTCCCTACCGATGTTAAGGTGTAAAAGACAAATTAGATTCTCTGGTAGTCCATGCCGTAAGCGATAGTTTTCGTCCTTGATCCACGCGAATCAAGGGCCTAGCTAACGCGTGAAAGACATCGCCTGGTGAATATAGTCGCAAGATCGAAAATCTAAAGGAATTGACGGGGGTTGATATCTTCAATCAGATGCTTGAAGAACACCAAATAAGATCAATGCTCCCTCAAGCCTTACGCAAAAGACAATAGACACCATCATTGATTGCACATGTTCAAGAGGGTGATTGACTACATTGCTCGAATGTCCACAGTCTAATTCCTACTAGAAGATGTCCATAAGGGAGCTCTATTGAGGAACTATATGCATCCTTTCTCCCCTAGCTTCCCGACATTGACTATTCTTGTTAACTGTTTATGCATCATATCAATTGAGGTCGCATGAGCGGAATTACTCCATCCATGACTTAGAGTTGGTGGCAGATGCGTTTAGCAGGAAAGCTCATGCACATACGACAAATTAGCTATATACATGAGATATGCTCGTAACTTTGACTAATTGACATCCTCAGTGTCCATATCTACTGTCATACCTCCGCGATTCGGCAATCCTTGGGATTGCATAGTAGGACATAGGATATATCCTTGAATTTGAGACAAATACATGCGTGCCAACAAGGACAAAAGTGATAATCTTGTGGAGACTAAGTCTACTTTACAAAAGGAAGGCTACATTGTTGTGTCCAACGATGAGCAATTGTGTAGAGATTCTTGATGAGGCACACAATTCACAACCTTCTTTTCATTCTGGCAGAACGAAAATGTATCGTAATCTACACCAACATTCTGGTGGATCGGGATGAAGCGCGATGCAGCACATCATGTTAGCAAATGCATGATCTGTCATATGTTCAAGGCTGAACACAGGAGACCATCAGGATCATTGCAGTCTCTCCACATTTCCAAGTGAAAGTGGGAGAGTATTTTATGGATTTTGAGAACACCAAATGGCCGCGATGCTTTTGGATCGTTATTGACAGATTGACCAAGTCAGCTCATTTTATACCTGGTAACATTATATACACTCCATCTAGGTTAGTTGGATGGTATGCGCAGAACATTATCAGAGTTTATGGTGTACCACTTGGGGTAATGTTTGACAGAGGCTCGAGATTTACATCTCACCACTGACACCAGTTTATGTCAGCACTTCAGATAGAGATGAAGATGAGTTCTGCATATCATCCTCAGACCGACGGACAGAGCGAACACATTATTTAAACACTTGAAAATTTGTTACATGCATGATCTCTAGAGTGGAAAGGATCCTAAAAGGACCACCTGTCGTTGGTAGAATTTTTATACAATAATCATCATTCTAAGTATTGGTATGGCAACATTCGAAGCCCTATACAAGTGGAGATGCCTTATACTTCTCAGTTCACGTAAGAAAGTTAAACACGCTCTGTACCCCATAGAACTCTTAGAGAAAACTATTACGATTATTGATCTCGTGAGGTAAAGGTTTCCGAACAGCTCAAAGCCGTTAGGAAAGCTATACATATCGTCAGAAAAAGAGATATAGAGTTTCAAGTAATCTGAACATCTTATCTTTATTCATTCAAAATATGACTTATGAGTACTCAATTTAATCTCTCACACTGATGAAATATCTGTAGACACAGATAGGAGATTGTGTGTTACTACGTGTATCTCACATGAAGGGAGTACAGAGATTTGATGGTCATGGCAAGTTGGCGCCATGATATATTAGACCATTTGAAATCATTACTCATATGAGTAACTTGGTGTATCGAGTAGCCTTCATCTGCAGCTGTCGGTCAAATATGATGTCTTTCATATATCCAATCTAAGGAAGTACATACTTAATCCTCACCACGTCATCATCTACAAGAACCATGACGTGGAGCCAGACTTGATATACAAGAAGAGGCCAGTACATATACTCGATAATACTGTAAAGAAGCTTCACGGAAATTTTCCTAATAAAGGTGCTAAGGCACCGGCATACTGTCAAAGAGGCGACAGGGGATATCAAAACAGGCATACGGGTAAGATACCGTAGCTCTTTCAAGTATTAGTCAAAACAAGCCCACTTATTATATATATTGAAAGAACATGGCTTTTTTTTTCTTTTGAGGTTTTTATGGGTTCAAAACCCTTTGAGGTTTTCATGACCGGATGAGATACAAACAAGACACAAAGTAACCTCGACTCGAGTCTCGAGGACGAGACTCCATTTGAGGTTTTTATATTTGTAACATCCGGATATGTATAAACCCGAACCCGACCCGATTAGGGTCCGTATAACTCAATAAAGTTATTAATCAATGTTAAATAATATGAATCGATCAATTGATCGTGAATCAAAAGATGTTCGGGCAAAATCGACTAAAAATTGATCGCATCGTAATACGTGCTCGAAAAAGTCGTGATGCAAATTTGAAAACCGCGAAATAAACCGAGATCGCCATAAAATCCGATTCGACAAAATAAGACCAACGAAATCGACCGTTCGTCGATCGGAGGTCGTTTGATATTTTAAAATCGTAAAATTCAATGCCCAATCAAGATCGTATCCCGGAAATTTCGGGGATTCATCTTCGACCCGAAGTATATTAATATTATACTCATTTTGATCGTCGCTCAGAGACGATCGAAACAAGCTATTGAACATAGAAAACAGAGACTCGGGGTGCGAATACGGATGACTTCGATACTCTAAATAAGAGGTAGAGAGAATGGTTAAAAATAATGATAAAAATAAATAAAAAAATAATAAATTTAAAAATTTCTGCAGCAGACAGTCAGTGGAGTTGGCCTCCGTTTCTCCCAACACATGGTCCACGTGACTTTCCACTTGGCAACACCAAGCTCCTCTACTCCTCTTATTTATATCGAACCCAAACCCTTCCCCTTTTCTCCCAAATAGCTTCCAAATTCGCTTTTCTTTTTCTTTCCAAGCCGAGAAGGGTACTTCAGCTCTTCTCTTTGGAGCTGCTACTCCATGGTCCTGTTCCAAGCCACAACTGCAGCAAGTAGTTGTTGTTACTACTCTCTCCAGCAACTGTGGACTGCAGTCTTCAGCAGTGGTACTGTTGTTGCTCCTTCCAGCCAAGCTGCTGGAGCTACAACCTTACTTCTAGGATCGCCAATCTCCCTGCCGGAGTACCTATTGCATGCAATTGATTTTCAAAAAGAAATGAAGCTCAGAGGTACAATCTAAGCCACCATTGCTGCTCTCCATGTATTTTCATCCACTAGTCATTTTCCTCATCATATTTTTCTCATGTTTCAAGCTCCTATGCTGCCCGTTCTTTCCAATTCAAAATGGAAATCACCTACTTCTGAAATATATATATATTCTTCTCCCTAGATCTGTTGCTGGTTGTGGAGTGCATAGTTATATAATACGAATTGGGTTTGGTTTAAATATCAAAGCTATTCATTTATTCTTTCTTATCTAGGTAATACAGAACATACATAAAGGAATTTGAATTAAGTACGTATGATAAATTCCTAGGTTAAGAAATGATGGCTTCTTAAGATGGTCGGCGTGGAGCCTAGAGATTGTTGCCGCCATCAGTTTATCATGTTGTACTCAGCACTTTATATTACGTGATTTCCATACTTTGTACTTAAAGACTTTCTCATTGTTTTGGATAACTCAATCCAAAACCTGTTAGTTATGGAAAAATTATTTTGTTCCTTTCAACAGAACCATTTACTTGTCAATTTGATATATCTTAGCTCTTCTAACATGATAGTCCTGCACATGTGGTGAATTCTGATAACTATTACGTATCGCACCTGCAAATTGGAGTGGTGTGTGTGTCACCAACATATTTGTGTGTCATCAGTAGAAGAGTTATTGCTCTTTGAGAAAAGCTTGCATTGCAAAAAAAAGGTTTGAACTCCTGGAGTTGGGTTATATATTTGTTCGAGGATCTCGTCATTTCTTCATTTATTTCATGAAAGAGTCTAAATATGGGGATAGGATTCAAGATGGAATATAGAGCAACCAACATAGGGCTTGGTACCAAAACCAGACATGGGAGACATGGTACAAAATTCGGCATTTTATATGGTCAAAAGATTTCCAATTTGGCTCACACGAGTACTTTAACCTTGACATGACTCTTAGCATGGAACTATAGGCATCTTTGAATCATGTATATCCATATATTGACATAATATTGTAGAGATGGAACCATGAAATTACATTTAATTGAGAACAATTCTCAAAATAGGAAACGCTAAAGTCAGTAACATATTAATACATTTTTTTACAATTAAAGATCTGATGCTGGCACATATTTGCATGATCAACAATATATTATTGTATATGGATCCATATTTGTATCTATAAAAAGGTTTAGGGAGAACATCGTACTTTGGTGTTTCTTGGATCAATAATCATGTGGCAGCCGAAAATTAATGGTGATTCTTGGATGAATAAATCATGTGGCAAATTGAAATTTAAGTAATTCATAGTAAGGAAAAGAATAGGAGGCATGATCCACTCTTTCCCTCCGGCGAGAGCAACGGAGCTTTGCTTTGCAGAATTGGACTATGGAGAATAGATGTAGCAAGCTTTAAGTAGGGTCTCCACTTTCTAACCTATCTAATATTGACCATCATTCATATCTCTATGGCTTGAAAGATTGACTCATGTTGAGTTTATTTTTATTGTTTTCGATACTATTCTAGCATTATTGATTTCCCATTGAACCAAATCCAAATCCAAGTCTAATAATCAACTTCAGATCTCATGATTTGAAAAATGAGACCATTAGGGTATTCTCATACGAGTCACTTAGAAAATCTAGATTCAATTAGCAGGCCACTAGTTTAAAGAAATAATTTATGATCAATGATTGAAAATCCTCGATATCCATCCTTTAGGTATAAATCACTAATTATGGATCATTATTCAATAAAGTTGCCATCAAGATATCTAGATCGGTAAGGTTAACCACAACAGAGATTAAGAAAGGAGGATGAATCAAGTCAGCATGGTGATCCAATAAAGACTGATAAATATTGAATGCCAGTCATGGTGATCTTTACGTCTGACTGTGCGAGGGTGCGGTGACCCTCAGCTGGGCGGGAGATTAGGAAGCCCAGTTAGGGCAACGGCCGCTTAATGCGCGGGTCTAGGATCCCAGTCTTTTCTCGATTTTTTTCGCGAGCGCTCGCAGTTTTTACGCCTCTCTGGGATCCACAGGTTTCTTTTAAAGACCAGTTCCGCTGACCCTTGTTCTTTAGCGTACCTAGGCTGGAGGACCCTTGGTTTTTTTGAGCTCGTTATAGAGCGACTTTTCCGGAGAGTCTCTCTCACCCATCTCAGTGGTGTAGTTTTGGAGTAGACCTATCCCTCTATTGGACCGCCTTCCAATTAGAGGGCGAGAAGGAAGAGCCTTTTGTAGGCTACCTCACCACTTGAGTTTTGTTTATTTTTCGCCAACAGACTTGGCGATGCTACATCCGAATCATCCATGTATACATCTGAATCCTCTATGGCTACATCTGAATCAGTTACAGTTGAATTTGGAAAAGTTACATTTGAGATTGGATTGAGTCACAATTGAGTTGGCTAAAGTTGAATTACAGTTGAATTGGTTACATGGAAGCTTGGTTACAGTTGAGTTGGTTTCCGTTGAACTAGTTACTTCTCTGCCAATAATTCTTGACAAAGAGAAAAGACCATATCATGAAAATTATCCTTATTAGACTACAAGCTACTATCACAGTTGGTTGAAATAGCTAGTGGACGTGTTGGAAACTTAGTTAGGATGCATTTTACTCCACCGCATGCCTACGGAGGCACCCCAACCCTAAGGTTTCCTTACTGCCTTAGAGTCATAGTGTGAGGTCTTACCCAGACCAAGACCACAGACTATCCACTAAGCTTGAGCAATTAAACAAGAAAAGAATCAAAACACTAGACCCATCATGTACACTTACTATGATCCATTCACATTATTCGTAAACATCAGAGAGAGATCTGGATCACCTCGATCATAAAAAGTATATATGAATCATAGAACTTATCAATCCTTGAGGTACTTCTGTTCACTATTGATCATATGATATTTGTATATAAATGATTAATGTGGGTAACTAGTGTAGGATGAGTAGAATGGGGTTTTACATACCAGATAGCTTGAAAGCCTATTTCATTGCAAGTAGCTTTAAATTTTAATTGTCAAGGCCAAATTACTTGCTTTCTTTTGGAACCACTAAATTCCTGTTAATTTTAATTAATTAGATGTACTCAACGTTTGTTGATGTTCTTTTCTCCCTATTCCATGGATTGCAGGCAAAATACCTGCACCGTTGTATTGGGAGAGTTGAACATCAGCTTCTGCAGTTACAATTATCAGGTACGCATGCGATAGTTTATTCAAGATATTTTATGCTTTTTCTTTCTCTTCTGCTATAATTGGGATGCATGTACATGATGCAATTTCTGTTGTTACATGCCAATTGTTATGGAAATTATGCAATATAATTGTGACATAGTGTAGTTCTGTGGCTTGTTACTAAATTGCGAATGTCATTTAAAAAAAATCCCCTAATTTTCAGTACTCTAATGTGATCTTTAGCGAACATGATATTGCGGATGATATGTAAACGGGTATTCCAGATCCGCGGGAGCGGGCCTCACAGAAACTAATTCCCCCTTAAGTCAAAATTAATGCACAATACCATCCTAATAACCAGCAAGCCCAAGTTTACTATTCTATTTATTGACATGCGAAATAATTTGAGAAATGCCCAACTACCAACACTCTGTGTTCAATAAACACCAACAGTTTCAACATTTTTTAGGAACAAGACGATGGGACACCCCGCAGGTGCACAAACAGTTCAATTAAAAACCTATAAATCAACAAATTCATAGGACCAATCTTTACATAGGCAGCGTGCTTGTACAAAATGTTAGGGTGTGTTTGGTATGCGGGTTAGGGTGGGTTAAACTGGTCGAGGGTGACCCATTTTTGTGTTTTGGTGTTTGGATAGAGGGTTAAACTGGTGGTGGGTTTTAACTATTTTTTACGCTGACCGTCGACTACCTAACATTGACCGTCGACTATTTTTATAATGGTATAAAATATTATTTTTTAATGGAGTGGATGAAAAGAATTAATTTATTTAATGTATTAAAAAATAGAAAATGTGGGGCCTACATTGGAGAGAGAAATAGAGGGGTTAACAATTATGCTCCGCAGGTTAGTCATCACGTATTTCCTTTTACGGGGGTACAAACATAAAATAACAAAAGAAAAAAGGGGTATATGTGATACCAGTAGCCCCTTCACTATCGTCTTCTCATCCAGGTGGTTCCCGAACTCTAGAAGGAGACAAAAATGACAAGGGCTAGAGAAACTAAGGTGACAAATGTGGCATGCATGCTACGGAGTGCATGGAGAACATAAGAGAGGAGTTGGGGGCAAATGACGATCGAGGTGGTCACGAGATTGCGGGTAACAAGTGGAGCAAGAAGGCATTCAAGGTGGTGGCGCATGAGACAGACGATGATGCGAGGCACGAGCCGCTCCTTGCCAAGGCCCGCCTCCCTTGTAACCTCTAATCCCATTTTGCAAGTGGTGCAGCGTCACGTGGAACACCACTTCGACTAGCACCACCTCCACAACCCAGGCTCCCCCGCAGTTTCTTCTCCAACCTCACTGCTCTCCATACCCTCTCCCTTCGCTTCAACTCCCTCTCCACCCCACGCCACCGACATCTTCTCCTCCCCTCTCTGAGATGTCATCCTCCAGCACAACCTCCTCTCTAATCACCTCGCCTCATCCTTGCATACCTCGACCTCATCGAAATGCCTTCTCTGACACTATACCCACAGATCTTGTATCCGCTATCACCTCGTCGTGTTCTACCTCGAGCACAACAATCTCACTAGCCAATTGTCAAACATTGACCCTCCAAAGCTCACCTCTTTCAATGTTTCAGTCAACAACCTCAACAGCTCATGCTCGACATCTCGAAATGTAGTAGTGTAGAAGGAGTTGAGCTTGTGCCGAGGGTGACGATGGCATGATGAAACAAACGGGTATGGAGTTACTATTAAAAAGTTACAAATGCAATATATGTTCACTCAACCGGACTTTGGTATAAACAAACCATGGTTTAATTCAATTTGTAGACAACCAAACAAACGATGGGCACAACTATTAATGGTTGAATAACATAAAAGCACAAGTAATATTATGCAAAAGATAGGAGCATAACTATAATTGCATAATATCAAAGGGACACAAGTATAAAAACCCAAAATGTTATCCACTTCTTAATATTCACATACACAACAACAACAAAGCCTTTTCCCACAATTAAGTAGGGTCGGCTACATGGATTCTTCGCCTCCATTCAGATCTATCTTGGGTCAATCTCGGACTTATATCCAAAAAACTAAGATCCCTTCGTATAGTCTCTTTCCAACACTTCTTGGGCCGTCCTCGCCCTCTCTTAGCCGGCTCCACATCCTACAACTCGCATCTCCTAACCGGTGCATCAGTTGACCTTCTTTGCAAATGACCAAACCATCTTAAGCGGTTTTCTCGCATCTTATCCTCGATCGGAGCTACACTAACTTTCTTTCTGATTGCATCATTCCGAATCCGATCTTTACGTGTATGTCCACACATCCATCTTAGCATTTTCATTTCTGCTACAGCCATTCTCTGCACATGTCTATGGTTCACAGGCAACATTCAGAACCATAAAGCATAGCAGGTCTCACGGCTGCTTTGTAAAACTTTCCTTTAACTTTTAAAGGAATTTTCTTATCACAGAGAACAACGGAGGCTCCTCTCCACTTTAGCCAGCCTGCATTTATTCTATTAGTAACATCTCCATCAATTTCCCCATCATGTTGCAAAATAGATCCCAGATATCTAAAAGAATCTCTCTTCTGAATGTTATCATCACCAATCTTCACCTCGATTCCTTCACCATTGCTTCCATCAAAGGTGCATTCCATATATTTCGTCTTAGCCCTACTTATACGAAAACCTTTAGTCTCCAATGCATGTCTCCAAACCTCAAGCTTCTCATTTACTTCATCTCTAGTCTCGTCAATCAACACAATATCATCAGCAAATAACATACACCAAGGTAACTCATCCTGAATGTGACTTGTCAACTCGTCCATAATCAATGTAAAAAGAAATGGACTCAAAGCTGAACCTTGATGTAAACCAATGTTGATATCAAAATAGTCAGTCTTCCCCATCGGGGTCCTTACACAAGATAAAGCCCTATCATACATATCCTTTATGAGATTAATGTATAGGACAGGTACTTGTCTCTTCTTCAAAACTCTCCACAGTATCTCTCATGGGACCGAATCATAAGCCTTCTCCAAATCAATAAAGATCATATGGAGATTCTTCCTTTTAGCTCTATAAATCTCCATTGTTGTCCTCAGCAAATGGATGGCTTCAATAGTTGAGCGACCTGGCATGAATCCGAATTGGTTTTCTTTTATTTGGGAAACTTGTCTCAACCTTCTTTCGATCACACGTTCCCAAATTTTCATAGTGTGACTCATCGGCTTCATACCTCTGTAATTTGAACAATTTTGAATGTCTCCTTTGTTCTTATAAAGAGGCACCACGATACTCCTCCTCCAATCTTCAGGCATTTTCTTGCTTCGCCAAATAACATTGAATAGATTCGTAAGCCAAGTCAAACCACGCTCACCTAAAACTTTCCATACTTCTACATGGATGTCATCCAGTCCAACACCTTTCCCAGGTCTCATAACCTTCAAAGCCTCCTCCACTTCTTTTCTTTGTATTCGTCTATAGCATGCACGATTCAAGTAACTTTTACTACTAGCTAGATCACCCAAAGTGATCTCTCTATTTCCTTCTCCAATGAAAAGTTTATGGAAGTATTGCTCCCATCTAGTCTCTATATCCTTTTGAGTAACAAGTACAGAGAACATAGACAAAGACTTTCACTATTAATATTCACATACAAAGAGTATAAATAAGGAAATTGCCGAATACGGAGAGCATCTTCGATGTGAAAAGTTTGTCGAAATACATAGACATTGATCCAAAATATGGGATTCCAAAGATAGATGCCATAAGGTGAACATGAAGACGACGATTGGCATGGAAATGCTATGAATGTTAGATGGAGGCAACATATAAATGGTGTTAAAGGAGAAAGTTGACATTGATTTTAATATGCAAGTAGACTGTCAAGCAAACTTGTTTGCAAGAATGATGTGCCAACTCAAGATGATGATTCTCTGTTGGTAACGATATGGGTTTAAGTTGGCAACATCAATTTTGCATGGCTTAGTGAATTGCAAGTTTAAATTAGTATAGACACTTGGTAGAGATGAAGGATCATGACGGAGGACGGCCATATCATGAATTGATGTGTCATGGAGGTTACTAATATTTAACCACATGAAAAGATACCATTTTTGCCTAGTTTCACTAATTGGATATGCATCATGAGGTAGTACGATATCTCCAAATGTTGTTAACTCCACAAGAAGAGGTCATTTTGGGAGTACAAAGACAAAAATGATCACATAATGCGAAGGTCCGGACAGAAGAGGTACTCAAAGTAGAGAAATGATGAACCTCCTCCACCCTTAAATGTAGAGATATATGTTATTCTATTTTATTCTCGTCTATACCTTTTCACATTTTCTTTTTCCCATTGGACTCTTTATGTATTTTGCCCATATGCTGCTCTCCTATATAAGAGAGCCTAGGGCGTATGGAATAAACAAGTTTTCTCATTTTCCCAACATGGTATCAGAGCGACAGTCCTAGACCGGAGTTCTCGAACCAAACCCTAACCCTAGCCTCCACCCTCGAGCCCTCCGCGCGCGCCTCCCCGCCTCGTGCCGCCTCGCACCGCCTCACATCGCCTACTGCTCGGTCTCACGCCGCCCCGGCATCGGTGCTCCAATGCGCATGTGTCTGCGCACTCTCATGTGCACCTGCGCACGCTCTTGTGCGTAGGTGCGTGCTTCTGTGCACCTATGCGCATGAGGCAGTACGCCCTCTGTGCATCGGTGCACGCTTCTGAGCGCATGTGCACGTAAAGTCGTGCACACTTCTGTGCGTGCTCCTGTGCTGTTGTGCGTGCCCCTATTCGTGATCCTACACGTGCATCTATGCACATATCTGTGCGTGTGATTTCCATACGCGTGTCGCCCTAGGCCAGCGCGCGTAAGGCTCCAGTACTCGTTCCGCGTGCGCATTTCCAGATTAATGGGTTTGGTTGCTTGAGTCTACACATGCAACTAAACCCATTAATGTCCGTGTAGACGATCATATCTTCAGTCTACTTACCTAGTTTTCCATTATCATAATGTCAGAAAGTAAGGCAGACATCCCATCTACAGGTGCCTTCAGAGGTCCAGCGCCTATTGTGAAGATGGATGGTTCAAATTATGAACTGTAGGCCGTGCAATTCATAAGTATGATGAAGTCGACCGGTAAGAAGCACATTCTTACTGAGGAAGAGCTTGCTGAGAAGACAGGGGTCAATGCCTCATGGGAGGCAGATGATGCATATGTCGAAGTTTGGCTATCCGGAACATTAGCAATTGAGATTGCTAACGATATTCTCCATCAGCCCACTGCCAAAGCAATGTGGGACATTCTGACTGTCACCTATTCACAGGCAAAGAATGAGACGAAGATTCTGCAACTTCAGCATGACATTTTTACAATCAAGCAGAATGGACCTCTACACTCATTGTATATGTCTTTAAGTGGAATGTTTAAGAAGCTTTATAGCTTCATGCCTCTCACAACCATGCCAGAGCAACAAAAGACCTATCGAAATGCCACTATGGTGGGTATATTTCTGGCTGCCCTTGATCCAGAGTACGAGGCAGCACGTTCCCAGATCTTGGCGGATTCCACTATTCCTCCTATGGAGGAAGCTTTTCACAGGCTGAGTCGTATTATTGTTCCTTCGTCTACTGCAAATCAAACCGCCTCAGCCATGACAACTAATCGAGGTCATGGGGGTCATCATCAGTTCCGTGGCCATGGACCTCGAGGTAGAGGAGGCCATGTTCGGCCATCACCTTTTGCCATCGTTCTGGACATACCGAAGACACATGCTATTCCAAACATGGGTTTCTTGCTTCTACACGAGTAGCTGAACAGATTGAGCCTCCATCTGCTTCATCTATGGATCAGCGCTTTGATGATCTTGTAGCCCGTCTGAGGGGCATTATTCCTCCATTTGGTCCTGTTGCTTCAACGCCTACTTCTGCGAGTCACTCCAACGCTGCTGCTTCTGCATCCACCAGTACCTCAGGTAGCACTTATGCATTCACTAGTAGTAGTGGGTCGGATACTTTAGAGTGGATTATGGACTCTGGTGCCACACATCATCTGTGTGGTGATCAAGGACTGCTTACAGGCTACCGACAGGTTTCTCCAGGCCGTACTGTGGTTATTGCTAATGGGACTCGTTCCCCGATCACTGGTCAGGGGGAGATTAACCTGACACCATCTATGCATCTCAATAACGTGTTGCATGCACCTGATTTTTCGATGAATTTGTTGTCCATTAGCCAACTTACAAAGGATTTACATTGTCGAGCAATTTTTGATCCATCTTTTCTCATTTTTAGGACATCCTTACGGGCAACGTGATTGGGCGTGGTTACGAGCAAGGGGGCCTCTATCGTCTTAGTCGAACCCCTTATGCTGGAGCCTCCTCTCTACCTGTTGGATCCATCTCCCCATTACCGTGACACTTGCGCTTTGGACACCTATCGCTTCAGAAACTGCGTCATGTATTACCACAGGTTTCACCTCACACGTCCATTCAATGTGAGGCTTGTCAGTTGGGAGAGCACCATTGGTCTACCTTTCCCACTCGTCAGTGTCGGAGTAGTACCTCCAAGTTTGAGTTGTTTCATATCGATATCTGGGGTCCTAGTCGTGTTCATGATCATCAGAGACACATGTTTTATATAGTTATTGTGGATGATTTCTCTTGTGTGCCGTGGGTCTTTCTGTTAAAGAATAAATCTGAAGCGGGGAATATTATCATCAATTTCAACAATGAAGTTTGTAATGTTTTTTCTGCATTTGTAAAAATTGTGAGAAGTGATAATACCCTGGAATTTTGTAGTCATACTCTCTCCAATTATTTTTCATCTCAAGGGATTATCCACCAAACATACCGTGCCTATACTTCCCAACAAAATGGGGTTGCAAAAAGGAAACATCGTCATTTACTTGATGTCACCAGGTCGCTTCTCATACAGAGTCATGCCCCTCATTCTTTCTGGGGCGATGTTGTTCTTACGCATGTTATCTCATTAATCGTATGTCGCCGTTTGTCTTAGATGAGAAGATTCCTTTCTCTCTTGTTTTTCCAAACAAAGAATTGTTCTCCCTCACTCCTCGTGTGTTTGGCTCGGTTGCCTTTGTCCACCAGTTGTGTCCAGGGATTGACAAGCTCTCTCCTAAGGCTGTCAAGTGTGCTTTTGTCGGGTACTCCAGAACACAGAAGGGGTACAAGTGTTATGATCCATTGTACATGAGGTATCTCGTTAGTGCTGATGTTACCTTTTTCGAGTCTGTTATGTACTTCTCATCTACAGGTGATCAGTTGGTATCCTCTGGCACTATTGAAGCTATATACATGCCGCCACCACCATCACCACTACCACCTCCACCACTATCATCTCCTACACCTCCTGTCACTGTTCATGTTTCCCCATTGCCATTCCACTATACCCGTCGACCTGCTTCTGCTCATGGTCACCGCTCATCATCTAGCTCGCCTGAGGTATGTTTTGAGAATATTATTAATATTGATGGATCTGATGATTTACCTGAGCAAGATGTGTTACATAGGTCAGATGAGGAGGCGGGTCATTGTGATCTACCTATTGCTCTTCGGAAGCAGAAGCGCAGATGCGCGTCATATCCTATAGCACCTATAGTGTCTTTTGATCGCTTAACTGGAGATTTCAGGAGCTTTGTCATTGCACTATCGGCGGTGGATATTCCACGGAATTACCAAGATGCGTTGAAGGATAGTCGATGGCGTTTAGCCATGGAAGAAGAAATGGTTGCTCTTCAGTCAAGAGGCACCTGGAGCTTTGTTACAACACCTTCTGATGTGTCTACAGTGAGCTGCAAGTGGGTCTTTACAGTTAAGCAGAATGCATATGGCAGCATTGACAGATGTTGGGAAAAGAGAATTCGATAATCATTCAGAAAAACCCTAGGCTCTCTTATATAGGGAGAGACCTTAAGGGTAAATTACAGAGAGATCAATCAAAGATAATGAAATAACAAACAGATACATAAAGAGATAATAATGCTACGAACTATCTCTACACTCCCCCTCAAGGTGGAGCATAGATGTCTATCATGCTCAGCTTGAATGAACATCTTTGAAAAGGTCCTCTTAGCGGTGGCTTGGTGAACACATCTGCAGTCTGATCTCCTGAGCTCACATGTGCAGTAGATATCAATCCTCTCTGGATCAGGTCCCTAGTATAATGACAATCAACTTCAATATGATTGGTCCTTTCATGGAAAGCTGGATTATTGGCAATGAACAATGCTGCCTGATTGTCACACTGAAGCTTCATAGGTAGGGGCACCGCTACATGTAGATCTTCTAGTACTGAACGAACCCACATCATTTCCGTGCTGGCTTGAGCCATGGCCCTATATTCGGATTCGGCACTGGACCTTGCCACAACAGTTTGTTTCTTGCTTTTCCAAGAAACCAAAGAGCCTCCAACAAAGACTGCAAACCCTGAGGTTGATTTCCGATCCTTAGGACATCCTGCATAATTTGCATCTGCACATGCTGAGATGGATAAATCTGTGCCCTTTCTGAATAGCAGCCCTGACCCTGGAGAAGATTTCAGATACCTCAGTATCATGTGTATAGCATCCATGTGAACCTGTTTTGGCTGCTCCATAAATTGACTCACCCTGCTAACTGCAAATTGAATGTCTGGGCAAGTTATGGTAATGTAGAGGAGTTTTCCCACCATTTCTCTATATCTCCTCTTATCTACTTCTTCAGTATCACCATCATACAGCCTCACGCTAGGGTCCATGGGAATACTTGATGGTTTGCATCCATCCATGCCAGTCTCAGTCAGGAAGTCCGTAATGTACTTCCGTTGGGTCATCACCAAGCCATGTGCATTCCTTGCAAATTCCAACCCCAGAAAATATCTTAGGGTCCCAAGATCCTTTGTAACAAAGTGACGTCCTAGGAATGCCTTCGCCCTCTCTATGCCCTGAGCATCATCTCCTGTAACAAGAATATCATCCACATAAACCATAATGACAACCGTACCTGCCGACGACTTCTGGACAAACAATGAGTGATTGGCATTTGACCTCTTGAAACCTTGTTGCTCAATTAGGCTGGACAACTTCTGGAACCGTGCTCTCGGACTCTGTTTGAGGCCATATATCGCCTTGTGAAGTCTACAGACCATCTGCTTCTCCCCCTCAGCAGTGAACCCATGTGACTGCTGCATGTAGACTTCCTCCTGTAAGTCCCCGTACAAGAAGGCATTCTTAACATCTAGTTGAGATATATTCCAATTACGGACCACGGCAACGGATAAGAGAATACGAAGAGTAGAGTGTCTCGCCACTGGAGAGAATGTATCCATGTAATCCACACCATAGGTTTGTGTAAACCCACGGGCGACCAAGCGAGCTTTGTACCTATCCAACGTGCCATCTGCATGATATTTGACTGTCAAGACCCATTTACAGCTCACAACTGAAGCATCAGAAGGTGCAGGGACCAAAGACCATGTGCCACGAGACTGTAGGGCCCTCATCTCTTCTTCCATTGCTATTCTCCAGCAATCATTCTGCAAAGCATCCTGGTATGTCCGTGGTATATCTACGGAAGACAAGGCTATGGAAAACCTCTGAAAATCACCAGTGAGACGGTGAAAAGACACCTGTGACACAAATGGATAAGAGGCACATTGCCTCTTCTGTTTCCGAATGGCAATCGGAACATCAAGATCATCATCTGTCGTACTGGAAGGACTAGTGTGTGCATGTACTGAAGGATCCTGCACATGTACCAAACCTGACCCGTTAGTAGTAATGCCATCTGAACATACCTGAGGCGAGATGATTGGTTGCTGTGTAGTCTGAGCAGGACCTGAACGGCGCGTATAGAATTTAGGTAACGGTGATACGATAGGTCGTGGAATGGGTGGAGGTGGAGGTGGTGGTGGTGGTGCTGGCGTGGAGACAGACACATGAGACAACTCAGGAGTACTCAATGTAGGTGGTGGAGGAACATAGATATCATCAGTGGTAGTGGATGGTACCATTCTGTCACCTGCAGGAGAAAAATACATGACCCACTCAAAGAAAGTGACATCAACACTCACAAAGTACCGCTTAGTCACAGGATCATAACACCGGTAGCCCTTCTGAGTTCTGGAATAACCAACAAAGACGCACTTGACAGCTCTAGGAGAGAGTTTGTCACATCCGGGAGATAGACGATGAACGAAAGCCACAGTACCAAAAACACGTGGAGTCAGTGAGAATAACTCCTTGTCTGGGAAAATAAGAGAGATAGGTATCTTATCACCAAGAACTGAGGATGGCATTCGGTTAACCAGATAACATGCAGTAAGAACATCATCGCCCCAGAATGAAATTGGAGCACAACTCTGAATCAACAGTGTTCGAATGATATCTAAGAGATGGCAATGCTTTCTTTCCGCCACACCATTTTGTTGTGAGGTATACGCACAAGTGGTTTGGTGAATAATATCCTTTGACGAAAGGAATAGAGAAAGTGAGCATGTACAAAATTCAAGGGCATTATCCGTTCGAACATATTTGACAGAGGTAGAAAAAATATTGTGCACTTCATTAAGCAAATTCTTGATCACATCTCCTGCTTCAGATTTATTTTTCAAAAGAAAGACCCATGACACACGCGAGAAATCATCCACTACCACAAGATAAAACATGTGCCCCTGATGATCGGGAACACGACTCGGACACCATATATCAATATGTAACAACTCAAAAGGGGAGCTACTGCTCCGACTCGGACGACGTGGGAAGCTCGACCTGTGATGCTTTCCCAACTGACACGCTTCGCATCGGAAGGACGAACTAGGAGAGATCTGGGGCAGAAGATGACGCATTTTTTGGAGCGGAAGATGACCAAACCGGAGGTGCCAAATGTACGGAGAGACTGGTCCAGCAGAAAGAGATGAGACGCCAGCATAGGAATCCCGAACCAGTCGATATAAGCCATTCTGCTCAGAGCCACAACCAATCACCTTACCCGTGAGTATGTCCAGAAAAATGAGAGAAGACGGGTCAAATATAGCACGACAATTCAAATCCTTCGTAATCTGATTAATAGATAGCAAATTCATTGAGAACTGAGGAGCATGGAGGACGTTCTGTAGCTGCATAGTGGAGGATAGAAAAACCTCCCCCTGTCCAACCAGGGGCGAATATGTACCATCCGCTATCTGTACTGAACGGCCGGGAGGAATATCCCTGTAGGCTTGTAATCTGCCTCTGTCTCGGCAGAGATAATGTGTGGCTCCGGAATCTATAACTCAATCAGATATATCATGAGGTATTGTGAATGCAGGAGATCTACCTGAAGTGCTCGCAACAGCGGATGAACTGGCAGAGGCAGTGGCGGCAATATCTAAAGAGCCACCAGACGAATCAACAGATGGCTGTGGCATAATATCTCGGAGACAGGCCACAAGTTCGTCAAATCGACTATCTGCAGTAGAGGATAATGGAGACTGAGAATGCTCTGCAACACATGCCGATGCTGGGAATCCATGCTTAGAATAGCATGTCTCCTCTGAGTGTCCTGTGCGGTGACAATAGGAGCATGTCTGACTGAAGTGGCCACCCCTTCCCTGGGGTGCACGGTCACGTCCACGACCACGGTCAGAATGCGGTCCACCTCTCCCATGCGAGACTGCCATCGCTGATGGGGGTGGAGTAGAAGAGCTGGAGGAGACTGGAATGCGACTGAGCCGTCTATAAACATCCTCCACTGGAGGAATAACTGCATCAGCTAGGATCTGGGACCGGGCAGCATCATACTCAGGATCAAGAGCCGCAAGTAGAACGCCCACCATGGTGGCGTTCCGAAACGTCTTCTGTTGTTCAGGAGTAGCGTTGAGCGGAATGGTACTGTTACTACTGTATAGCTTCTCAAACATCCCTCTTAGGGATGTGTATATAGGGAATGGAGAGGTCTGCCGCTCTGCTTCACTGTGAAAATGTCATGCTGAAGCTGCAACATCTTTGTCTCATTTCGCACCTGCGAATAAGTAGCGGCAAGGATGTCCCACATTGCCTTGGCAGTGGGCTGATGGAGGACGTCGTTAGTTATCTCCATCGTCAAAGTACCAGATAACCAGACATTTGCGTAGGCGCCTTCAGCCTCCAATGAGGCATAGATCCCTGTCTTCTCTGCAGGCTCATCCTTGGTAAGAATGTGTTTCTTACCATTAGACTTCATGAGGCTCATGAACTGCATAGCCCAGAGCTTATAGTTAGACCCATCCATCTTCACTATTAGCGCAAGACCTTTGAAAGCGCCGGTGGAGGGCAAATCGACTTTCGATTCTGACATACTGCTGCTTGGAGAAGAACAAGAGTATATAGACACGGTGATGAATGTCTACACCAACTGCATCAGATTTGAGCGCGCATGTAGACGTTTACGCACTCAAACCCATATATCGGATTAATAGAGGGCTAGGGCACGCCTAAAAGAAGGCTTACAGCCCTTGAATCGGCAAGCGGGGGCCAACTAGGTGCCGCAGATCGGCTGCGCGACTGATTGGGGGCCTACGACGACAGGGAGGACCGCCGGGACTGGGTAGGGGGCGGCCTTGGAGCCTAAGGCCGCAGGTAGAAGCACCGGGGGTGGGCTGGAAGCCGCCCGGGGGCCAAGGGCGGTGCTGGGTTGGGCCGCCTGAGGACCAAAGGCGGCCCTGGCTGGACTGGGGCCTTCGACGGAGGGCTGGGCCGCCTGCTGGAGGCTGGGAGGGAGCGCTAGGGAGGGGCGGAAGCCCTAGATGGAAGCCGGAGAGAGAAAGGTGGCGGCGTGAGAGATGTCGAGGGGAGGGCGGCGGGTGGGGAAGAGGACGGCGGGTATGGAGAGCCCTAGGGTGGCTCTGATACCATGTTGGGAAAAGAGAATTCGATAATCATTCAAAA
This sequence comes from Ottelia alismoides, assembly GCA_037367405.1. Classification (NCBI taxonomy): domain Eukaryota; kingdom Viridiplantae; phylum Streptophyta; class Magnoliopsida; order Alismatales; family Hydrocharitaceae; genus Ottelia; species Ottelia alismoides. The sequence continues at coordinate 148,540 of JAZKJV010004227.1, read as the reverse complement.
AAACCCTAGGCTCTCTTATATAGGGAGAGACCTTAAGGGTAAATTACAGAGAGATCTATCAAAGATAATGAAATAACAAACAGATACATAAAGAGATAATAATGCTACAAACTATCTCTACAACAGATACAAGGCGCGCCTGGTTGCTCGTGGCTTTACACAGACATATGGGGTGGATTATCTTGATACATTCTCGCCGGTAGCTCGTCATTCCACCCTACGGATCCTCCTCTCTGTTGCAGTTACTCGTAATTGGCCACTCTACAAATTAGATGTGAAGAATGCATTCTTATATGGTGACTTACAAGAGGAAGTTTACATGCAACAACCACCGCGTTTTGCTGTTGAGGGGGAGTATTCTAAGGTGTGTAGACTTCATAAGACTATCTATGGCCTTAAGCAGAGCCTCAAAGCTTGGTTCCAGAAGCTCTCAGAACTGTTTGAGAAACAGGGGTACAGATGTTCCAATGCAGATCATTCCTTGTTCGTACAAAAGACACCCATAGGTATTATTGCAATTATGGTGTATGTAGATGATATCTTGATTACAGGTGATGATGAACATGGAATTCAGAGGGTGAAAGAAATGTTGGGTCGTGAATTTGTCACCAAGGACCTTGGAGTTCTTAGATATTTTCTGGGACTGGAATTCGCCAGAAATCCTCATGGGCTGGTAAGGACCCAGAGGAAATATGTCACTGACCTGTTGAGTGAAACAGGAATGCTTGGTTGCCGACCTGCCACTGCACCCATGGATCCAAGTATGAAATTATATGATGAGGTGGATAGGAGAAGATACAGAAAATTGGCGGGCAAGCTTCTCTATGTTACTATTACCAGACCCGATATCTCCTTTGCTGTGAGTCGGGTGAGTCAGTTCATGGAGCAACCACGTCAGGTACATATGTATGCTATACATATGATACTCAGGTACCTTAAGTCATCTCCAGATGCAGGTCTGTTGTTTAAGAAAGACAAGGAGATTACTATCTCAGCATGTGCAGATGCAGATTACGCAGGATGTCCTAAGGATAGGAAGTCCACTACTGGATTTGTTGTGTATGTCGGAGAATCTTTAGTCTCATGGAGAAGCAAGAAGCAAACGATTGTAGCAAGATCTAGTGATGAATCTGAATATAGGGCTATGGCCCAGGTCAGTACAGAAATGATGTGGGTAAAGGTTGTGCTCACATATCTATATATAAAAGTCCCACTTCATATGGTTCTGGAATGTAACAATCAAACGGCTCTATTCAATGCAAATAATCCAGCATTTCATGAACGAACCAAGCACATTGAGGTTGATTGTCACTCCATACGAGATATGATTCAGAAGGGATTTATTTCTACATCCCATGTTAGCTCAAGAGACCAAACTACTGACATCTTTACCAAGGCATTACTTCGAGGGCCATTCCAGAAGTGTTCATCCAAGCTGAGCATGATTGACATATACGTTCCACCTTGAGTTACCTTTTAGCATTTTCTTTTTCCTGTTGGACTCTTTATGTATTTTACCCATAGGCTACTCTCCTATATAAGAGAGCCTAGGGCGTATGGAATAAACAAGTTTTCTCATTTTCCCAACATTAAATGCTCAGAGAAGAGAACATTGTCACATTGTCTAAAGATGTAGTCTTGCTAATATGACATCAACTGAAGCAAGTTCTCATCATACGAAGGAGGACCTTCCGCATAAGCACCTTGTCAACTTCATTCATTATTGTGGCAATCGAGATCTCATTTGAAAATTCCATCCTTGTACAATTGGTTGAAATATGCTAACCTTAAGAAGGGTTGATAGACTCTGTTTTGGATGGTAGAGGCATGGACTCCCATTACATTACATACAAGATACAAATCCATAATAAAATGGGTCACATCATTATATGTTATAATATGTGTCATCTCATAGATGGGTAATTGGATCCCTCCAATGTCTAATTACCACATCCACAGGTTTAGTCCAACATTTATTGTAAGTGGGACTATGGTCTGTCTGTGCGGTTATATAAGAAGCCCCACACCTATTATATCGGTGGAGAGAGAGAGAGGAATAACATAATACATGGCCCTTAAAAGGCCATCTACTGTGGATTCATCCCGTTCCTTATGGAGTAGGGTTCCACGTTAAATCTCAATGTTCTTCCATAGTTCTTCATTCTTTATCTCTGATACGCTTCCGTATTATCATTTTCTACATGGTATCAGAGCGGGTTCGATTCTCGAGGATTTGTTTTATATTCGTGATTGTCTGAAATTTCGATTATTAAAGCGGGTTCAATATTGGTGATTTGTTCGTGAAGATTTATTGTTGATTATATTCATGCTGAAGATCTGTTGGGTGATTTATTCAAAATTTTGGGAAGATTATTCTTATGTTTAGCATGAAGATCACACCACTTTGCGGTCTCGTCACAACTAACAATGATGAGCCACCTCAACTCAATTCCAGCCATCTAAAAAAATAGGGTTTCTATAACCCTAGAAAATTGTGATTCCAGCAAGTTCTGTTCTTCGAATTATTCTCCATATCTGTTTTACATCGACGTTGAAATCTCTAGCAGGTTTTGTTACACGACATTCTCAAGGCTAGTTCAATATATGTTCTACGCACATGCACAAGTTTCTGAAGGGCAATCCATGTGTAAGGTCCGAGATGATCCAACGCAAACGACGATCCTTCAGGCACAACAAAACCCTAGTCATATTTCCCTAGGAGGCAGCGCAAGGCTATTTCCAAGCATCGACACAAAGCACGCCTAGGCGATGGCGCAAAACCCTAATCGAAGACCCTAGGCCTAGTAAAATTGGAGCCCGACATAAAATTGGAGCCCGACACCCCTAATTTAAATGAAAAGATGGGGGCCTCGATTCTCTGTTGCAAAGATATACATATATAAAGTAGAAAGGTGGAGGGGAATTGCTGAAATTAAAAAAATGGATCCAACATCGATACTTCTAGGGCCAATATGAGTCTAAAAAGAAGAAGAGGGGTCGACTTTATGGGCCCAGTTGGGGCCACAACATTACATAAAAAAAGTTGCGGATAAAAAAGGGGATGAGATATTTTTAGGAAAAGGCTAGCATAAAAAAAGAGAAAATGCATATATAGAGGAAAAATATATAATGAGAAAGAAAAAGAGACTGTTGTTACAAAAAGAGGGAGGAATTAGCCGAGAGAGAAAAATTTTGAGATTGTTTTTCATTTCCACATCTTCAGGTCTTCTCCCTACTTGGTCAACACCATATATTCCGACCAGTATGAGAGAAAGGGGGAGTATTATATAGAGTTCGACATGTCAGATTTCATCCTCTACAAATTGTCAGATTCAGACTCTGCATATTGTTTCAAAGTCTACAGTTCATGGCACACATGTATGCCTTCATTGTTTGGGAGGTCCCCGTACTTAATTTGGTCAGCTCAGGATTTTCATGTGGACCATAGGGACTTCGGAGTAGAGATCACATTCGTTGAGCCAATATGGGCTTAGGATTTTCATGTGATTTCATAAGGACTTCAAAGTAGAGAGACAGTTCACCGATGAGGAGATTCTTCAGACTCCATTCTCTAGTGACCATGGAAGCTGACAAGGTTGTTTTCATAGCTTTTTCCAATTCAGTCCTTCAGCGAGATGGAGCAGTTGCATGCCAGCGTTCTCCAGGCGGAGATTCATTCCAGTTTCAGTGACACTGAGAGACGGAGTACAGAACACGTGTTCTTTGACGACGAGATCTAGTTCAGTTCACACTCCAACCCTTTAATTCCTCCTTACCAATATGGTATGATAAGCAACATCCTCAACAAGCAACCAATAAAGCATGTGTTGAGTTGATATTGTTCGTAGTGTCATGTATTGTGCAAGAGAGTGACTTCTTTCTATTTGTCCAAGCTGAGCATTGTATGCTCCAGCTTGAATGGGAGTGTGTATGTGTCATCTCATATATAGGTTATTGGATCACTCCAAGGTTCAATTACCACATCAACAGGTTTAGTCCTGCATATACTGTAAGTGAGACTCCAGTCTGTCTGTGTAGCTATATAAGAACCCACACACCCATTGTATCAGTCGAGAGAGAGAGAGGTATAATAAAATGCATTGCCCTTAAGAGGCCTTCTCTTGTGGTTTCATCACGCTCCTTATACTAAGATTCCATGTTAAATCATGTTGTTCTTCACTGTTCTTTATTTTTTATCTCTGATACGCTTGTGTACTATCATTTTCTACATTACATGCCACCCTTCATGGACAAACTGCCACTTCTGATGAATAATACGAGCAGAAAATCTTCGGAAGACCCATTCCCTTATTCTCTCTCTTTGCTAGTCATGGTCTGTCATTTATGCGGGCCAAGAGGGGTGCATTTTCCCCAACCTTTACGTGAATGCTCGTGTTGAGCATTACTAGCCTAATCAAAGACTAACCATTAAAAATTCATATGCCTTGTGAGATATGTTAGAAAATAGGAATGCGGAAACGAATTAATAAATAGAGCATAAACTACAGAAAGATAAACTTGGAACACAGGGATTTAATGTGGAACCCTACTCCATAAGGAGCGGGATGAAACCACGAGAGAATGCTTCAAACGGCCGATGTATGCATTGCACTTTCTCAATGTTTACAAAGGGTGAGGGGCTTTTTATATAGCCCTCACTGAGTCTCCACATCTCATAACTAGTAGATGTGGGACTAAACTCATGATGTGGTAAATGGATCCTGGAGTGATCCATTTATCCACCTACAACTCAAGTGGCACACAACACATATACTCCAACAGCCCTCCTCAAGCTGGAGCATGCAATGCTTAGCTTGGACTAAACAGAAAGAAATCTCATACTCACGCTACAGGACACTACAGACAATATCAACTCAACGCGCATAACTGTCAGCTGTTATCGAGGACGATGCTTCTCATGTCGTGCAAATAAGGAGGAACAAATGGCTGGAGTGTGAGTCAACCGAGTGTGCTATGAACTGTGCATGTCAGAGACACTGAAACTGAATGAGTCTCCACCTGGAGAACCCTGGCCCACCACAACATGTGGACAACAGCTCCATCTCTTAAAGGGTCGAACTGAAAAGCCATGGAGACATCCTCGTCGGTGTCCACAATCGCTGAAGAATGGAGTTTGAAATAGTCTCCTCGTCGGAGAACTGGGTCTCTTCCATATAGGATCTGAGAATGGTACTTGTTAACGCATACAATAATAGTAGTATCTGTACTTTTCTCTATTTTGTTTCTTCATAGTATGCTTTATGTAATTTACCCATAGGCTACTCTCCTATATAAGAGAGCCTAGGGTTCATGGAATAAACAACGTTATTCATTTTCCTAACATGGTATCAGAGCGACAGTCCTAGACCGGAGTTCTCGAAACCCTAACCCTAACCCACCCCACCTGCCGGCCTCTCCTTCTCCTTCCCTCTCGATTGGCGTCGCCTCTACGCCGCCGCACGCGCGGCGGTGCTGCAGCTCGCGCGCCTCCTCCTGCGCGTGTGCTGCTCCTGCGTCGCCTCTTCTGCGCCGCCTCTCCTGCGCCAGTGCGTGCGCTTGCACCCTCCAGCGCCTGCGCACCTGCAGCGCACATAGCGCACGTAGCGCCTCCAGTGCCTGCGCGCACGTAGCGCCTGCGCATCCCAGCGCCTGCGCACCCTCCAGCGTCTGCGCATCCTCCAGCGCCTGCGCGCACATAGCGCCTGTGCGCATAGCGCTAGCGCCTGTGCGCGTACTCCGGTGCGCAACCCTGTGCGCAGCCTCGTGCGCGTGACCATCTGTGCGTGACTGTTGCGTGCGTGATCCAGTGCACGCATCTTCTTAGTGATCCAGTGCGTGACTCTTGTGCGCGTGAAGACCGTAGCACGCACATCTTCATGGGGATAGTTGCTTGAGGTCTACACATGCAACTAATCCCGCCTATGTCAGTGTAGACGAAGTTCATCGTCTGTCAATCGCTCCAGTCTTCCATCTCCAGTATGTCAGAAAGCAAGGTTGATATGCCATCAATTGGCGCATTTCGTGGTCCAGCGTCCATTGTCAAGATGGACGGTACAAACTATGAACTGTGGGCAATGCAGTTCATGAGTATGATGAAGTCAACAGGTAAGAAGCACATTCTTACCGAACCTGAGCCTGCAGAGAAGACTGGAGTCCATGCCTCATGGGAGGCTGATGATGCATATGCCAAGGTTTGGCTATCTGGTACATTGGCTATTGAAATTGCCAATGACATCTTACATCAGCCCACAGCCAAGGATATGTGGGATATTCTAGCGGCAACGTACTCTCAGGCCAAGAACGAGACGAAGATTCTGCAACTTCAACATGATATAATCACAATAAAGCAAAATGGTCGTCCTTTACATTCTCTCTACACATCACTGAGAGGGATGTTCGAGAAGCTCTATAGCTTCATGCCTCTTACTGCCACGCCAGAACAGCAGAAGACATACAGGAATGCGACCATGGTGGGTGTGTTCCTGGCTGCACTTGATCCAGAGTATGAGGCGGCACGATCTCAGATTTTGGCAGACTCGACTATTCCTCCCATGGAGGAAGCTTTTCATAGATTGAGTCGGATCACAGTTCCTTCCACAGCTACGAGTCAGAATTCCTCAGCCATGGCAGCAAACAGAGGTCGTGGGTTCCATCACCAGGGCCGTGGACGTGGACCTCGTGGAAGGGGTGGCCGCACTAGACCAACATGCACATATTGTCACCGAGTTGGACACAATGAAGATACCTGCTACTCGAAGCACGGATTTCCTGCATCTGCACGAGCTGCTGAGCAGATAGAGCCCCCGTCTGCTGCTACTCTGGATCAACGATTCGAGGATCTAGTTGCCCGTCTGAGGGGCATTATTCCACCATCTACTCCAGCACCGACTACAGAGAGTCATTCTGATGCTGCCGCTTCTGCCTCTGCTTCTACCAGTGCTTCAAGTAGTATACTTGCATTCCACAGTAGTAGATCAGATACTTTACCATGGATTATGGACTCGGGCGCTACACATCATCTATGTGGCGACCAGAGTCTGCTTTCAGGATACACTCAGATCCCTCCAGGTCGGACAGTCGTGATTGCCAATGGCACTCATTCCCTCATCACTGGTCAGGGGGAGGCTAGATTGACATCCTCTATGCAGCTCAAGAATGTGCTAAATTTCTCAATGAATTTATTGTCAATTAGCCAGATTACAAAGGATCTACATTGTCGGGCAATTTTTGATCCATCTTCTTTGATTTTTCAGGACATCCATACGGGCAATGTGATTGGTCGTGGCTATGAGCAAGGAGGCTTATACTGCCGGAATCAGACTCCTTTTGCTCGATCCTCATCCTCTTCTGGACAAGTATCAACCTTATTATGGCATTTGCGTTTTGGTCATTTACCGCTTCAGAAGTTGCGTCAAGTTTTACCTTATGGTCTCCCTCACACACCTATTCAGTGTGAGGCATGTCAGTTGGGAAAGCATCACAGGTCATCCTTTCCCAGTCGTCCAGGTCGGAGTAGTACCTCCAAGTTTGAGTTATTTCATATTGATGTCTGGGGTCCGAGTCGTGTACCTGATCATCAGGGACACATATTTTATATAGTTTTTGTGGATGATTTCTCTAGAGTGTCATGGGTATTTCTGATGAAAAATAAATCTGAAGCAGGAAATATCATTATCCATTTTCTGAATGAAATACAAAATGTTTTTTCTACATCTGCGAAGCTTGTGAGAATTGACAATGCTTTAGAGTTGTGCACCAATACTGTTGCCAATTACTACTCCTCAAAAGGGATTATTCACCAAACATCTTGTGCTCATACATCTCAACAGAATGGGATTGCTGAACGAAAACACCGTCACCTTCTTGATATCACTAGATCACTACTTATACAGAGTCATGTTCCCTATTCCTACTGGGGTGATGCAGTTCTTACTGCATGTTACCTAATCAACCGTATGCCTTCGTCTGTCTTGAATGAACAGATTCCGTTCTCACTTATTCATCCTGACAAGGATATGTTCCCTCTTACTCCTCGCGTGTTTGGGTTGGTTGCTTTTGTCCATCAGTTGTCGCCGGGTACTGACAAGCTCTCTCCTAGGGCTGTCAAGTGTGTCTTTGTTGGGTACTCCAGAACTCAAAAGGGGTACAAGTGCTTTGATCCTCTGCGTCGGCGGTATATGATCAGTGCAGATGTTACATTTTTTGAATCTGTTATGTATTTTTCAGCATCAGGAGACAAGCAGCTTCCACCTATACCACCTGATGCCATATACATGACACCACCACCACCTCAGATACCACCACCACCACAGCAGCCTATCTCACCGTTCTCGTTCCATTATACCCGCAGGCTTCCTCCAGCTCGTGGTCATGACTCGTCCACTAGCTCGCCTATGGTATGTAATGAAAATATTAATGTTGATGGATCTGATGACATTTCTGAGCGGGATGTGGTGCAGGAGCCAGATGAGCCTACAACTGATTTGGATATTCCCATTGCTTTACGGAAGTCGAAGAGGAGTTGTGCCAAATATCCATTATCAGCCTCCGTGTCTTTTGAGCGGATATCTGAAGACTTCAGGTCGTTTGCTATGGCACTTTCAGCTATAGATATTCCACGGAATCATCATGAGGCTCTGCAGGATAGTAGATGGCGGCTAGCAATGGAAGAAGAAATGGCAGCACTTCAGTCCAGAGGAGTTTGCACATTGGTTTCTATACCTCCAGATGTGAACCCAGTGAGCTGCAAGTGGGTGTTCACAGTGAAGCAAAATGCAGATGGCTCTATTGACAGGTACAAGGCGCGTCTGGTTGCACGTGGCTTCACACAAACATACGGGGTGGATTATCTTGACACATTCTCGTATGTGGCACGTCATTCCACTCTACGGATCTTGCTGTCAGTTGCAGTTGCTCGAGACTGGCCGCTCCATCAGTTGGACGTGAAGAATGCATTCCTATATGGAGATTTGCAGGAAGAGGTGTATATGCAACAGCCACCTGGTTTTGCTGTTGAGGGGGAGTGCTCCAAGGTATGCAGGTTACATAAGGCTATCTATGGCCTTAAGCAGAGCCCCAGAGCATGGTTTCAGAAGCTCTCGGATCTCTTCGAGAAACAAGGATACAAACGCTCCAATGCTGATCATTCCTTGTTTATACAGAAGATCGCGAGAGGTATCATTGTCATTATGGTTTATGTTGATGACATCTTGATTACAGGAGATGATGAGCAGGGCATAAGGCAGGCGAAAGAAATACTGGGTAGTGAATTTGTCACTAAGGATCTTGGGGACCTTAGATACTTTCTGGGGCTTGAATTTGCTAGAAATTCATATGGGCTAGTCATGTCACAAAGGAAATATGTTACAGATCTGTTGAGTGAAACAGGTATGCTTGGGTGTCGACCTGCTACGACACCAATGGATCCCAGCATGAAGCTTTATGAAGATAACACAGAGGAGGTGGACAGGAGAAGATATAGAGAACTGGTAGGCAAACTGTTGTATGTCACGATCACTAGACCAGATATATTATTTGCAGTGAGTCGTGTGAGCCAGTTCATGGAGCAACCACGCCAGGTGCATATGGATGCAATACATATGATTCTTAGATATCTCAAATCTTCTCCAGGTGCAGGTCTGCTATTCAAGAAAGGAAAGGGGATCTCTATCTCAGCATGTTCAGATGCAGACTATGCAGGATGTCCCAAGGATAGGAAGTCCACCTCAGGGTATGCTGTCTATGTTGGAGATGCCCTAGTCTCATGGAGAAGTAAGAAACAAACGGTGGTAGCTAGATCTAGTGCTGAATCCGAATATAGGGCTATGGCCCAGGCTACTACAGAGATGATGTGGGTGAAAGCTATGCTTACAGACCTATGTTTAGATGTACCACTTCCTATGAACTTGGAATGTGATAATCAGGCTGCCTTGTTTATTGCAAACAACCCAGCATTCCATGAGCGGACCAAGCATATTGAGGTGGACTGTCACTTCATACGTGATATGATTCAGAAAGGGTTCATTGCTACATCTCATGTTACCTCAGAGAATCAGACTGCAGACATATTCACCAAGGCATTGCTACGAGGTCCATTTCAGAAGTGTGCTTCCAAGCTGAGCATGATTGATATCTATGCTCCATCTTGAGGGGGAGTGTTAACGCATACAATAATAGTAGTATCTGTACTTTTCTCTATTTTGTTTCTTCATAGTATGCTTTATGTAATTTACCCATAGGCTACTCTCCTATATAAGAGAGCCTAGGGTTCATGGAATAAACAAGGTTATTCATTTTTCCCAACAGTACTCTACTCTGGAGTCCCAAGAAATCACATGAAAACCCTATCCTGCATGGCATAGGGTACTCTGGAGTCCTTATGGAACACATGAAAACTCCGTCCGACAAAACAAAAATGATAGGGTCCACAAAAACATAATCGCAGACATGTTCGACTGAAACTGAAGACTCAGAATCTGAGTGTCGAGTCTGAACAACTGTAGAGTTTGAAATATGAATGGCATGGATTCTGTAATCTGGAGAATATGACAATCTGGCATGTGACCCTACACAATACTCCCCCTTTCTCCCATACTTATCGGAAAATAGTGACATCGACAAAGTTGGGAGAAGACAAAGAATGTGGGGAAGACAAGAAACCACATAAGTCGTTTACATTTCTACTATTTCATTCATCAATTTTTTTAGAAGTTATAACATTTTTTTTAAAATAAGCCGCTCACATTTTTTATTTTTCACTTTTTTTCTGCCGCGTACGGTTTTTTTGTACGCACTTTTATTCTCGAAATAAATACGCTCCTTTTGAAAAAAAATCGATCCATCCTTTTTCACTCACAGTTGTGGGCTATTTTTTTAACAGAGCACAATAATCCTCTTAGGAATGACAGGGTTCCGCAGAACCCTTCTTAAATACCACCGCCCACGACGGGACTTCTTCCATCGCCGCCTCCTGGAAGCTCCTATGGGAGTCGCGTCATTGGAGGAGAGGTGTCACCATATGCAAATGTTGCTGGAGAAAGATGTCGCCCTCTGTGAGGGCATTCTCCCGAGGGTGCGGCTCCATCGTGGAAGAGGCGAGCCGCCACCCCGTTTGTCGTTGCTCGGCATGTTGGGAGGTCTGGAGTCGAGGGAAAGGGCGGCGCCCTCCTTCTCTCTCTCTTAATCTAGAGGGTTGCTGGGCCGCTTGTGCAGCAAGGAGTGCCACCTCTTGTGCGGTTAGGAGGTCGAGAAGGGCCGCCATCGCCTGGACAGAGATCGACCGTTGTTTGGAGGCTTTAGGTCAGATTGGTTTCGGGTTGCTTTGGAGCAACACCACGATGGGCACAAGTCTGGATCAACGGCACGATGAATCTGTGGGTCTGTGGATCCGCTGCCTTTTGGGTGGCGAAAGGGGACTGTTGTGTTGGGTTTCGCCTTGCGCTGCCGCCACTTGAGTTCTCGCACGAAGGGGGGATGTTTGTAGATGATACCATGTTGCTTGTATATGATGAGTTGACGAGCAGTTATGCTCGGATGGGGGTCGACGCCAGTGTCGTCCACATTTTTTTGGTTTCTCAATCAGAACCTAGGAATGCAGCTGCATTCTAAGGCATCGGCATCGCCACCTGGACTTGCTGGCCCGGCGGTGTAATCGAGGCTTCCTCCTGGGATGTGGGAGATCACGACCTTCGAATGGATTTGCAGTGCGACGAAGAAGCACATGAGAAGGTGTTGGCGTAGGTATGGAAATCCTCACCGATGCTGCTCGATGCAGCTAAAGCAGCCACCTGCTCAATAGAAGATCAGAAACCCCTCGATAGGGCTCCTGGAGATGCCGATCAGATCGGCTTCGAACTTGATGATGCGCAGAACTTGAATATAATAACAAGTCTTCAAAATAATTCTCAAGAACATAATTAGGGTTTCAATAGAAATCCTAGAATTGAATCTCGAATCTCGAACAAAAGATCGAACATAAAATCCTCGAGAATCGAACCCGCTCTGAAACCATGTTAGAAAATAGGAATGTTGAAGCGAATTGATAAACAGAGCATAAACTACATAAAGATAAACTTGGAACACATGGATTTAACGTAGAACCCTACTCCCTAAAGAGCGGGATGAAACCACTATAGAACATCTCAAAGGGTTGATGTATGCATTGCACTTTCTCAATGGATACAGAGGGTGGGGGGCGCTTCTTATATAACCATCACTGAGTCTCCACATCTCACAATTAATAGATGTGGGACTAAATTCATGATGTGGTAAATAGATCTTGGAGTGATCCATTTAACCATCTACAACTTAAGTAGTACACCACACATATACTCCAACAAGATACATATCAATGTGGTACCTGTATTCACTTCATGAAATTCTGCAGTATGACCACGCATTTGAAAGCTTTAAGAAAGTTTAGGTGCAACGTAGTAATAACAGAACAATAGAAACACATGATAGCATTATCAATTATTTAAACAACTTGACATGATTTAGGTTTCAACGAAAATAAATAGAACCAATATCTGAACTTGACCAATGAAATCAACTTCAAATTATTAGTCTATTTTATTAAGAAAAAGCAAAAGTATTTGAGATCAAATTTGAAACAAATACATTTGGTTGAACAACATGTAACTGGAAACAGACTTTTCCAAGCTAAAACATTTTCAAATCCTAAAAGTAAGAAATTTTCCAACTTACTCTTGCAAGCAGGCCAAACAAACCAGGCAGCTTTGCAACCTTAAATGTCCGGAAAGAAATCTGCATACAAAAAAAGCACGCAGTGAAAATGCATGACAAAAGAGAAAGCAAGAAACACCATGCGAAGAAGTTTAATGTTCTCATTTTTTTGTTAAATGTAGATAGCATGCATCGTCCCATATTCGGAAGTGAGTAACAAAGCACCTCCGGTTTTCCTCTCATTTTTTAAAGGGCAGAATAAAGTGTTAGCATGGATTCCATAAATGTAATTCCCGAGTACATGCAGCTGACAGAACTGTGCTCTCTCTTTTTAAGAACCCGGGACTGGATCTTAAAGAATATCAATAAAGTGAACTATGAAATAGATATTTATAAAGCCTTTCTATCTTACAGGAATTTCCAGCATTTCTTTGAAAATTTTCATAATATTTTAAGTTCCATTAGTCTTTTTCTCAACTTTTTCTTAAAATGTACATCGCATGCATTGTCCCATAGTCTTAAGTGAACAACCTTACACCTCTGGTTTTTCCTATAGCTTTTTAAAGGGCCGAATAAAGTTTTACTATGGATTTGATAAATGTATTTCTCGAGTGCGCACAACTGACAATATCTCTTTTTAAAAATTCAGTGCTGGAGTCTTAAAGAATATCGATAAAGTGAATTATGTCTTACTCAAAACAATAAAATTAACTATGAAAATAGATACTTTTGAAGTCTTTCTATCAACAGGTCTTTCCAGTATCTTATTTCTTCGAAATTTTCATATTTTTTTTAGTTTCTATTATCTTTTTCTGATTTTCTTAGGCAACTAAATAGATGTTTCAACCACCACAAATGTCATCAATTTCATTAATTTTCATATTATATCCCAAGGAGAATATGGAAAAGTTCATCAGAGGAATGAGGGAAGAGGTGCAGGAGAAGTTGGCCGGATTGCATATCACTTCTATCTCCGAGGTTACTGCCGCAATGGAGAAGCTTGAGGACATCAGAGAGAGACACTTTGGGAGCTCGTCTGGAGTGGCATTTAGACCACAACGATCATTTGGGTCGATATATCGACCATTCCAGCAGCAGAGGTCAGTCAGGCGGTTTCGACCTACACGTTCGTCATTCTCAGACAGTGCTCGCTCATCTCCATCGACTACCTTAGGTGGAGCACTTGTCGGGCGTGGCACCGATTCGACACGACCATCTGGGTCGCAATGAGCAGACAAGCACCTAGCAAGACGAATCGGAGCACAGACACAACAACTCCACCTACCCGGATCCTCGGGGGTTGACAGTTTGGTATCGACTAAAAAAGAAGTTGGTTTTGGAGGTCAAGGTTTTCATTTTTTTTGAAGCTCAAAAACGGGGGACGCACTCGAAGGTGCTCACCCCATATTTATTAATAGAAAACAAAGAAAAAAAAGAGAGACTTACAGCGGGAAAACGCAGAGAGGAAGGGGGAGAAAAAGAGCACAAACAAGATCGGAAGGTATCACAAATCGATACCCCGACTACACCATGAAACAACTAAGCAACAGACCAGTCACAGACCAAGCGGGAAGCAGATATGAGGACATTTTCCGAGTAGAATCGCTGGCCAGCAAACAGAGCCTCATTCCTAGCAGTCCAGATGCACCACAGCCGAGCAATAGAAGAGAGAATGTCGTTCCTACTCCTTGCCCGAGAACGAACCAAGCAGTCGCGGAAGGAAACGTAGTCCGAAGCGTCCAGCCAAGCCAGATCCGCCCAAATGACACGCGTTAAACCACAGCGGAAGAAGAGGTGGTCAATAGTCTCAACGTCCATGTTGCACAGTCCACATATAGGCGAAACCGAAGGGAAAAGAGCGGCACACCTGCTACGAGAAAGGAGACGCCCGCGACGGAAAAGCCATAAGAAGATGCCAATCCGTTCGGGAACCCGGAGGCCCCAAAAGAATTGACAGTCCCTGAGCAGCGAAACATCGACCACATCCAAGGGCGGAAGAAGGGCCCTGTAAGCGTCACGAACAGAGAAGGAGCCATTCTTCCAACAGAGATGATCTCGCCCCACCAAAGGCGAGGGCGAGACCGCAAGGATCTCCAGAAGAGCCACAAACTCCAGATGACGTTGGTCGGAAAGGTTGGCCACGAATCTCGGCCCCCAAGCAGACCCATCCCAGTAAGAAGCCACCCTCACATCAGGGTCGTCCACCAGCGCGAATAACCGAGGAAAGGCATCCTTAAGAGGCCCTCTACCGGTCCAATCATCGCCCCAAAAACGAGTGAGGGAGCCATCGCCCAACTTGATGACAAAAAGAGCACAGTTGCGAACCAAAGCATTACCAATGTCACGAGAGAAGTGAGAGGAAGATGCCAAAAATCGGGCGTCCATAGCCAGACCCAGACTCCGGTCGATCCCAACAGCCAATCTTAGGAAGTTAAGCATCATATTATCCTCCAGCCCGCATAGCCGAGAGACCCATTTAAGAAGAAAAGCCTCATTCACGATAGCCAATCTCCTCACCGCCAACCCCCCCCCCTCCTTCTTTGGCCGAGTCACATCGTCCCAAGCAACCAAGGGAACGCCGCTACGCACAGTCCCCTTCTTGCCCCAAAGAAAGTTCCT
Source organism: Ottelia alismoides (assembly GCA_037367405.1). Classification (NCBI taxonomy): domain Eukaryota; kingdom Viridiplantae; phylum Streptophyta; class Magnoliopsida; order Alismatales; family Hydrocharitaceae; genus Ottelia; species Ottelia alismoides. The sequence continues at coordinate 133,237 of JAZKJV010004227.1, read as the reverse complement.
CAAGCAAGAATCCAGCCGCCGACGAATCCCCTTAGGCATCCCTTTCACAGAAAGAAAGTAGATAGGCAAAGAAGCGAGGACCGATTTGAGGAGAACCAGACGACCGCCCCGAGAGAGGATAGCGGCACGCCAGCCAGCCAAGCGGGCAGCCACGCGATCCATCAACGGCTGCCAATCCCTTAAGCGCGCCCGGCCAATAGACAACGGAAGCCCAAGATAATCCAGAGGAAGAGCACCCACGGCACAGCGCAAAATCCTCGAGCAGGCTTCAACCTCCGCAGGGGGAAGAGAAAAGGGGACCATAGAGGATTTATTATAATTGATGAGAAGCCCTGAAGCCTCGCTATAAAGCTCCAAAGTGGTCGCCATTCCCGCAATATGCGACTCCTCGCCCTCAATGAAGCAAATGGTATCATCCGCGAACTGAATAATCGGCACAGAGAAGGGCCCAACCGAGCAACCACGAGACAGGCCAGCCGCAACCACGTTGTGAATCATTGTGGAAAGGACGTCCGCGGCCAAGACGAAGAGCAAGGGGGCAAGGGGGCAACCTTGCCGAATTCCCCGGCGTGGCTGGAAAAAACCCCCCGCCAAACGTCCATTAAGCAACACCGACATAGAGGCCGAGGAGACACAACGTCGAACCCAGGAGATCCATAGCGGAGGGAATCCCCGCTTCTTAAGGACAGACCATAAAAAACGCCGATCAATAGAGTCATAGGCTTTCGAGAAGTCGATTTTCCACAGAATCCCCCTAGTGCCGCTCTTGTGCCAGGCATGAATAATTTCGGACGCCACCGCATAGCAGTCACCAATTTGTCTGCCCTTAATAAAAGCTGCCTGGGAGGGCGAGATAAGCGAATCAAGAATCGGGGCCAATCGGCGAGCCAATACCTTGGCAATGATAAGGTAGATTGCATTTGAAATGGAAATTGGCCTGAAGTCCTCAATCCGGGTGGCAGAAGCAGACTTGGGAATGAGAGCGATAATAGATTTGTTAAGCTTGTTGAAACCGTTATTGCCAGCACAAAATTCGTGAGCTACCTCCAGAACGTCCTGAGAGAGGATATCCCAAAATTCCTTATAGAAAAACACAGGGAAGCCATCAGGCCCCGGGGCTGCATCAGAGTTAAGAGACCAGACCGCCTCTTTCAATTCCTCCAAAGAGATCTGACGAGAAAGGATATTAGCATCCGCCTGAGGGAGCACAGCGGCTCCCCTACCCGACCACCGCCAATGGCGCGACGACCTGTGCCCATACCACTCCTTAAAGTAGGCCGAGACAGCGACACCCAACTCCCGCTCCCCCTGAACCTGAGAGCCATTGATGAGTAACGAAGAGATAGTATTTGATCGCCTGCGACCCGAAGCAACCCTGTGAAAGAACGCAGAATTCGCGTCACCCTCCTTTAACCAACGCAAGCGAGATCGTTGGCGCCATTCAATCACACGTTTACGATCCTCCAGCCTGACCCTATCCAGGGCATTAGCGCGAGCAAGCAACTCGTCATGATTCAGATCACGAACGTTCTCAATACGGTCGAGCCGCAAAATCTCGTCCTCAGCCTCCACACGGGTGGCAATTCGGGCTGAGCGAGAGGCCCTCTTAAAAGACGCCAGCAGCTTCCTGAGAGAGGAAATCTTAAAGTCAAAGCGACGAGCGGCACTGCCAGAGGGTGAGAGTTGAGACCAATGATGTCGAACCATATCACGAAAGCCAGACTCCAGGAGCCAAGACCGCTCAAAGCGGAACATACAATGCGGACGGTCCTCCTCTCCATTCGACCAGAAAATGGGATTATGATCAGAGAAGGAACGCGGCCTTGAAGCAACAAAGCATAAAGGAAAACAGTCCATCAAAGAATTATTCGCCAAAAAACGATCAATCCGCGACCGCGAGGAGTTATTCCGCCAAGTGAATGAAATGTCGTTAGGAACCATCGATTCAAGAGCCAAAGCGTTAATGAAATCCAAAAAATCCGAGGATCCCGGATCGAGGCCACCGCGCCCACGAGGGCGATCCTGAGCATGCAAGGTAACATTAAAATCCCCACCAATCAACCAAGGAACGTCACCAAAGGCAGCAGCATCCTCCCGCAAGTCTTCCCACAATTCACGACGTGCAATATGACAGATAGGGGCGTAAACACAAGAGAAAGCCAAGCAGATATGAGTCCGCCCACACATTAACAACACCGAGATCGAGTGGCGGCCCAGCCGACAAGAAGAAAACGAAAAGCGGGACGAGCGCCAGGCCAGAATGGCACCACCCCGAGCACCCAATGCGTCCAACGCACGGAATTCGTCGAGCTGACCAGCCCCAAAAGAACGCCATAGAGAGTCATCCATCGCCTGGAGCTTCGTCTCCTGAATGAAGGCAACATCACAAGACCATTCAATAAGGCGCGAGCCCAAAATGCGCCTTCGGTCCGCATCACCCAAGCCACGAACGTTCCACGATACAATCTTCATGAAAACAAAAAATAGATTCCCAAAAAACGTGAGGCCCCAAGAAACACCAGAAACGAATGAAGCAGTCAAGCCCCAGCATGAGGCTGGTCAACCACCGGATCAAGACCCGCCGCCTCAGCAACCGCGTCGCGCAATGATTGGCAAGTAGAGACCACAACAGAGCTGGAGAAAAAGGGGCGTCTCCTAAAATAGCTTCGGCCATAACGAGATGAGGGAGACAGCCCTACCACCACAGAAGCCACAGGAGAAGGGGGGGACTCCTCGCCGAGATCCGAGTTGAAGGGATTCAAATTGGCCGGAATAAGGGGCTGGCCCATATCGTCCGGGAGGAAGACCACAGCATCCCCACCAGCCGACGTCTGGGAAGCAAAGTCGGAGTAGATAAGCATCGGCTGGGATACCGGAGAAGGGGGAGAAAGCGAATCTTCCATGATACCGGAGAATGGTACTGCTCGAATAGGGCGAGGGCACACCACATTAGAAGCGGAGAAAAGATGCTCCGAACCGAGAAGGAGATCCGTGCCCGAGAACGGATCCGATAGGGAATGCTCCGAGGAGGCCCGCAGAGGGGTCCAAATAGAGTTAACCAGAGGGTCATAAGGAATAAACGATCTGACCTGTGAGGGGACCACTTGCAATAAATCGGCCGGCACAAAGGGAACGTCTGAGGAGAAAGATTCAATGTCAAGAATAACAGCATCAGAAGACAAAGGGACTTGTGGCATCTGAACCGCCACCAAATCTTTGGAATTCCCCCTTGCATGCGGGAAACGAAGAGCCTCCTCACCCACACGTGAGGGATGGAACATGCACGTCGCCGCTTCGGGAGTAGCCCCTGGACGAGACACGTGGCGAGAGGGAGAAGAACCGGCATTCGCATGCAACGCCGGAGACGCGGCGGCATTTTCCCGCCGATCGACCGCCAGAGAAGGCTCCACCGACGTCACCGGCGGGGGAAGAATAGAGAGCTCCAGGGAGAAAGTCCAGCGTCCCAAAGATAGTTTATCAAAACGGGTCTTCCCCGCCAAATCAGCAAAAAACGCTGCCGGAGCTTCCACCAGCACCCGGCAATACCGCCAATCAGCACCAGGAGCTAGGCCATCATCGAGGATCTGAAGGACTTGGCCCCAGCTGGAGAGCGCCTTCGAAAGAGCATGAACCGTCCGAGACAAGAAAGGCACCCCCCTCACCACAGCCACCCGGACCTCCTCGAGAAAACGCCACCGTCAGAGACCCGCAGCCCACGCCACCGGACACCGGCGACATCATGGCAATGAATGAGTCTCTCCCGTTGTTCCGGGGAGAGACCCCTAACACAGCAGCGCATCGCATCGAGGGAGAGGAAGTCCCCTCCAAAGCCATCACCCAGGAAGCCCAAAGTAGCATCACGGACACCTTCCCAAGCAGCAGAACGATTCCGGAGCACCCCCACAAGCACCGAAGCGGCAGATGGCGGGCTCGAACAAGTAACAGAAGGTTTTCATTGTTTATAGACATCTAGGGGATGTCTAAATTAAATTCGATTTATCTGAAATGAAATATTGTGGGCATTTCCAGTTTCGGCTCTTTCTCTTCACCAAATTCCTCATAGGAAAGATCAATGGTTTTCGTGCAACCATCCCTTTCTTCCTCCATCCATCTATTTCCTTCTCAATTTCAAGGGCGTTAGTGCTCATCAATATCCTTCCTACTCTCTTCGTCTCAAACCTCACCCAAATAATTAACTAAAAAGGTCAGCTTAATCTCCTAGGGACTCGTCAATTCTGTTACTAGATTCTAACATCACAAACCATTATCCGATAACTTTCAAGTTTTTCATATCTAAGCACCCTACAACACCATAAAAGATTAGCCACCTTCCACCATCACATCCCCTCCCCTTAAATTCCTCTAAGAAAACGGATAACAATATTCAAGATATCGGAGTTAGCAGAATAAGAAATTGAACCCCCACCCAGTTAAAGATTAATTTTTTGACAAGGTACCCCATGGATACACATATGTCGCTACCCTGCAACACCATCAAAGATTGCAATAAAAAAAGAAACCTTGGTCCCTCTAACAAAAAAAGATAACAATATTCAAGACAATGAAGTTAGCAGAATAGGAATTGAATTTGAACCCCCACCCCAACTAAAGATTAATATCTTGTCAATGCAATACATGGATGCACATTAATGCCTAAGCGGGTCTCACTTCCCCTAGATGTATCCTCAGAGCTCTCTTTCTCAGTAACCCTTGCAAGATGTGAAAACATAAAATGCGGAAGCAAAATCGATAATCAAAGGAACAAACATATGGAACACCAGGGTTTTACTTGGAACTCTACTCCCTAAGGAGCGGGATGAAACCACGGGAGAGCATCTCACATAGATATTTTATTATGTTTTTCACAAGAGATTACAAGGGGTATGTGGATCTTTACATAGCCCCACCAAGATTGCATGGTCTCGTCACTAAGCAATATGGGACTAAACATAAGAGGTGTAATTGGATCTTGAAGAGATCCAATTGCCCATCTAAATATGTACTCTAACACAGGGAATTCTATGTTCTTCAAATAAAGGCAACTTTCTTTATGTGGGTCTCGCAACTATAAAATGCAATTGAATCATTATGTTGCAAACTAGCCCTAAAAGGTGCGACTATCAAGCCTTCCTCTTTGATATCGAAACTTGACGAGGTGGAAAAGTCGTCGTCTGAAATAGGAAAGGTTGTAAAGATTTCAGCACCGACTTGAGACCAAGGGAGGGGTTGGAGATGAAAGTTGTTGTCAAGGGTCAGGCTGTGGTAGAGCACATGCGCTTGCCACTAAAGATTGGATGATCGACGACCTTGACCAATGTAGAGATGATAGATAATCGCAGTGACTCCCAACCATCGTCACTGGTGGGGCTTGACTCTACAGTTGAAAGATTGCAAGAGAGTCATAGAGACAATTGCATTAAATTTTGGGGGTATTTCTCCAGCTGTTGCTTTCGAAGGGGTCGATACAATAAGAATTCAAAACCCTCTGTTCCATAAATACTTCGTCAAAGTAGTATTAAGGGGCTCTTCTTTCACGACCACCTCTTCAGGTGGATCGGTTCATCAAGTAGAGCCCGAATTCCAAGCTCGATCTTTGAACTCAAGTTTCAGACCTGATCCAGTTGGTCTCGAGTTTCAAAATCGATAATCATGCCCGATACTCATACCTTAGTTTCGAACCCAAACTGTGGGGTTATACATGCTAGTAGAAATTTTGGGTTGGAGGATCTTCGGAGCTCGGGTAACACCCCATCTGTTAGTGTTGTTGTTATAGTTCCTCTGTAGACTTTGAGGTTGTGACCCATTTAGCTGGCATAACTGGGCTTCTGAAGGAGTCAGTTGGTAGTACGAGGGTCGGCGGAGATAGTACCTCTGATGTATGGGTGAGTGGTATCTCGTTGGCTTAAGAAGGTAGCAACTTACCAAGACATGTTGGTAATCTCGAGAAAGAGGTGGAGATTTGATTCTCTCAGTAGAGATATGCAATAGGAGGAAAGAGGGTCCTGGGAGTGGCTCATGTAAAGGCGGCTAGTGAGGTGGGTGCTTTAGTTTGCACTTCAGAGAAAGATGCCCATGTATTCTTGAGGTGGCAAGTTGTGCAAGTGTGAGCTAGGAAAATATGATAGCTCTAGTAAATGATGGTGTGGGATTGGTTGTTGCAGAAAGGAGCCAAGCAGAGATAGCACGTCACTTGAAGGAGGTAGCAAGTCGCGTTGAGATCCAAGTGGTGGGGATTTCCCTGTTAGATTCCTAATGAAGTGTGTTTCATGGAATGTGTGAATGTTGGGCCAACATGAGCAGAGGATGACGGTTGGGGCCTAATTAGCATCTTGGAAAATGGGTGTTTTATGCATGCAAGAGACGAAGATTAGTTGCTAGGATTCGTTGAAGTGGAAGTCGATATCAAGCCCGAGACTTTCGAAGTTCAGGGCTATGTTAGCAAATGGACATTTTAACGAGGTTATGGTTGCCTCGAATGGGGGGGTCTACCTGGTGGAGAAAGTCCTCATGACCCATTCAGTTTCCATGGCGCTGATATGTAGGAGGGGCAACATCAAGCTGGTGGTGTCAAGTGTATGGGTACTTTAGGGCGTCATTGAATGCCGAGCTCTGGGCAGAGCTAAGGAAGGTACACATTATGTTTCTGAGGCAGACGTTGGTTGTGGCAGATGACTTCGATGTCACGGTGTACTCTAATGATAGGCATGACGGGAGAGGTATGCAAGACCCAGGTTCTGCATAGTTTGCTGAGGTCGTGGGGGAATTGGCACTACATGTATTGGATACATTTAACAACATGTATACAAGGAGGAATTCATACTCCAAGTTGAGGATAGATCGCTTGGTGTTGCTTGTTGAGGTGTTGGAGAGGTTCCAGTTGGCGCCATCTACCTCCCTCCTAAGATCCAAATCAGGTCACTCATCGAAATATCGGTATCGATAGGAGGGGAGTATTGATATCACTCCTCTCGATTTTCCAGGCATAGCCAATATGGTCCCCAATATATCGGCCATATATCGTAGACATATGGAATCTGTGTGCAGTAAATTTCACCTAAGTGGGTGATATGCCCAAAATTTGGGCAAAATCATTTCGATCTCAGCTGCTGGAAGAGTTTCTCCAAGGGTCCGGAAGGCTTGCCTTGCTTCCTTGAGGTAAAATATATCTTCTCCAATTTTTATGCTGAATGAATGAAAAATTTTAGGGGTTTTGTTTCTATTGGTTAGGTATTGCATTTTCTTGATTTTTTTATAAGATTTGGAGTACTTAGTAAGATAAAGGAAGAATTAATTTGGGATTTTTGAATTTTGTTGTGGAATCAGAAAACAAGATTTTAATAACCTTTAATTAAATATTAAATCTATAATTTATTTTTCGTGTCTTGTGTCTCATGCGTGGTTTGTCATGAAATTAGTCGCTTCAACTCTATATCTAAGATGTTTCTTAGAAATCAAAATACAAAAACATAGATAATATGTTAAGCACTATATATCCAATACTTTATGCATAGTACACGTGCCAAAAATAATAAATAAAATAAATCCGAAAATTAAAACAAAAAATAATCAACAAATAATTTATTACTCTCATTGTATGTCGCACGAATGTTTGTTATCTAATTTCTTCGCAGGTTTTAGCAATCAACATCATGGGTTCTCGCTCTGATTGGAGATCTGATGGTTCTGATGATCAGACGGATACTAGAGAGATTGGTTGGAGGTATGTCACCTCTCCATATGGCAACAAATCGATATCACAATGCAACTTAAGTGGGAAGAGGTTGGGAGGAGGGGGATTACGAGGTTGAAACACATTCTTGTTGGCAACAACAAGAATATTGCCAAGTACACGCATAGTCCCAAAGATGTGAGGGACTTAGTGAATGCTAACATGGACGGAAAGGACAAAATATAGAGATGTCAAGAAGGGTAAACAATTCAAGGAATTCGTATTCGAGAAATATTTCAATGTCCTCTCTCATTCAGATGATGATGATTGTATACCCCGTTGATAGTTAGATCGCAACTGAGAGAAGGGCATATATAAGTGCAATACATGAATCTTTAAGGAACGAGATCAGGAGGCGAGAACTTAGTGCTACACGAGGTGGCTTCTATGGTACTGGTGGGAGAGGGAGTGGTTTTGGAGGTGTACAAGTACCACCACCCATCCAAAAACACAAGGGGAAGAGTCTTGATCCCTTCTTTACGAGGAGCGAATACATGCACTACAATCCAAGCAAGGATCTGAAGCAGAAGACAATGAAGAGTATATTTACTAATGCCAGGGAGAGAATGGTCAAGGACATCAGCAAGCCCCTTTTTGGAGAAAACATTCCGACGAACGTTGCTAGTGGACCACTTTTGCAGCATGCCATTGACTATATCGTCGCAGTAGGAACAGGAGTGAAAGCTCCCACATCTTATGAGATAATGAACAAGTATCTTGGGACGGAGAATGAGGAGATGAATGAGTACAACACTGAGCTGAGGAGAAGATAGCCAGAGTATGGGGTGACACTGATGTGCGATGGATGTATGGGCTACACGAGGAAGCAAATCATCAACGTCCTCGTTTACTGCAACGGGAAGACTATTTTTTTGAAGTTCATCGATGCATCTGATCATGTGAAGGACCAGAAGAAACTGTTGAAATTGATGAATGACATCATCAATGATATAAGGAAGGAGAACATTGTCCAGACTGTCAGGACAATGGCAACAACTTCAAGAAAACAAGTGAAACAATAATGAATTCTAGCAGCCAGGATACCTTTTTAGACATTGTGTGTTGCACATTGCATCGATTTGATATCGAAGGACTTCACCAAGAGAAAGTTGGTCTCAAAAGTAGTAGAGCAAGCGCAAACAATCACAGCCTTCATTTATAATGATTCCAAAGTGATGGCTTTGATAAGGCGGATGTGCAATATGAACTGGAGAGGTATGGCATCACATGCTTTGCAACCAATGTTATAGCAGTGCAGAGCCTTAAACAACACAAAATGGTTTGAAAACCATATGTTACGAAGGGGAATGGTTTGAGATACCCGAATCTCGAACAGAAAGAGGGAGGAAAGTGGAGATATTGATCAATGATCTTCACTTCTGGGATGACGTGACACGAGTCACGAAGATTATAGATCCAGTTGTGTCTGCATTGCGGATTGTGGATGGCAATAAAAAGCCAACCATGGGAGTATCTACGAGGTAATGCAGTGCAAGAGAGAGAAGGTCCGAGAAGCAGTTGGAAAGAAAGGATACAAAGCCTAGTTGAACATCATTGACGAATGTTGGATCAAGATGCTCTCGGATCCTCTTGACAAGGCTGGCATGTAATAAATGAATCTATTCTATAATTTTTTATAGTATTTTTTTATGGATTCTGAGAATATGCATGTGTGTGTCCAGCTTATTACTTTCAATCCCAAGTACTAGTACAAGCACAATCTTGGTAGAAATGCTAACCTTCTAGCAGCTATCCAAATTGTGGCGAAGAAACTCATCAAAGACGAGAAAACGCAAACCATGTGCATGAATGAGGTATTTGGAATCTAGAGTGGACTTATGTTTCCAAGTATTCTAACAAAATATTCACTTGAAGTATTGTGTGACAATTTGACTTAAAACAATGTGCTGGTCAAGTACTTTTGGGATGCTTTGGAGTCCTTCGATAGAATCGCTGCAATCAATGGATGGGACAATACACTTCCTGGTAAGGATGAATAAGTCCATTATTTGTGTTGTGATGTATTACTAGTATTTACTATTATTGATTTATCTCCTTTGGATTTTCCGCAGTAGAACGGTGGTTTTGTACGGGATCAAGGCTCCCACCCTATGAAAGGTGGCAGTGATAGTATTGTTTAAAACTACAGCTATTGATGGTTGTGACAAGAATTGGAGTTTGTTCAACCTTATTCATTCGACGAGACGAAACATATTGGGATAATAAAAGCTCCATGATCTTGTCTATGTGCACTACAACTTGAGGTTAAGATGAAACATGCATGAGAGGGGCATGGCAAAGAGGACTACACAGACCCCATCGATCTTGCGTACATTTTCAAACTACACAATAACGATGCAGATGAAGATATTCTCCATAGGTGGATGGATTTCAATAGTACTCCACTACTCGAACAACCGGGAGGAAGTCCGAATGTGAATATAAGCTCGCAAATGGAAGCATATGTTGGTGACGACATGGCTAGAGCTTGATGCAATTTTTTATGACATTCTCTCCATTGGTCCCAAATCCAAATCTAAATCCAAATCAAAGGACGATAGTGGAAATGATGATGATGTTGTTGATGGTCGTGGTGGATCTGGTGGTAGGGAAATATATTCAGGGGGGTCAGGATCAACAAGGGGTGGTCGTGGGCCACATGATACAAGATTCGAGGAATGCCTCCATGTAGTGTGTAAATATGGAGCGGCGGAGAAACACACATGGATAATTCGTTCCAAGTCCGAGATCTATGGATTACGAAGCATACTGACGTGGACATCATCCTATAGAGAACTACATGGATGACTTGATATCATCTGTAGGTTCCTTGAGCTGCATGGACATTGACAACCCTTATCGTGGAGCAACACCAAGTCCCCTAGGTGGATATGGATCATCACACGATGAGAGATCATTTGTATCTTCCCAGAATACTTTCATGCTCCTCCTCTTGGACCTCCTCCTCCTCAAGCGCATACACCTCCATCATATGGATACAACAGCTACATTGGTGAAAATTATCAATGTAGCCAGCCTAAGCAGAGCTAGGGAGGCTATTTTGGTGGTAACAGCTACGACATCTTCCTCGACTACTAAACGGTCGTGCCTCATCCTCCTCCACAAAGATCTCCTACTTCGCTGTCGTCATCCCGAGGATCTCAAACTAGTACGTCGGAGTCTCGGCATTCCCGTCGTGATATAGGATCTAGTGCAGCTTATCCTCGTCTTGAGATACTCATGGGCATCGATGACCGTCAGTACATGCAGTATGTGATGGATTACAAGGACATATACTCGTACGCGACATTCAAGAACTATTGCGAGTTCATTGAGTCCGCGATGCGCTATGAGAGACAACATGGCACGGGTGGCCATACGGATCCATCACAGAACTCTTGATTCTGAAGTCCTCATGACCAAGTAATATTTTTTATAATATTACATTAATTTATAATTTCCATTTATTTTTTATGAATAGATAAATCTTTAGTTGACGTAAATCTTTATTTAATTCTTTAATTCAATATAACCTTGTCCATCAACAAAAGTTATTTATGCGAAAGAAACATCATCTCATTAATCATTATCAACATTTTTTTTGAATCAAATGACTCATTTCAATGCGATTCACCAACTTCCATGAACAAAAGAGTCATAGATGATCGATATGTTCGAAATTTTGTTTCCAATTCCAATGTTTATCAATTACCAATCAACATTAACAATGGTATGTTTGATATAACTGATATGAGCGATATAAGGGTCATAGATGATCGATATGTGTGATCTAAGTATATGTGTAAGTTATTTAATGTGTGATCTAAGTATATGTGTAAGCACTTGGATGGACTCCATTTCCAATATCTATAAATCAGCCATCAACATTAACAACGATATGTTCGATATGACCGATAAGTGCGATTTTTTTAATATTTCTATGGGTGGCCTCCCGAGATGGGATCCACCTCAAAATATATTAATTATAAATATATTACGGAAATACAAAGTTACACGCTCCAGGTTCTACAAAGGGCTCTGCAGTGCTCAACTACATTCTCAGACTGAAACCCTTCCCCCTGAACAAAACAACATTCCGCGCACACCAGATCGTCCAAAGCAACGCAAAAGGAGGTATATAATCCTCATGTCTATTGCCACAAAAAGCTCTAACATCTCTCCAAAACGTCTCGCAGCCCTGAGAATCGAGCCAAGGAATGGCAGCTCTACCCCACACATCAGAAGAGAACGAACATGTAAATAACAAGTGGTCCATATCCTCCACTTCGACACCGCATTTGTTGCAAAGAGTATCGTCCACTCGTAGAATCCGCCCCCAACGCGCCATCGTGAGAGCCCTACCGAGACTGAATAGTCACAGGAAAATTTTGACGTGAGAAGGCACCCTACTCCTCCAGATCAGCTTCATATCCTCTGCAAACTCCCCGACGACAATCTCCTCCCCATCATTGGCGAAGAACACAAAGGCTTTCTTGATCGAGAAATTCCCATTGCCCCACACATAATGGTCCCTACCCACATAGGGGACCACCGCTTGCACTAACGCAACCTGCAACTCCAAGAATTCCTCGCATCGCTAGTCCGAAAACTCTGACACAAAAATCATGAGAAGACACCTCCTGCACAAGTGCCCTCCTATCCATCGCCAATTGTTTCAATCTTGGATACTGACCCAAAGGATCCCTTCCCCAGACCAATCATCCTCCCAGAAACGGAATCCCCCTCCATTCCACAAAATGGGCCTCAGACTTGATCTCAGCTTGAGGACCACTTGCGTGACTCCTCTCCATAGGGACGACAATAATTGCCCGAACTCCACTTCCAACGACAGTGATACCCCATACATCCTTCTGAGAAGCCTGCACACTAGGTCCTCTGAATCAACCCAAATACGCATCATCCACTTCGCCATGAAGGCCTTATTGATATACCCCACCGTCCTGATCCCCAACCCCCCTTTTTTTTTGCGTGGTCATAGCATTCCAGTCAACCAGATGTATGCCTCCCCTAGCCTGTCGCTTGTCTAACCAGAAAAACTTTTTCATCAAGATCTCAATTTTCTTGCAAATTCTGACCGGCACGACCCTAGTGGAGCAATAGAAAATCGGAATCATCGAAAGCACATGCTTCAACAGGACCAATTTTCCGCCTTTCGAAAGCAATCTCGCCTTCCGCCCTACCAGCTTACCCTCCAGCCTCATCAACATAGAATTCCAGTCCCCCACGCTGGGGCGTCCTGCCACTAGTGGTAGACCAAGGTAAGTGATAGGCAAAGAACCCACTGAACAACCGAGCAACCCGGAAGCCCTCTCCACCTCCAAAGTCGAAAGACCGAACGACACTACCACCGATTTGTCCATGTTGATATGAAGACCTGAGATATCAGCAAAGATATCCAAGACCAATGAAGTCGTTCGGAGTCCCTCTTCATCCTCCCCCAAAAACAGCACAGTGTCGTCAGCATACTGCAACAGTAGGATAGAGATATCGCCATATTTGTAACCATACCACCACCCCTCTGTCATCGTCAGCCTCGCCATCACTGCAAGGGCATCCGCCACAATAACAAACAACAAAGGTGCCAGACAGTGATCAGAAAAATGACCGAGTAAGCCGCATACTCGACCGCTTACTCGTACTCGGTAGCCTTACCGCTCCGAGTATGATGAAACGGTCATGTATGCGGGTTGACCCGCATACTCGGCCAAGTATACCCCCTATGTGGCCGCATACTCGGCCGCTTTTCTGATAGAACTTTTTTTGTTTATTCTAAAGACAAATATCCCACCCGCATAACCGCATACTCCCCGCATAAAATCGCATACTCTCCCGCATAAAACAGCATACTCCCCGCATACTCTCCCGACTGAGGATATTACCATAATATTAAATATTTATTTATATTTTTAATAATAAAAAATACCAAACCATATAAAACCGCATACTCCCCGCATACTCTCCTGCATACCGCATACTCTCTATGCAGTGACCCCTCCGACTGAATACCGCATAGCGCCTTCCTGAACATTGGTGCCAGAGGACAACCCTGCCTGATGTCCCTCTGGGGTTGGAAGAACCCCCCCTCCGGAAGACCGTTGACAAGCACCGCATGCGACGTCGTCGTAACGCACCACTAGATCCATGCCACCCACCTCTCCGGGAAGCCCCGCCTAAGTAAAGACGACTAGAGAAATCTCCAATTCACACAGCCATAAGCCTTAGAGAAATCCACCTTCCACAGCACCCCCTTAGTCATGGATCTCTTCCAATCTATCATGATCTCCGAAGCCATGACCAGCCCATCCGCCATAATCCTCCTTGGGACGATTGCAGATTGCTATAGAGAGATGATCTGACCCATCACCCGCGTTAGCTGAATAGCCAAAATCTTTGCGACCAAGAGATAGATTGTGTTCGAAAGCCCAATCGGCCTGAAATCCTCCATTTTAGTCGGCTCATTCTTCTTTTGCAGCAGGATAATGTGTGCCTCGTTCAGCTTCTCAAAACTATGGTTACCGTCCCTGAATTCAGCTAGCACCGCCATGATCTCTCTTTTGAGAAGCTCCCAGAATTCCTGGTAAAAGCAGACATAGAAGCCATCAGGGCCCGAGGCCCCGTCTACGTTCAACTGATGCAATGTCTTCCGCGCCTCCTCTTCGTAAAGTCTCGCAGCAGTTCCTCCACCTTATCCTCTGAAATAGCGTTCACCCCTTTCCCCATCCAGCTCCAACCACACCGTGCCCTGCGCTGCCCAACGCCTGGAAGTGAGTGCGCAATGCCGCTCCCACCTCCGCGTCCCCCTCCACCTTTACCCCGCCAATCTCGATCAAGTGAATGTGATTCCTCTGCCACCTCGCACGACCATTGCATGAGAGAAACGAGTATTTGCATCCCCTTCCTTCACCCACCGCTGCCTCGAACGCTGCCTCCAAGCGACCACATCTTTCTTGTCCTCCCTGAAGATCTAAGCAAGAGCCCCCCTTCTCGCCACCACCTTGTCCTCTAAAAGATCTCGCTCGCCCTCCAACTCCCAAGTGAGACACCTCATCGTGGGCCATTTGCTTCTTCTCCTTGCGCTAAGCATGAACCTCCATGTTATAACCCAACATGAACCTCCTGAGTGCGCCCAACTTGCTGGCAAACCTACTCGTCGTAGAACCCTTAGGACAAGGCCTCTCCAGAAGTTCGCCGCCGCCTCCCGAAAGCCATCCTCCAGCAACCGGCCCTTCTAAAAGCAGAAGAAGAAGCATTTCTGAGATCCCTCCCCAGACGACAACAGAAGCGGAGTATGATCCGAGTGCGCCCTTGGCAAAGCCCTAGCCTCCGCTAGAGGGAAGAACATGAAGGCCTCGACCGAAAGCAAGAATCTATCAATAAGGGACCGAGCCATGGAGCTGCACTACGTGTACCGTCATCGCACCGAATTGAAAACTTGCAACCCATAATCATCCACCAAACCCCTCAGCTGTACGGATCCAACAACACTACCTCCCCTTCCACCCGGATGATCCTCAGGTAGCAGAGTTGTATTGAAGTCACCAGCAATAATCTACGGCACCTCGGGTTACGCCTTCCTAACCCAGCAAAGATCCTCTGCTAGAGAGTCGATCCCCCTCCTCCCGGAGACCCGTAGACATTCGTGACCAATAAGCTAACACCGTCCAGCGCGTGCCGCAAAAACACCAAGATCGAGCACTGGCCACGCAACTCCTCTTCCACCAGAGAGAAAACATCCATATTCCAGCCCGCCGCCCCAACCGCATCAATACATCTGAACGAATCTAGGCGTCCGCCCCCAACATCCCTCCATGCCCCCTCCATATCGCTAGAGAGCTTGGTCTCTTGAAACAGAGCGATAGCCACTACATGGTCTCTTACCAACCTTCCCACTGCATGTCTCTTTGCCGCCTCCCCAATCCTCTGACATTCCAAGAGATGAGCTTCATTTAGGAACAAACATCGCACCCTTCGGAGGTACCACACCAATGCACCTCAGAATATCCCTCTCCAAAACCCTCACTAGGTCCCCCTCCTAAGATTGACCAACGACCTGTTGCCCCGCTGCCCCAACCACCGCCGCCACCACCACTTCACCTGCAGCCAAATCCACCACATATGCCTCTCCCTCCCCCTACCAGCGACAACCTCGACCCCGGAGCACTGTTGACCACCATGACCCAACACCACCGGCGCAGAATTGGATCCCTGCAGCCCCCCTCGCCCCTCAGCACCATACACACTCGCCCTTTGTTGCCGCCTTCTCACCCCAACTCCACCCCTGACGTATAGCTTGCCAAACTTCCCAACTGACTCCTCGGCTACGTGGAGAGATAGAGATCTTGAACCAGAGCCCAACTCCTTACATCCCCCTCTAGCCACCGGTCCTGAATGTATCGCCATCGATTCAGAACCACGGAAAGCAGACACCGACGAGATAGGTGAGGGGCCACCATTAACGACCTCTACCCCGCCGCCCCCAAGAAGAGCACCTGCGAGACTGCAAACCCCGGCAACCACCGTTGCCTGTCCCGCGGAGACCGCCCTCAGCCTAGAATTGGGCCACCCCACCAAGCTCCGCCCAACTGGAAACTGCTACGGAAGCCTCGAAGCACTGTTGTTGCTCATGGTCGCAGCCTCGGAGAGCCCCACATCGGCCAACACTCCAAACCCGCCAAGCCTCAGCGTGGATGCCTGATTAGCTACACTCGCTCCTTCTGCGAGAAAACGGGTTTGCGGGAAGGCTGACTCCCTGAACCCACCCATCTCTACACGGGTCATATGATGATCCGAAGACCCAGAACCGCCCAACTCGCTCTGGTGGGCCAGTACTTGGGATCCATCTACTGCAACAATGGGTTGCGAATAGCCAAATCCATCAAACGCAGTTGAACTCGCACGTGACCGTGCGTAACCGATCCTCTGCGAGCGGTACACCCCGCTCTTCGACCGACGCTCCTCCAACCCCGACGAGTCCTCTGGCTTAGCCTCCACAACGAAGCGTGCACCACCAAATGAGACTTGATGATAGACGGGGAAAGAGGAGGCCACCGTGGTTCCCCTAACAACCAACTAGGGCATCTGACCACATCTCAGCCCACTAGACAACAACAACAACAACAACAACAACAAAGCCTTTTCCCACAATTAAGTAGGGTCGGCTACATGGATTCTTCGCCTCCATTCAGATCTATCTAGGGTCAATCCCGGGCTTATATCCATAAAACTAAGATCCCTTCGTATAGTTTCTTTCCAACACTTCTTGGGTCGTTCTCTCCCTCTCTTTACCGGCTCAACATCCCAACACTTGCATCTCCTAACTGGTGCATCAGTTGATCTTCTTTGCAAATGACCAAACCATCTTAAGCATTCTCGCATCTTATCCTCGATCGGAGCTACACCAACTTTCTTTCTGATTGCATCATTCCGAATCCGATCTTTACGTGTGTGTGTGTGTCCACACATCCACCTTAGCATTTTCATTTCTGCTACAACCATTCTCTGCACATGTCTATAAAGGAATTTTCTTATCACAGAGAACAGCAGAGGCTCCTCTCCACTTTAGCCACCCTGCATTTATTCTATTAGTAACATCTCCATCAGTTTCCCCATCATGTTGCAAAATAGATCCCAGATATCTAAAAGAATCTCTCTTCCGAATGTTATCATCACCAATCTTCACCTCGGTTCCTTCACCATTGCTTCCATCAAAGGAGCACTCCATATATTCTGTCTTACCCCTACTTATACGAAATCCTTTACTCTCCAACTCATGTCTCCAAACCTCAAGCTTCTCATTTACTCCATCTCTAGTCTCGTCAATCAACACAATATCATCAGCAAATAACATACACCAAGGTAACTCATCTTGAATGTGACTTGTCAACTCGTCCATAATCAAAGTAAAAAGAAATGGACTCAAAGCTGAACCTTGATGTAAACCAATGTTGATGTCAAAATAACCAGTCTTCCCAGACGGGATCCTTACACAAGATAAAGCCATATCATACATGTCCTTTATGAGGTTAATGTATAGGACAGGTACTTGCCTCTTCTCCAAAACTCTCCACAATATCTCTCGTGGGACAGAATCATAAGCCTTCTCCAAATCAATAAAGATCATATAGAGTTTCTTCCTTTTAGCTCTATAAATCTCCATTGCTCTCCTCAGCAAATGGATGGCATCAATAGTTGAGCGACCTGGCATGAATCCGAATTGGTTTTCTTTTATGTTAGAAACCTGCATCAATTTCTTTCGATCACACGTTCCCAAATTTTCATAGTGTGACTCATCAGCTTGATACCTCTGTAATTAGAACAATTTTGAATGTCTCATCGATTCTTATAAAGAGGCACCACAATACTCCTCCAATCTTCAGGCATTTTCTTGCTTCGCCAAATAAGATTGAAAAGATTCGTAAGCCAAGTCAAACCGCGCTCGCCTAAAACTCTCCAAACTTCTACAGGGATGTCATCCGGTCCTACACCTTTCCCAGGTCTCATAACCTTCAAAGCCTCCTCTACTTCCTTTCTTTGAATCCGTCTATATCTTGCACGATTCAAGTAACTTTCACGACTAGCCAGATCACCCAAAGGGATCTCTCTATTTCCTTCCCCAATGAAAAGTTTATAAAAGTGTTGCTCCCATCTAGTCTCTATATCCTTCTGAGTAACAAGTACGCGACCTTCCTCGTCCTTAATGCATCTCACTTGAGAAAGGTCTTTGGTCTTTCTTTCTCTTGCTTTGGCCAACCTGAATATATCCTTCCGGCCCGCCTCAGAGTCGAGATTTTAGACAAAACTTCATAAGCTTTTGACTTAGCCTCGCTTACAGCCTTCTTTGCTTCCTTCTTCGCTATTTTGTAGTTTGTGATCGTTTCCTCTGTTTTATCCTTAGACATAGCCTTAAAGCGAGCTCTTTTAATTTTTAGCCTCTCTTGCACCCCTTCACTAAACCACCAAGCCTCCTTTTGACCTAGCGCTCCTCCCTGTGACTTGCCTAATATCTCTTTGGCTACCTTTCGGATACAAGATGCTACTCCCTCCCACATCTCGTTTGCACTTCAGCTACAATCCCAAGATAAGTCTTCTAAAACCTTCTCCCTAAAGCTCATAAGCTCGATTGCTTCAGTGGAAGATTCCACCACCTAGTTCTAGTGATCTTAGGAACCCTCCTTTTCTTTACCAGCCCTTTTATTTGTACATCCAAGACTAACAAACGATGTTGGGTTGTCAAACTCTCTCATGGGATTACTTTGCAGTCTTGACAACACAACCGATCTCTTCTCCTCAATGCAAAGTAATCTATCTCTGTTCTAGTTGGCCCACTCTTATAAGTAATTAAATGCTCCTCCCTCTTCTTGAAGAGTGTGTTTGCTATGAAAAGATCATATGCTGTTACAAAATCCAAGATGACTTTTCCCTCTTCATTTCTATCCCCAAAACCATATCCTCCATGAACACTAGCATACCCTGAAGCATCTTTTCCCACATGTCCATTAAGATCTCCACCTATGCAAATCATCTCTCTTTGTGCGATTCCTTGTAAACTCTTATCTAGATCCTCCCAAAAAGCTTGTTTAATCCTTTCATCTAAACCAATTTGTGGTGCATAAACTGAGATTATATTCAAAATTTCTTCTTCAAGCACCAATTTTAGCAGAATAATCCGATCCCCGAATCTTTGCACCTCAACCACGCAATCCTTCAAATCCTTATGAACAACCACTCCAACACCGTTTATACCCTTATCTTTTCCTGAATACCAAAGTTTAAAGCATGTCCTTATCAACAACCACTGCGGAGACCATGACCACATAATCAAGCATCCCTCGCACCGCCTCCAAGCCACACGCAACGAGAGGCACACCTCTGACAGAGAAGTTCCCCTCCTTGTGAGCCACCACTCCACCACCATCTCGCAGGAGAGTAGCCCGCCAAGGGCCTTGTAGGAGAATTCGACCAACCTCCGAGCTTCCACCTGAGACAAGCCCCGAACACACACAAGCGATCTGTCCATCATCACCACATCTCCTCGGAAAGCGACCACGATCGCCCCTCCGATAACTAACATTGCATCCGCCAAACCTCGATCCCGGTCCCGACACACTCCCGCCAGAAACGAGTAACGAGGTCTCTCCCCTGTCCAAGCGAAGCTGCTTTTGTCCAGAACCGCCTTCACCACCCTGATCAATCAGACCTTCAGGCCTCCGTGCAGATCTCGGCACACCGCGATGGTGATACTGAAAGCTCCCATGACCATTCCTACCGTACGAGAAACAACGAACAAGATCCTTGCACCCAGTCGCCCAGTGACCTCACCCGCCACAATGAAGGCAGAGTCCTTGAAACCGCTGAACGGACCGTCGATTCAAATCTGGCAGAGGTCGCCCATACCGTCCAACGAGTCTCCACCCATTGCTCATATTTCGTATGTTATTTCCGATGTGTGTGATATATGGGGAATAAATGATTGATATGTATGATATAAGTATGTATTTTTAGGTTGTTTGTTGTTCTAATAAATTGGATGATTTTAATTTTCGAAAAATGACAAAAAATGGCTTTTTGAGCCATTTCTAATATTTCCACCGATATTATTGATATATCACCGATATATCCTTTCCCGAGCCAACCGATACGATATCGATATCAATACTTCCAACCTTTCCCTTAATAAGCTACCGTGATTGCTGATAAAGCACTACCTCGATATTATTTTTATTAAAGAAACTAAACTACATTCTCCTCCATCATACTTGATTATTAATTCTCTGGATAACTAGAATCGTTGATGTAGACCGACAAACAAGCGAAATGGTAAACTAATAACACTTTGGAACTTTTTCTCAATCATGCTCAACTCTTAATCCATCTGTGATTTTGGGATCATAACCAGCTTCACGGTAGGTGAAAACACTTTCACTGAACTGCCATCTATGGATCACATAATTTTCATGAGAAAGATCTTTTATAGATATTCTATAAAATATTTGTGAACTGCAACCATGATTATTTCTCTTGGGAAACTTCAACATAACCTCCTCCCAAGTTGATAGATCCTCGGGCACCCTGAATGAAAGAGTAGCCATAAAACTCAAACAATGGATAATTAATTGGGATCTTCTAGAGCATAAGCCTTCCAATATGATATATACCTAGATGAACTGCATATCACTACATTCAGGGGCTGGGCTTGATCGTTGCTTCTATAGCAGCCCAACTCCATCAATCCTGGGAGACTTTAGTTCAGTGGAACCTAACATAATTGGTCTATCTCGCACTTACTCAGATCATAATGTGATTTTGAACTTTCAAAACGACCAGGGAAGGCCAAAAAACACGTTCAAATATGAAAACATTTGGCTACATTGCTACGGCTTCAGAGATCGCATCTCCAATTCTTGGATGGAAAGAACCCTACCACTCTCTCTCAAGATCCGCTCTCTCTCAAGATCCGTTGGATAAAAAATAATGTCCAAACTTGGAAATTGAACAATGTGCCCAATTTATGCTCAAGATTGGAAGACCTGAACAAGTTGGTGCTGCAGCTACAACATGCCCTTAAGTTAGACTCTTCTAACCAAGACTTGGCTTATCAGCTTAAATAGTTCAATTTGCATTTACACTGAAAATCATATTGATGAACAATTGAGAGTTAGAGTCAAACAAGGTTGGGAAAAATTTTGGTAAAGCGAACAACAAATTCCATCACATTCAAGTAGCCAAAAGAAAGGCACATAATAGAGTTGTGATGCTTTACATCTGTTGAGATATTAGTTATCTTTATTATTTTTTTCTCATTTTCTATTTCTCTTTTCTTCTTTCTATAATTTGCCAAATAGGTTCCTCTCCTATATAAGAGAACCCTAGGGCATCTAATTTAATTCAGTTCTTTTCCATCATCATGATATCGGAGCAATGGTCCTAAACTGGAGTTCTCGAATCCAACCCTAACCCTACTCGATTGCCCTCCCGCCACCCCTCGTGCGCCGCCTCCCCGACCCCCCGCCAGGCGCACCCAGATCGGAGCGCATGCCAGGCGCCGGGCTGTTGCCCAGACAATCCTAGCGTCGATCCCCCAACCCCCCCACTCATCGCCCCTCCTAGTGCCCCGTGCCGCCCCCATGCTCTCATGCGCCCAGTGCGGCCTGTAGGCTCCTGCGTCCATCCTAGTGCCCCGCGCGTCCTGCAGTCTACTGCGCGGCCCATAGCACTGCCCTCCCGGCCCCGAGGGCCTCCGCTCTTGCACCAAGGGCTTCCGCCCTTGCCCCTTAAGCCACCAAATACGGCCCCGGAGTGTTGCCTTGAACGTCCAAATCATCGCCAACCCTTCCTTGCACCTCTGAACATATCTACGAGTAGGTCTGTGATCTGATTTTGACTGAATAGTGTGATTTCAGAATATAATTCATGTTCTCATGCCCTTGCAAGCTACAAAGATTACTAAGGATGGTTGTATGAGTCTACACGTACAACTAATCCTTCGTATGATCATGTAGACTCGTTTATATCAGTCTCCTCCCCAGTTGAGTTCTGTTATTTAGCCATCTTATCATCATTTCAGAGAACAAGGGTGACATTTTCTCGTACGAAGCTTTCAAAAGACTGACTCCCATCGCTAAGATGGATGGGACCAACAATGAGTTATGGTCCACGCAGTTTCTCACCCTCATGCAGTGCAACAAGGAGCACATCCTGACAGATCCAGAGCCAACGGATAAGACTGGAGCAAATGCTTCTTGGAAGCAAGATGATGCATATGCGTGTGTTTGGCTTTGTGGGACTCTCACTACAGAAATAGCCAATGATATTCTAGCCCAGCCCACTGCCAAGGCAATGTGGGACACTTTGGCATCCACCTATGCTTAGGCGAAGAATGAGGCCAAGATCCTTCAGCTACAATTTGATATAAACAATATCAAGCAGAATGGTCGCCCCTACATGTTTACTACTCTTCGTTGTGTGGCATGTTTGAGAAGATTCATAGCTACATGCCCATTACGACATCTACTGAGCAGCAGAAGACATATAGGAACTCCACGACGGTTAGAGTCTTCATGGTTGGACTTGATATTGAGTATGATGCTGCACGTACTAATCTTCTTACTGGAGGTACCATACCTCCCATAAAGGAGGCCTATAGCCATCTCAGCCGGATTATCATCCCTTCGACAGACACGTCTTCGCACTCTTCAGCGATGGCCGCTTCTCGTGGCCGAGTGGGGGCGATCCAATCCATAGGACGCACCATTCGCAGAAGAGGCGGTGGACGCCAACGTGGTCCCTACACATATTGTCGCAAGCATGAACATGCCGAGGATACATGCTATCAGAATCATGGATTACCTATTTCTGGTCGAGTAACGGAGCAGATCGTGTCTTCAGAGATCAGCTCCCCAGGTCGATCCTTGCCTAGATGATATTGTCTCTCGCATTCGAGAGATCATGACTCCTACTGCTGACACCGCCGCTACAAATCCTGCAGCAACAGCCAAAGCCTCTTCGAGCTCCTCAGGTATCACCTATACTTTTACTGGTAGTGCGGGTGCAAACATGACAGAGTGGTTATGGCAACTGGTGCTTCTCACCGATTGTGTGGAGACAGAGCGCAACTGAGGTCCTACAGGACTATACCACCTAGCAGATGGGTTGTCATTGCTAATGGGACCACTTACCCGTTACAGGAAAGGGGGAGGTGTATTTGACATCGTCCACACATCTGAAGAATGTTTTGCATGCTCCTGCCTTTTAGATGAATTTACTTTCTATTAGTCAGATCACTAAGGATCTGCATTGTTATGCCATCTTTGACCCTTCGTTTCTTATATTTCAGGACATACTCATGGACAGGGCGATTGGATGTGGCTGTAAGCAGCGGGAACTCTACAGATTGGTCCAACCTCCTCATGCTAGTGTTTCTGCAATACCTACTGGACCTGTCTCTCCATATCTGTGGCACCTTAGGTTTGGTCATTTTCCTCTGCAGAAGCTATGTCATGTCCTCCCTCAGATCTCTATGATACCATCCATTCAGTGTGAGGCATGTCAACTTGGGAAGCATAATTGTTCTTCTTTTCCATCATGTCAGAGTCGGAGCAGTTCTCAGTTATTTGAGCTTCTTCATTTAGACATTTAGGGTCCTAGTCATGTCCCTGATCACCAAGGACATCGTTTCTATCTTGTAGTTGTCGATGATTCTAGACTTTTGTGGGTCTTCTTATTGAAGAATAAGTCTGAGGCTGGATCTGTTTTAAAGTATTTTATTAATAAAATAAAGAATATATTTTCTACCAATGTCAAATATCTCCGTTCTTTTTGCCTTGGAATTCTGCACCTTACAGCTTTCTGAGTTCTTTAGATCCCATGGCATTGTTCACCAGACCTCGAGTACTTACACTTCCCAGCAGAACAGTGTTGCCGAGCGGAAACACCGTCACTTACTCGATGTAACCAAAACATTGTTGATACAGAGTCGTGCTCCTCATACTTATTGAGCTAATGTTATCCTTACTGCTTGCTATTTAGTGAACCGTATGCCCTCGTCCGTGTTAGGCGAGAAGATTTCTTTCTCGATTGTGTTTCTCGAAAAGGATCTTTTCTCTCTTACACCTCGTGTGTTCAAATATGTTTCCTTCATTCATGATGTCTCTCCAAGGCGTGACAAGCTCTCTCCTATAGCTGTCAAGTGTGTGTTTATTGGCTACTCTCGTACCCAAAAGGGGTATCGCTTCTTTGATCCGCTAAAGCAGAAATATTTTGTTAGTCCCAACATTACTTCCTTTGAGTCTGTCATGTATTTTTCTCCTACATGTGACAGACTTTCTCCACCTGACTCAGATGATGAGATATACATGTCACCACCTCCTACAGTCAGTCCTTTACATTCATCTAATCCTTCTCTTCCGCCTACACCACCTCCACCACCTCCTTTGATTCAGTTTTTTCCACATGCTTTTACTCGCAAGTCTCGCTCTGTTCCCCATGCTCACAGGCATTGCCCATCATCCAACATGCCTCAGGTATGTAATGAGCATATTGTTTCTACTGATGGCACTACTGAGCTGATTGCGCAGCTGGATTCCAGACAGGATGAACAAGTGCTCTCTCAAGAGGGAAATTTACAGGCTCCGGACTTGATAGATGATCTCGGTGTAATGATTTCTCTGCGAAAGCAGAAACGGGCATGTGCTACTTACCCTCTTGCACTCCGGGTTTGTTTGAGCAGGTTTCAGAGGATTTCAGAAGGTTTACTTTGGCACTATCAGCCGTGCAGATACAACATACATATCAGGAGGCTCTCAAGGATAGTCAGTGCAAATTAGCCATAGAGGAGGGGATGATTGCGCTACAGTCACGTGGTACGTGGAGTCTTGTTTCTGCTCCTGTTGATGCATCTGTTGTGGGATGCAAATGGGTGTTCACTGTGAAATACTGTGCGGATGGCAGCCGGGATTGCTATAAGGTGAGACTTGTGGCACGAGGGTTCACCCAGACATATGGGGTGGACTATCAGGATACTTTCTCACTAGTTGCCAGACATTCTACTCTACGTATTCTACTTTCTGTTGTTGTGACACGAGAATGGACCCTTTATCAACTTAATGTGAAGAATGCCTTTCTCTATGGTGATCTACAAGAGGTCTATATGTAGCAGCCACCTGGGTTTGCTGTTGAGGGGGAGTGTCAGAAGGTTTGCAGGCTAGACAAGGCTATCTATGGCCTTAAGCAGAGTCCAAGAGCATGGTTCCAAAAGCTTTCGGACTTGATAGAGCAGCAGAGGTTTGTGAGATCAATTGCCAATCACTCCTTGTTCGTACAGAAGACCCAGAGAGGTACTATAGTCATTCTTGTTTATGTTGATGTTGGGAGAAACGTTTTTCATATCATAGAAGAGACCCTAGGGCTCTCTTATATAGGAGAAAAGCCATGGGTTAATTACATAAGAGAGACATACCAGAAATAGAAAACTAACATAATTATCTCAACAACTACCATAATTATCTCAACAATCTCAACACTCCCCCTCAAGCTCAAGCTCAGCTTGGTACAACACTTCTGGAATGGACCTCTAGTAAGTGCCTTAGTGAAGATATCAGTTATCTGATCTCCAGTAGAAACATGAGTGGTGGATATGAGACCTTTCTGAATCATGTCTCTAGTGTAATGGCAATCCACCTCTATATGTTTAGTTCGTTCATGGAAAGCAGGATTATTGGCAATAAACAAAGTTGCTTGAGTATCACATAACAACTGCATAGGAAGAGGAACATCAACAGCACGATCCGTCAACACGGACCTAACCCACATCATCTCTGCACTTCCTTGTGCCATGGCCCTGTATTCAGACTTTGCACTAGATCTTGCAACCACTGTCTGCTTCTTACTTTTCCATGAAACAAGGGAGTTGCCCACAAAAACAGCAAAGCCAGAAGTAGACTTCCTGTCTTTGGGACACCCTGCATAATCTGCATCTGCACAGGCAGTCACCTCAAGAGATATATCCCTATTAAAGATAAGACCATTACCAGGTGAATTCTTCAGATACCTCAAAATCATCTGAACAGCATCCATATGTACCTTCTTGGGTTGTTCCATAAACTGGCTAACTTTGCACACTGCAAAGCAGATATCTGGTCTGGTGATGGTGGCATATAAGAGCTTCCCAACAAGCTCTCTGTATCTCCTGCTATCAACCTCTTCAGTGTCATCATCATACAATCTCACACTTGGATCCATAGGAGTAGTAGCAGGTTTGCATTCTGTCATTCCTGTCTCAGAAAGCAAATCCATCACAAACTTTCTCTGGGTCATCACAAGACCATGTTGGTTCCTGGCAAACTCCAGTCCAAGAAAATATCGAAGATTACCAAGGTCCTTGGTCACAAACTGCGTACCAAGAATTTCCTTGGCAGTCTGAATGCCCTGCTCATTATCCCCTGTGACAATGACATCATCTACATAGACAAGAATAGCGATGGTACCTTTCTGCGTCTTCTGGACAAAAAGTGTATGATCTGCAGAAGACCGTACAAATCCCTGTTGCTCTATTAGATCCGATAGCTTATGGTACCAAGCTCTAGAGCTCTGCTTAAGGCCATAAATCGCCTTATGGAGCCTGCATACCCTCTGGGACTCCCCCTCAGTAGCAAACCCTGGTGGTTGCTGCATATATACTTCCTCCTGTAGATCTCCATACAGAAATGCATTCTTCACGTCAAGCTGATAAAGAGGCCGGTCCTTGGACACTGCAACTGCAAGAAGGATACGAAGCGTGGAGTGTCGGGCAACTGGGGAAAAAGTATCCTGGTAATCCACCCCATAGATTTGGGTGAACCCACGTGCCACAAGTCTTGCCTTGTAGCGGTCCACACTGCCATCCGCTTTGTGCTTGACTGTAAAGACCCACTTGTAGCTCACTACGGATGCACCAACAGGAGCAGGCACAAGACTCCATGTACCCCGTGACTGCAAGGCTTCCATCTCCTCTTCCATAGCCATACGCCACCTATTGTCCTGTAGCGCCACCTGATATGTTCGTGGGACAGTAACTGCAGAAAGTCCCACAACAAAACGCCTGTACTCTTCGGAAAGATGATCCAAATTAACATGTGCAGCAAGAGGCTAAGTAGCACACTGACGACGAGGCTTCCTCAAAGCAATGGGGACCTCCAGGTCATCATCCACATTGTCATGTACAACTAACTCCGCATGTGTACCATCCAAAAGACCAGTACCATCAGATGAAACAATAGGCTCATGACATACCTGAGGCGTGCTGGATAATGTAGAGGGCATATGAGCAGCGGGGCGAGTAGAAGACCGACGAGTGTAAACATGTGGCAAGAATTGAGGTGGTGGTGGAAGCGGAGGTGGAAGTGGTGAAGAAGGCAGAGTTGTAGGAGAGGGAGGTGGTGGAGGAACAACCACATCCTCTTCAAACTACCATTGGATAATCTGTCACCTGTATGCGAAAAATACATAATAGACTCAAAAAATGTGACATCTGCACTCACATAATATTTCCGTCCTACAGGTCAAAACAGCGATACCCCTTTTGGGTACGAGAATATCCAACAAAAACGCATTTGACCGCTCTGGGTGAGAGCTTGTCATGACCAGGAGCAAAATTGTGGACAAAGGCCATGCAACCAAAAACTCTGGGAGTAAGAGAAAATAGGTCCTTCTCGGGAAACGCAATCAAGAAAGGAACCTTTTCTCCTAGCATGGTAGAAGGCATCCTGTTTATTAAGTAACAAGCTGTAAGAACGGCATCTCCCCAGAAAGAATGAGGAGCTCGACTTTGAATCAAAAAGGTCCGAGTAACATCGAGAAGATGACGGTGTTTGCGTTCAGCTACACCATTCTACTGTGACGTATAAGCACAAGAGGTCTGATGAATAATACCAATAGATTTGAGAAAAGCAGATAATTGTAGGGTAGAGAATTCCAAAGCATTATCCGTACAAATAAATTTAATATTAGCTGAGAAAATGTTTTTGACCTCAATAAGAAATGATTTGATTAGAGCAGCAGCTTCAGACTTATGTTCTAACAAAAAAAACCCAAGATAGTCTAGAGTAATCATCAACAGCAACCAAATAAAAACGATGTCCCTGATGATCAGGAACACGACTAGGACTCCAAATATCAAAATGAAATAGTTCAAACAACTGATTACTATCACGACTCCTACGAGACGGAAAAGAAGAGCGATGGTGTTTCCCAAGCTGACAGGCGTCACAAACCAAAGTAGTACGGGTAGACAATTGTGGTAGAACATGACACATCTTCTGAAGAGGAAGATGTCCAAAGCGTAGATGCCACATTAACGGTGAAACAGATCCAGAAGGAATAGTAGCAACCCCAGCATGAGATGGTATGGTAAGCTTGTACAATCCTCGCTGCTCCGGCCACATCCAATCACCCTGCCCGTTAGTATGTCTTGAAACACAAGGGAAGATGGATCAAATATGCCACGACAATGTAAATCTTTTGTAATTTGACTAATAGACAAAAGATTCATCTGAATGGATGGAGCATGTAAAACGTTCTGCAAGTGAAATGAAGGAGCTAGAGCAATCTCCCCCTGACCAACAATAGGTAGTCGAACGCCATTAGCAATCACCACGAATCGACCAGAAGCAATCTGTCTGTACGAGGTAAACTGTGCTCTATCACCACACATATGATGTGATGCCCCGGAATCCACAATCCAGTCAGTCAAATCAGAGCTGCTACAACTCGTAAAAGCATAAGTAGTACCTAAGGAACTAGACGAAGCTCTGGCAGTATCTGAAGAAGTCGCAGCCGGAATAATAGGAGCGGGCATCATCTCGCGAAGTTTCGAAACAATATCATCCAGGCGAGTATCCTGGGATGGAGTCAAGAGAGGGTCGGTCTGTTCGGCAACCCTGGAAGATGCTGGATACCCATGCTTCTGAAAGCATGTCTCTTCAGAATGCCCTGGACGATGGCAAAAGGAACATAGGCCACGAGGACGGCCTCCACCACGACCACGAGGACCACGTCCTCTAAACTGGGAAGCCCCTCCCCTTCCGCGTGAGGCAGCCATAGCAGAAGGAGTTGGAGCGACAATAGTGGGAGTAGTAGTAATCCGACTCAGTCGTTTGTACACTTCTTCAATAGGAGGTATCGTCTCTCCAGTTAGGAGTTGTGTACGTGCTGCATCGTACTCGGAATCAAGAGAGGATAGGAAAACCCCCGTCATGGTGGCATTCCGATACTGTTGTTGCTGCTCGGTGCTGGCGATGATAGGCATGAACCTGTGGAGGCGTTCAAACATGCCTCTAATATGGGGAAAATGCACATGAAGCGGGCGACCATTTTGTTTGGTCGAGAAAATGTCAAACTGTAACTGAAGAATCTTGCTCTCGTTCTTGGCTTGCCCATATGTGGCTGCTAAGATATCCCACATAGCCTTTGCGGTGGGTTGGTTAATAATATCGTTGGCAATCTCCGTAGTGAGCGTCCCGGAGAGCCAAATACGAGCATAAGCATCATCTTGCTTCCACGAAGCATTGGCTCCAGTTTTGTCCGCCGGTTCGGATTCGGTGAGAATGTGTTCTTTGTTATGGCACTGCATACGAGTGCGAAACTGCATGGACCATAGTTCATAGTTGGTCCCATCCATCTTGACCATCGGTGCAGGTCCTTTGAATGCACCTGAAGAAGAGAACACGTCACTTTTGATGTCGGACATTGTATCAAAAAGATGAACCGTGGACAATGGAGCAGTAGATCAATCGAAAACAAATGTCTACACAATCATGAAGAGGAGTGGTTGTATGTGTAGGCTCATACAACCATCCGAATGAATTTTATTGTGGTCTGGTGGTGTTAGATGTTAGATGGAAGACAAAAAACACCACCACCAATCAAAATCAGACCAATATATTTCAGAACAGGGGCTGGAATACCGGTTTCAGATCACGGAACAAGCACCCAGAGCGCTCTAGGCCGCTGCTGAACACTCCAGCAACATGCAGGAAGTGGTATGCCCTTCGGCGGCAGAGAAGAAGGGGCTGGGAGGCCCCAGGCGGCGGCGCAGGCGGCTGGGGAGGGGAACCCCGCAGCGCAGGAGCCTCGGCGGCGCTGGAGGGCCGCTCCGGAGGGCAAGGCTGGGAGCTGCGGTAGGCAGAGAGCCCTGGCAGGGGCCGCTGGCGGCGTCGAGAGGAGGAGAGGGTGCCGGCGGCGCTAGGAGGAGGCGGGGAGGGGGGGTAGGGTTAGGGTTTGGGTGGGATACGGGAACCCCGGTCTAGGACCGTTGCTCCGATACCATGTTGGGAGAAACGTTTTTCATATCATAGAAGAGACCCTAGGGCTCTCTTATATAGGAGAAAAGCCGTGGGTTAATTACATAAGAGAGACATACCAGAAATAGAAAACTAACATAATTATCTCAACAACTACCATAATTATCTCAACAATCTCAACAGTTGACGATAGTATGGTTACAGGAGATGATGAGCAGGACATTTAAGGTGCCAATGACTTCCTAGGCCAGCAGTTTGTGACCAAGGACCTTGGACATTTACGTTACTTCATTGGACTTGAGTTTGCTAGGAAGCAAGGGGATCATGTGATGACCTGGAGGAAGTACGTTATAGATCTTCTTTCAGAGACATGCATGGCAGATTGCAGACCTGCCACTACTCCTCTTGACCCAAGCATGAAGCTCTATGATGATGATACTGAGGAGGTTGACAAGATAGGGTATAGAGAGCTTGTTGGCAAGCTACTATATGTGACTATTACCAGGCCCGACATATCATTTATCGTGAGCAAAGTAAGTCAGTTTATGGAGCAGCCCAGACAGGCACATATGCATGCAATCCATATGATTCTGAGATACTTGAAGACTTCGCCTGGTACTGGACTTCTTTTCAGCAGAGGCACATCTCTCTCAGTTACAACATGCGCGGATGCATATTATGCGGGGTGTCCAAAGGATAGAAAGTCTACATCAGGCTTTGATGTGTTCATAGGAATTCTCTTGTTCATGGAAGAGTAAGAAGCAGACTGTGGTTGCCAGATCAAGTGTTGAGTCAGAATACAAGGCCATGGAACAGGCTAGAATAGAGATGATCTGGGCCAAATCTGTTCTTATTGACCTAACTATAGAGGTGCCTTTTCCCATGCACCTCCAATGTGATAATCAGGCTGCTCTTTTCATTGCAAACCTAGCCTTTCATGAGAGGATGAAGCACATAGAGGTGAAGTGTCACTACACTCGTGACATGATATAGAAGGGTATTCTCGCCGCTACGCATGTTAGCTCTGGAGACCAGACAACAGATGTACTTACAAAGGCCCTCGTGAAAAGACCTTATCAGAGATGTTGCTCCAAGCTGAGTCTGATTGATATCTACGTTCCATCTTGAGGGAGAGTGCTGAGATATTTGTTATCTTTATTATTGTTTTTGTCTCATTTTTTATTTCTCTTTTCTTCTTTCTGTGATTTGCCCAATAGGTTCCTCTCCTATATAAGAGAACCCTAGGACCTCTCATAATTTAATTCAGTTCTTTTCAATCATAAACATCAATGATAGGTTTATCTCTGATAATAAAATCATTGAGGCACATATCTCCGACTTTTCAAGAATTTATGTAAGCAGGAGCACCAATTTGTATGTTTGTTCCATTTTACTGGAACTGGGTATGGCTTTGATCAAGAAGTTTTTTATGGGAATTTTGCTATTTCCTAAATTCGAAAAGCGATCTTTGATCTCATACGTGAGAAAGTACCGGGTCCAAATGGTTTCTCTATTAATTTCTATCAGGACTTCTGGACTGAAATCCAATTCACTTTCGAAGCAGCATGCCTTCTCTAACGACCCAGTTTCGATGGATACTGTGGACATCATTGCTTCGGCCAGCTATGGCATTATCTCCCTAATTCCCAAGAAAGATCATGTCATGCATATAGAAATTTTTGGGATCACCCTTGTTGACGGTTAAAAGAAGATTATTTCTATGGCAATTGCTAATAGATGCAGACACATTATGGATCATTATATTCCAAAAAAAACATGTGTGCCTTCCTTAAAGACATGTCAACTATAGATTGTGTTGCATCTGCAAGCGAGATAATTGTCAATAGGCGGCTACGCAGGGTTAATGGCATGATAATGAAGATGAACTTTAAAAAGGCTTTTAACTCCGCTAATTAGAGATTTCTTCTTAAGACACTTAAATCACTCTGTTTTATGAGCAACTTTGTTATTTGTATCAAAAAATGTTTATTATAACCACAAGCTTTTTGTCAAAGTCTAACTTTGATACATCACTTTTGTGCCCTAGTAAGGGAATAAGTCAAGGTGACCCTTTATCACCTCTCTTGTTCATAACTATGTTCATTCTTCACATAATGCTCCACAATGTTCAATACAATGGCAGGATTAAAACATATCGCATGCCTGATGGTGAGATTGGAGTCTCTAGTTTACAATATGCATATGACATCCTCGTATTTGTTGAAAATGAGGAGTCATCTATTCGTAACTCCTTTCTCATCAATACATGAATGGCATCCTCTGTTGAAAATAAGGAGTCATCAACTCATAACTCATTTCTCAACTTGGCACTATTCTTTAAAGATAAATCTGTCAAAATTCTCTTATCGGTTGTCAAAGCAGGGATGTGTTCCGAAGTGTGTTCCTCATGCGGCTCTACTCAACTCAGGTCACATCAAGGAAGAGTGGCATAGACACTATCTTGGGCGGGGACATAAAACCCCTGTAAAAAAATCGGTTTAAATTTATTGACAATGCTTCCAAGAGAGTGGAAACATTTAGAGGTGTCCATCTCGCATATAATCTAAACGCATTATTATCAATGCAGCTATAGAGCCACTAATTACACAAAACTGCTCACTTTCTTTCATTGTAAAATATGTTATTAAGAAGTACGATGCTATTGGAGCTAATTTTCTTTGGAATGGTAATTAGAGAAAACATAGACCAAAGCTTACTTCATGAACCTCGATATGTGACTGAAAAAATATGGTGGTTAAGGGGTGATAAGCATCAGAGCATTAAACCTTGTGACCCTCGCGAAGAACTTATGACTTATACTTAGTTACAAGGATGAAGCAAGCCCCTGGTGGGCATCACTGATTCAGTCAAGGAAGAATTGGCTCGGCACTAAAGTCTGCTTCAAGGCTTCTTCTCCTTTATTGAAGGATTGCAAAAGCATGTAAAGTTCTCAAGGTGGGACTCCATTGTGATATTGGTGATGGAAAAAAAAACTCATCGTTCCGGTTCCAAGATTAGTCATGAGGATGAGATGTCGATCAGGCATCCCTTGGCGTACAACTTTGCTAAAACAAAAATCTATCCTTCTGTGAGGCTCTTATTACACGCAATTCATCATCCAACTGAACCAAGGCACTTAGGATCAATGTAGATAAGCTTAATCCTATCGTTGGTTACTCTTCCCCCTTTGATTACCAGAGGATTACCCTCGAAGATGGACCATCCTCTTCTTTTTTCTAGGGCAAAAATTTCTTCACGATAAGCTCTTGCTACCAACATCTTACGTTTGGAGGTGTTATTGATCTAATTAGTCAATTTTATTAGAACCCAATAACACCACGACCTATTGGTTCTATCTTGGCTTTTCTTTAGGAAGAAACTACTGACCCAAGAAGTACTTATGATTAGGGGTACCAGTCTTGCATTAATATGTTACTTGAGTTGAGAAGAATCAATTGACCATGTTATGATTAATTGTGTCTACTATAACGATTTTATGAATTCCATACATCAGGATGCACTACATTAGGCAATCTCCAATATTTATCTCATCAGAGGTCATACCAATCCTTTGAATTTTCAGATTACTAGCTGGTCAACACTGGCCCATACGGTTATCTGGCAATCTCGGCTCGAAAGATGTCGAAGATACTTGGAAGAAAGATCTTCCAACCCTAACATTGTTTTCAGGCCGTCTCTCAAGTTTCTTACTAACTCGAACTATCACTGCGACTATTTGCAGGATTATCTTCAAAAATAGGCTCCATGAGCCTAGACCATGGGGAAAGTAGCGGGTGTGATCCAGCATCTTGGTGTGTTTGGAATGATGTCTAGTCTTTTTTGGCTGTGGGGATCTCTGTTATTCCCTCCAATGGATGGTGGTCTCTGGTTTTTTGGCTTCTTGATTTCTATTACTTTGAACCATGTTCTTGTGAAGTAATTTCTTTGTGGTTGTTTACCTTTTGTACCCCCAGGTATGTCGGATGGTTGGGGATTATAACCCCTCTCTTGTTTATGATGGGTGAAACTTTGTCACAATGGTTTGCAGAACTGCTTCTTTTATCGATTGTGCTTGTTTGCCTGTGCAAAAAAGTTCTTTTTGGACATCATTAAACAATGTGATGCCAATTATCCAGACATCTAACAAATCAAAAGGCAATCATCAATTTATTACATACATATGAAGCAATCCGACCATCTTAGGAGGAGAAAGGAACAAGTAGTGGATGCCCATTCAAGTATAAAGAGTGAACACAATGTCATAAGCCATCGTAAAGTTGGAACGGATCTAGATTGTTTTTACAAATCTTTGTAAGCGGAGATGAGGTGTGATAATGCTATGAACATAGTGAACAAATCCATGTAAAAGAAGTGCATTAAGCATGTGGAGTCAATTTTCACTTCATTAGAGACATCATACACAGAGGTTCACTCTGAACTTCCGGCGTCTCCTCAACACATCAAACAACAAACATACTCACTAAGGTGATTCCAAGTGCAATATTTGAACATGTTGTGACAAACTGAGCACAAAGGATATCTTTATTCCAGCTTGATGGGGAGTGCTAAGGTTTGAGTCATATCCTTTTTGGAACACTTAAGGTCATTTTACCTTTTACTGTATTCACCAAAAGACTAATATCTCTAAATCCAAAGTACTAAGGCTCTCATGTCTATATATCAAAGAATGTTATTCCACAAATACCCTTAAAGGTAATTATAAAGTTTTGTTAAAAAAGAACTAAAACATTCCCCAATACATGAAGCAATATTCTGAAAATGCAGCTAGCAGCGCTTACCCAACGTCATGATAATAACACAAAATATTCATAAAAATTAAAAGATCTGGCTGCTTCCCAGATCAGTGTATAAAATATGAAATGTCTAAGCATCTTAACATCTTCTAGAATGAATGTTAATGTGCATCGTCTTTTCTATTCCCTTACTTACATGGCCACTGCACCAGTGATCATATATCCGTAAAAAACATACATAATTTAAACCAAATTATCAATGAAAGGATAACCACATAATGGAAATACCTGGACATTAATAAAATGCAATCCAGCAACCAATATAGGGAAGACGGGAGCACATATACCATGAGGAAATTCAGTTAGATTTTGGAACCACAGAGCACCACCCTGAAAGTAGACATCTGTTATGATCCAAGATGTGTGAGAGAATATAAATGTGACATTCAAATTTCCAGTGGATGTTAACTAAAAAGCACTTCGCAAGGGAGTCTAAGATACTATAATTTCTGTAGGTTCATTCTATGCAAAAAGAAAAATGGCACCTTCCCAGTAATTTCCGTAACACCCAAGCAAAGCAAATAGCAACCTGTAAAATGCATTAAACTGTTGTGTTCTACATTTTATGTGAAGCAGTAAAGATTGCTTTGGATTCTCTTAGCCAACTTTTTTTCAAAGCCAAAGAAAGATCATTCAAATTACCCACCAAAGGACGACACATTCATATTTCACAATGATAACAGGAGTGTGGAGCTCTTTATATAGCCTCACTAACATGCTAAAGTCCTAGCAATAAGTGATGTCGGACTAAACATGATGGTGTGGTAATTGGACACTAGTAAAATCCAATTAGCCACCAAGACATTCTTCAATACTTCTCCTTAAGCTAGAGCATGCAATGTTCACCTTAGACAAATATAAAGAAGGCACTCATTCACACACTTAATACATTTTTTTAATCTGTCACGCGCTGAAACATGACATTGCAGATAATATCAACTCAAATACTCTATCAGTTGTCGTTGCGGATGCTGCTTCTCACGTCATGCTGGCGAGGAGGAACTGGAGGGATGGAGTGTGAATGATGATCTATAGAGAACTTTTGATTGACAACCGACTCGTGTGCTCCGCATCAATTAGAGTAATCAATACTAGAATGAGTTTCCTTCATGGAGTACTCTGGCTCACAACATGTCGAAGACTGCACAACATGTGGAGGACTGAAGACCGATATATCTTTCTAAAGAGATTAACAAAGAAAGCCGTGGGAATATCCTTATCTAGATCGGAGAAATAGGCCACTCTCATAGGGACCTCGGGAGGATCTTGTATGGAATTCACTATCACTCAAGGATAGAGCTTGTAGTGAGTGTCTAGAAAATAGGTTACTCTAATGTTGAGTGCCTCAAACAATGGTAGGACCTGAAACCTCTACTCAATACTCGCCTTTTCTCCCATACTCGACAAAGTTGGGCGAACAAACAAAAAGGGGAAAAACATTTTTCAATCACATTTTGTGTCTATTCATTATCTTCTTTTTTTCAAGCCATCATCTTTTTTCCTTGGCAGTCTCCATCATTCTCTTTCTCTATCCCATTCATTTTTGTGGATTATTGCCTCTTTTTTTCGTCAAAAAATTTTTGTATGTACAGCGTTCTATTTTTCCTTGCAGTTGCAGCCCAAGTGGGCCAAAAAATCACTCCTCTTTTTCAGATTTTTGGTCTGGTTAGGCCGTTTTCTTTGGACCTCTCCTTTTTTACTACAGTTTTGGCCCATTGGACATAGAATAACATAAAATAAAAAAATAAAACACTCAGTTAAAGAAAGTAAGGGCATCATGCCTAATGCTCTATGTAGGTCCCAATGGGAACACAACTCCTCGATCTGGGTTTTGATGACCCAAAGGCGATGGTTGTTGGTATAGTCGCATGCGTAAGAGGCGGTGCTAGTGTTGGCAGTAAGGGGCGCATCGAGGAGAGCACGTGAGAGAGACATTGGGGTCATGTGACAAGCTCTGGTGATGCGGTCGTGCGGGAGGTGTGCTAGGGTATAAGGGTTCCAGTGTTGATCAACTGCTAAGGCAGGAACCTCGCACGAGAGAAAAAGCATTGCACTTAGAGATGGTGTGCTTGGAAGAATCTTTCAGGCCTAGAATAATCGTGCATAGAGATGTAGGAACCCGGTATTGCTAACTGGAATTAGACATGAGTGAGGGGAGAGGGCCTTCACGAAATCTGTGAGGGAGTGTTGTGCAGAAAGGAAAGATGGTGCGTACAGAGGGTTGCTTCAAGTGTGGTGGCGCGAGAGGTGTGCTAAGGGTTGTTGCACACAGGTAGGCCTCATGTGATAGGTCCTCCTGTTACATGCCACTACTCTGATTTCTAAAGAACCATTCCTTTAAGAACCATGTAGAGGGAGGTGCCAACAATGCTACCTCCTTTGAATAGAACATAACCCTAGGCCATTACATGCACCTGACTTTAGGGGTTAAGAACCTATATCGTGGCAACATTGTCGATGTGCATATCACGTGAACAAAGCATAAACTTTAAAGAACACATGGAAGAATCAAAAGTTTAGGTTAATTCAATATAAGGTTCATCTTCCGATACATTAGTTGAAACCTATACATGATTTCTATCATGTTAACATATATTTTTGAAGGGGTCATTGATACTAGATCCGGTCAAATATTAAGCCATCATGCATAGATAACCAATCTCCCTATTTTTTATTAAAGTTTCCATGTAAGCTATAGATAAATAAAAAATAGGGAGATTAGATATCTATGCATGATGGCTTAATATTTGACCAGATCTAGTAACACCGATTCATGCAAGGTCACTCAACTATAGAAGCTATCCACTTGTTGAGAGCAACAAAGATTTATGGAGATAAAAGGAAGAACCTTAGGATTTTAATTGATTTGGAGAAGGTTTATGATTCAGTCCCACAGAAGATATTATGGAGAGCTTTTGAGAAGAGACAACTACTTATCATATGCATTAACCTTATAAAAGATATGTATGATGGGGCTTCATCTCGTGTAAGGATTCAGTCTGGAAAGACTGACTATTTTGACATCAACATCAATCTGCATCAAGGTTCAGCTTCAAGTCCATTCCTTTTTACTTTGATTATTATCGACGAGTTATGGATACTTATATAAAAAATAGGGTGATTAGAAATTTATGCATAATGGCTTAATATCTGACTGGATCTAATATCAATGATTCATGCCAGATCGCTCAACTATTGAAGTTATCCACTTGTTGAAGAGAACAATGGAGATTTATAGAGATAAAAGGAGGAACCTCCCTATGATTTTTATTGATTTGGCGAAGGCTTTTTATTCAGTCCCATGAGAGATATTGTGGAGAGTTTTAGAGAAGAGACAATTACTTATCCAACACATTAACCTTATAAAGAATATGTATGACGGGGCTTCATTTTGTGTAAGGATCTAGTCTGGAAGACTGACTATTTTGACATCAACATCGATGCGCATCAATGTTCAGCTTTGAATCCATTCCGTTTTATTTTGATTATGGACGAGTTAACTAGTTCATTCCCCTTTTTAATCAATGTTTCCTTTTTTCGTAATCATTTTTTTTTTAATTTCTCCATATTTTTTCAAACAAACCTCCTCACATTTTCATCGATCTATAGATGGAGAAGATGGCATTCAGAAGAAAGACTCTTTCAGATACTTGGTATCTATTTTGCAACATGATGGGGAAATTGATGGAGATGTTACTCATACAATAAATGCATGATAGATCAAGTGGAGAGGAGTCTCTATTGTTTTCTGTGATATGGAAATTCCTTTGAAAATCAAATGAAAGTATTATAAAGCAGCCGCGAGACCTGCTATGCTCTATGGATATGAATGTTGGCCTGTAAACCATAAACATGTGCAAAGAATGACGATAGCAGAATTGAAAATGCTAAGGTGGATGTGTAGTCATACACGAAAAGATTGGATTTTGAATGATACGATTAGAAGAAAAATTGGTGTAGCTCCAATAGAGGATAAACAACAACAACAACAAAGCCTTTTCCCACAATTAAGTAGGGTCGGCTACATGGATTCTTCGCCTCCATTCAGATCTATCTTGGGCCAATCCCGGGCTTATATCCACAAAACTAAGATCCCTTCGATACAAGAATACATGGATTCAAGAATGCATCAACAACAACAACAACAAAGCCTTTTCCCACAATTAAGTAGGGTCGGCTACATGGATTCTTCGCCTCCATTCAGATCTATCTTGGGCCAATCCCAGGCTTATATCCACAAAACTAAGATCCCTTCGTATGGTCTCTTTCCAACACTTCTTGGGACGTCCTCGCCCTCTCTTAGCTGGCTCAACATCCCAACACTCGCATCTCCTAACTGGTGCATCAGCTGATCTTCTTTGCAAATGTCCAAACCATCTTAAGCGGCATGGCCTCAAATTTCAGTGAAATTCAGTCGAATTTCCGTCGAATATCGATATCCAGTCGAAATCGAAATTCGACCGAAATGACCGAAATATGGGGACCCTAGTACAAAAAATGACCAAAATGACTGAAATTCCGGTCGAAATTCCACCGAAATTCCATCGAAATTCTGTTTTGGTCGATACCGAAATGGTGACAGAAACCGACATTTAGGGCCTTATTAAGTGGTTTTCTCGCATCTTATCCTCGATCGGAGCTACGCCAACATTCTTTCTGATTGCATCATTCCGAATCTGATCTTTACGTGTGTGTGTGTGTGTCCACACATCCACCTTAGCATTTTCATTTCTGCTACATTCATTCTCTGCACATGTCTATGGTTCACAGGCCAACATTCAGATCTGTAAAGCATAGCAGGTCTCACGGCTGCTTTGTAAAACTTTCCTTTAATCTTTAAAAGAATTTTCTTATCACAGAGAACAGCAGAGGCTCCTCTCCACTTTAACCAGCCTGTATTTATTCTATTAGTAACAACTCCATCAATTTCCCCATCATGTTGCAGAATAGATCCCAGATATCTAAAGGAATCTCTCTTCTGAATGTTGTCGTCAAGCTTGCAAAAGTCGGCCGACTAGGCCGACTAGTCGGTCCGACTAGTCGAGTCGGGGGGTAGCCGACTCGACTAGGCCTAGTCGGCCCTTAGTCGGTCCACCCGACTAGTCTGGTCGACTAGTCGGCCTAGTCGGCCGACTACTCGGCCGACTTTTACAACAACTTTTTTTTATTTTTTTTTATTTTCACTTTTTTTTAAAGCAAACACATTCTAATATGCTGAATGTTATATTTAATGTCAATTACTTATTTTGTTTCATCATGATGTCATATAAAATGTAGAAATATATGTATATACATACGAATATATGTATAAAAAACTGATTTATATATGTAAAATAATTAAAAATTCAAAACCGACTAATGACCGACTAATTCCGACTAGTCGCCCGACTGCCGACTAATCCTTAGTAGGTGACCCCGCCGACTGAATACCGACTACCGCTTTCTGCAACCTTGGTTGTCGTCACCAATCTTCACCTCGATTCCTTCACCATTGCTTCCATCAAAGGTGCACTCCATATATTCCGTCTTGGCCCTACTTATACGAAATCCTTTAGTCTCCAACTCATGTCTCCAGACCTCAAGTTTCTCATTTATTCCATCTCTAGTCTCGTCAATTAACACAATATCATCAGCAAATAACATACACCAAGGTAACTCATCCTGAATGTGACTGGTCAACTCGTCCACAATCAAAGTAAAAAGAAATGGACTCAAAGCAGAACCTTGATGTAAACCAATGTTGATGTCAAAATATCCAGTCCTCCCAGACGGGGTCCTTAAACAAGATAAAGCCCTATCATACATGTCCTTTAAGATAGGGTGGGAAGCCATTTACAAAGGAACTCAGTTGACGCATCAGTTAGACGATGTGAGATTCGGGATGTTGAGCCGGTTAAGATAGGGTGGGAAGGCCCAAGAAATGTTGGAATGAGACCAATCGAAGTGAACTTAGTTATTTAGATCTAAGCCTAAAAATGAATCAAGATAAGCAAGAATGGAAGAAAAGAATGCTTAATATGGGAAAAGGCTTTGTTATTGTATCAATGTAAGTTATAGGTAGATTCCTAACATGATAGAGATATCTTTTTTTGAAAGAAAAAAGGAGCATCCACTGTATAGGTGATTGCCCAAAAACTTCACCACTAATCACAATTTTAAAGTACAAGACTACGACAAGCCTAACATAATTACACTCACATTTTTTTGCCAAAGCCCTTGCATACGCAATTATACTATCACAAAAAAAGTTCATTATGAACTATTACCCCATTCCTAGCCAACAACAATACTTAAACTGGAACAATTAGAGCAGTTATATCATTTTATGAACCCCTCCAATTCAGTCAATGATTTCCCATAATCTCGCATCTCAGTCCATCGCTACTTGTGTAAGCCCAGATCTCGTCTAGACCTCCATGGAACCATAGCAAGAGAAAAAGAGTTGATCAGCATCCTCAACATTACCCAAGCACTTGGTACAAGCTACGATTGTGGTTGGAAAAAGATGAGCACGCCAAGCTCCCGACATAAGGCTACCACTTTTCATAACCAAAGAAAGACCTTAGCACACATGGGGGTCTTCCACTTCCCATTCTTCTACAGTCTTTTGCACATCCACCAGGATCAAAGGGTATTGAACCCTTGATGGACCTATAAGCTTTACCAATAGAGAAACGTCCATCAAACCATCTTCAACAATAACGTCCTTCCAAGGGGCCCTCTTAGTCCTCTAGAGCCGTCAGCATCTCCAATAAGTAGTTCACACTTTGATCAAAGAAATCAGATCTAAACGAAGGAAAAAAGGATGTTCCATTACAAATGTCAGCAACAGTAACATCTGGACCCGTAGTTAGGGTCGCCAAACCAGGAATCTTGAAGCCAAATCCTCATTCTGACCAGTCACCGTGTCAAAAACGAAAACCTCTCATGTTATAAATTATCTCACATCATGCATCACTGAACAGATTCCACACCAGAAGTGAGAGGGGACCGTACCCAACTGATATTATCCGACACGGCCACGAACACCCCGTAAATCTTGCACACAAAAGAATAAACCAAGTTGTCACAGTCACTTTGGCTACAAGTGATCCCCTTGGACATCAAGGCTTGTTTATATCCTCCGGACTGTAAATCACAAGGCCTCCATCCTCCTTGGGTCGTGTAACAGCCTTCTAATCAAGCAAAGTCAATCTCTTAGACTCACCTGAAGACGACCAAGAAAAATGCCTCATAATAGTTTTAGGGCTTCTAGATACCAGTGGGAAGAAACCTAGAGGAGAA
Organism: Ottelia alismoides; assembly: GCA_037367405.1. Classification (NCBI taxonomy): domain Eukaryota; kingdom Viridiplantae; phylum Streptophyta; class Magnoliopsida; order Alismatales; family Hydrocharitaceae; genus Ottelia; species Ottelia alismoides. The sequence goes on along the minus strand of JAZKJV010004227.1, from coordinate 90,617 downwards.
AAATAAAAGAGGATGGTTAAAAGGACTGACTATAGAACATGGCTTCCACCTCTCGACAAACAAGTCGCCTTCCAGCTAGCAAGATTCTTCTCCAGCTTCTCGATTAGGGGGGACCATCCAATCCGCCTCAGTCTACCTCCGACTTGAGGATGAAGATAGCGCAAAGGTAGCTCAAACTTTGGCAACCGCAGTCATCCCATACATAAAGCAATTTCATTCTCACGAAAACCAAAAGCCACAAATTCATATTTGTCTCTATTCAGCATCAAACCAAAAACTAGACCAAAGAAGTCAAAACCATCAACATACCCTATAACTCTCAAGCCAACTTCTGCTAAAATAATAGTATCATCTACATACTAGAGGATAGGCAGTGACAGCTCCTCCATTGAGTAGCCACGACAGAAGCCACCAAAAAAACTGCACGGTCAACTATTCTCATCAATGGGGCCAAAGGGCAGCCCTGGAGAACCTCACATTGAGGCTGAAAGTAGTTCCCCTTGGGTTGTCCATCGACCATGATCACACATGATGCATTTGTTATACACTTTTTCATCCATTCAATCCAGGCATCGGAGAAACCTCGCTAGAGCATCAATGCACACAACAAACACCAACCGACACAATCATAAACTTTTGAAAAAACAATCTTGCACAAAACCCATCTTTTCTTCTGCCTCCACTAGTCAACCACAACCTCTGAAGCCAAAACCACGTTGTCCAGCATCCGCCTTCCGAAAAGGAAAGCACTCTACATTGGTGATATGATGCCGCCTAGAACATCTCGTAACCGGTTCGTCAGAAGCTTAGCTACAATCAGATAAACATCGTGGGAAACCGCTGTGGCACAGATCTCCTCCACCCATGTAACGACATCCTTCTTTGGGAGCATGAACAATAACGAGCAATTCAATCTTCAAAATTGTGATTCCCAGACGCAAACTCTGCAACCATAGCCATCAGCTCACCAGACACCAACTCCCAAACTCCTTGAAAGAGAAAACCAAAATCCACCTGATCCAGGACAACCGACAGGGTTTTGAGCGAAGACTGTCCTCCTAACCTCCGGCTCATCAAAAGGTATAACCAAACTATCAGCCTCGTACTCAAAAATCCATCTAACAACAGACCAAGCCACCTGGAGCCCTTGTTATGACATTCTCCATAGCATATTTCTAATGTAATCAATCACCACTCATGGCATTGTGACTTCGTCCCGAAAGACACTGCCACCCACTTTAATGGAGTGCACTATGTTTCGACACTACGTCTACTAGCAACTACATGGAAGAATCGTGAGTTTGTATCTCCTTCCTTCAGCCATTTCCATTGTGATCTCTGCATGCACTCGACTTCCCGTTTTTTATCATATTCCTTAATAATTTTCTACATAATGCCACTGCAAATCAAGTCATGCTCACCGAAGTCTCTATAATCCTCCAACGCATCCAGCGTTATCGACTCCTTCTGAATATGCACCCTCCGTTGCACTCTGTTCTCCCATACTCCTTTTTGAAAGCCCCATGCTTCGTAGCCAATCGTTGGGTTGTAGAGCCCACCACCACCAGCCCCGTCCAAAAATAAGAGACTAGATCCTTGAAACTCTCCTCCAATAGCTAAGAGCGCTCAAACATGAAGTAGGAAGAGATGCCCTTAAAGACCCAGCGCCCACATACACACATATCTTGAAATCAAGATTCTAAAAATCTTGAACTAGATATTTCAAAAAATCTAGAAGTCAATAAATTATTCTTTAGAGTTGGATTCTAGCAATCAAGAATTGGTTTGCGATTGTTGGTTAAGGAGTTGGACTCCCCAACCAACACGGACCTTCCAATCTCCTCCATAGAAAAGGAGGGTGGACATAGGATTTCATATGATACCCTAGCCAACATCCACACTATTTTAGACTATGTTTGGATGCATGGATAAACTGGTAGAAGGTAACTTCTTTTGGAGGGGTAAGATGATGGGTAAATTGTTTGTTCATTTTATTGTTTAGGTCGTAGTGTAGTTGTCAGTATGTGTAGATGTGATGTGACTTTTATTGGAGTTCAAAAGAATGATTGATTGTTGATTCTTTTCTTGTATCTTTTATATAATAAGATGTAATAGTATAATATTTTTTATTTAAATAGAAAAGGGAGAAAGATGATATTAATGGAGATTTGATTAAAAGAAGAGAGAGAAAGCAGATACTGACAGGGATTTGATTTAAAGAAGAGAGATAGAAATGGATATTAGTGGATTTAATTGAAGGAAGGGGGTTGGTAGGGCCCACGTGTGATGTTTAATGTGAGATTATTGAACAAAATATCAAAATTAACATCTGGTGTTCAGTCCAAACAAACAAAAAAACGGATGGTCACAATTTTGTCCGCAATCTCATTGTAACTCAATCCAATTTAAAGTTTGATGGTCGCAACTCACTAATTTGAATTTTGATGTCGATTTCATATGCCATGAGGTTTGAGTTTATAATGAATTTATTTTATTTCATATTTTCAATGTTTTCCTACATTATGTGATGTGGTTATATGATTAGAGATAATAGTTGTTTAGCCACGTAATGGTTTTTCGAAAATGAAATTCTTGGATTCCAGTGGTAATAAAAATCCATAATAACTAATGAGAGTGAGTTATGAGACAAAATATTTTTTCCAAAACTAAGAATTCTGGCATATTTAAATCGGTGTTTTTGAAACTGGTTGGAGTAGCCGGTCTGATCGGTTCAATCGATAAATCGAACATGGGTCAGTCTGATTATCAAAGTTTCACCGATTCAGTTCAAATAGGATCTTTTTTATCCAACCACTAGTTCAATTGGGTATCTGGAATCCACTTCAATCATGTTCAACCCGAATTCAAATTTGATTTTATTCAAAAATGAATTAAACCTATGACCTTTAGTAACCCAACACATGTTACTAACCAGCTCAGCCACAACCACTTCTTCGTGATCTCAAATATTATTATTCTATTATCAAGCTATAAAGTATTTAGTTCACATATTATATATATATAGTATTTAATGTTGTGTATGTTAAAACATTGTACATGTAATGTAAGCCATTAACACTATCAACATTTTTAATAGTTGTATGTAAAAGTATGTATCACATCATATATGTATCTGTATAGATAATTAGATATTGCATATGTTATGTACCTATCTTTATATATTTTGTTTATTTGCATGGGTTTGTTTTTATCTATGCGGTTGTGTATGTATACATATGTATTTACAACATATTTTTTGACAAACAAAAAGGACCTCACCGTGAAAACTGAGCATCCTATCTCATATTTTCATTAAGAAAGATGGAGTACAAATGTTACAAGGACCCGAATAAAAGAGCACTTTCGAGTGTTCAAATACTTTCGAGTGTTCCACACAAGCCACATTGCCCAAATCACAGTAACTACCCATAATCTTCATTTCTCCGTGCCTCTCCGACCACTGCTAATAGATTTCTGAAAAGCCTCAGAGAGTATGTGATATCGCTTTAAGACAAGCAGTCTCCTATGAGGGTAAAAGTGTTCCTTTGGCATCTCAAAAAAATGACGCATCTTGATCGCTATCATAAGGGCAAGACTTCAACATGGAACATATGTGGGTTGCACATGATGCGAGGAGGCACGAGAGGACATCAGTCACAAGTTCTTTACTTACATAGTCTCGAGAGATAATGCCACGGTCGAAAACATCAGCAGAACAAATGACCTCGTATGCTTTTTTGATTGAAAAGTGCCTATCACGCCAAACCCATAGGTCCACTCCTACTGAGTTGGCCATCGCAGCTAGCAAGTTAGACATGTGCAAGAAGTCCTCCAATCATTGATATGAGAACTGAGATCAAAAAAAGGTGTTGAAGCACCCTCAGACCAATAGGTCGTAATTATTACATGATGGTTGATAGTCGAAGCAAAGAGCTATGGGTAGCAAACACACAATAGTCCCTATTTATTACACGCATTCGTCAATACCAAATCAAAACCTGATTGCATACATTATCACAAGTCTGAAGGAGGAGACAAACTCGGGGAGCAAAATGCAGATACCTCTCCAGAAAGTTGGTGGGGATATTAACAATTCCCTTTCCGCAACCAAGCAAGCCCTGACCCCATAAATTGATTGCACCATTCTCGTAAGGAGATCTCTATCATCTCCCCAAATCTGAGCAATCCATTTCGCTAGCAGGGCCTTTTCATCTGCTTCAACTTAAGGACACCAAGATTACCCTTACTCAGGTTGTGTAACATCCATTGCGTTAGCATAGGTCTATCTCTTCAACTAAGCTCCTTATAGTGCAAATTGTAGCTCCAACCGCAACGTCCCCAATTATCTAAACTCCATCGATCAAAATTGAGTGGATGAAACTACGATGATGATGGCAGTTGGCCATAGTATGAACAAAATTGGTGTTTATGACACCTTCAACCACCTCTACTTTGATTGTCGCCTCCACTCCACCTCAACTTTCTTGTTTTCATTGGAAACAACCTTTTGATGCATGGTGTTGATTGCAAGCGCTTCCTCTATAAGGTCCATATCATCCTCAATGTGATACAGACAGGATATCTCTGATTAAGTGGTGTCCCTTAGCTCCTTTCACTTTTTGTCGGATGTTTAATTTATAAGACATCAGAAGCTTTTGCACGCCGAAGAGCTTCTAAACTAAATTTTGAGTGATCAAACTCGCCCCTGCTCAGCAACCATCTGTCGAAAGCCCTCATCTAAGATCCATACGTTCTCAAAGATCTCAAAGGCGCTCAATCTTCAACACTCCAAACTGATGGGTCGCGGTATGATCTCGACCTCAGAAGTGCCACCACGGAGGCAAACGAGAGCCACTCCACTATACCGGACAAGACCAAGAAAAGGGCTAATTCGAAAGTTGGAAGAAGTGTTCCTCCATGTGTATTTCCCCTTCAACATACGTGGATGAAAATGTGCATATATAGATATACATATTATTTAAAAAAAAGAATTTCATGCTAATATATGCACTTATATGCACTTAGAAATTTGGATAGATGACTGGCCCATGTGCTCTATAGTACGTCTCTCAGCATCTCTTTGACTAAGAAGAACCAACAAAGGAGGCATGGAAATATAAGATATATTTTTAAATTGTTTGGCAAAGATTAAGAAGCTCTTAACAAAATAGTTTTCAAGCAAAATCAACCCACCCAACTTTCTAAAAAAACATCTTTGCAACTTTTAACTTCTGTAAATAGTTAAATTTACATATAATCTTTTGCTACTATTTAGAATTTTCTTATCACAAATTTGAAAATAAAGAATAGTTGTGGATTTTGCAGAAAACAGTCAGATCCTCACATAGTCAAATGAAAATAAATCAAACTTCATTTCAGTTCACAAGTGAATTTTTTAAAGATCGTGATGTGAGAAATTTCATATTATGTAGCTCATCTTCATAAAATCAAATGAACATAAAGTAAAAGTGCAAACTAGCAACATGTGCAAACTACACCGCGTATACGTGGAGGAGCTCCAATTTCTCGGTCGCGTCTTGATCGGTTCCTTGCTTCCAACGAGCTTTTGGAGGCCTTTGATCTTGCCTCGGTGGAGGCAAAGCCGCAAGGGTGCTCGGATCACGACCCAATTATTTGGTGCTCGGGGGAGGCTCATGTGCAACGGGGGTTGTTCAGATATGAAAAATGTTGGCTGTTGGAGGAAAATTTTAGGGGCTTGGTGGAGGCGCAATGGTCGGAGGCGGTCGTTTCGGGGTCTGTTGCGTCTCGTCTTGCTCAAAAGCTATCTTTGTTGCGGGTCCGGTTATCAACCTTCAAGAGGGAGTCTAGAGCGGCCAGATGTGCCGCAAGGGTGGGCGTGGAGGAGACTATCCCGCATCTCGACGTGCTTGGGGATCACAGGGATCTCTCGGAGGAGGAGCTAGCCGACCGCGCTGCTGCCCAGTTGATGGTTGCTCGGGAGGGATAAGAAGCGCGTGACGGAGTGGAGGCAGCGTTCGAGGAGCATTTGGCTTCGGGAGGGGGACGCGAATACCTCTTTCTTTCACTGTATGGCTAGTGGGAGGCGCAGGGCGAATGCGTTGCGGTCCATCGCCATTGGGGGGACTCGCGTAGAGTGAAATAGATAGATGGGGAGGGCTATTGCAGAATATTTCAAGGGGTGTGTCGTCTTCGACTATCCTGAGGCTGTGGAGGTGGTTGGGCACGGCACGCGTGTGGTGGCGGGCGCACACGTTGACTTGTCGGTTCGTGATTTGACCCTGGAGGAACTCAAGGATGCGGTGTGGGAACTTAACAGTGATGTGTCCCCTGTCCCGAATGGGTTCCCGGTGGCGTTTTACAATTTTTTGGGATCTCGTGGGCCACGAGGTGTTGGAGGTGGCTCTGGAGTTTTGTCAGGGGAACGCGGGCTTCGACAGGATCAAACGCGCGCACATTATTTTGTTGTCCAAGCCGTCGGCGCCGGCCTCCATTGACGACTTTCGCCCTATTGCGGTCTCAAACGCCATTTATCTCATTATTGTGAAGGTTCTCACTACTCGGCTGTGTGGCATTCTTGGCAGTGTTGTCTCCCCGACGCAATCGTCCTTCATCCCGGGGAGGCAGATTTCTGATTGTCTCACGCTTGCGTCGGAGATCATTGTAGATTGGAAGAGGAGGGGCGTACATGGTATTCTTTGGAAGGTGGACTTCAAAAAGGCTTACGATAGCCTTGATTGGAGGTTTCTCTGGTCGGTGCTTAGGAGGATGGGGTTCCCAGAATTGTGGATTATGTGGGTGAGGCGATGTATCACCACTGCCTCGTTTTCTATCATGGTCAATGGGCGCCCAGAGGGGGGTTGGATCCAGCCGCGGAGGGGGGTGCGCCAGGGGTGCCCTCTTGCCCCTATGCTATTTATTATGGCGGCCGATGTTCTCTCGAACTTTGCAGCTAGTATGGTCAGCAGCGGCCTCTCGAGGGGCTACTCCAGAGGGGATGTGCAGATCCCTATCTTCCAGTACGTCGATGATACGTTGCTTTTTTTGGAGGGGGGTTTGGCGGAGACGAGGGGTATGGTCGTGGCTCTGGAGGTCCTCGGCGAGCTATCCGGGTTGGTCAAGAACGAGGCCAAGTCCAGGTTCGTGCCCTTCGGTCCTGCGGTCCTGGACAGCGGCGAATATGCGGAGGTTTTGGGGTCGGCGTGCTCTTCGCTGCCAATGGAGTACTTGGGGATGCCCTTGAACGTGGGGAGGACACGGCTGAGAGACTGGCTGAGGGTAGTGGAGAAAGTGGAGGCGAGATTGGCAGGATGGAAGTCCGCGATTTTATCGAGAGGTGGCCGGCTTGTTTTACTTAAGGCGACCCTCTCTTCGATTCCGATTTATTTTTTGTCCAACCGGCGGATGCCCAAGGGGATCAAGGCTCGGTTGGAGAAGCGTATGCGCGCCTTCTTGTGGGGGAAGCGGGGGGGGGGGGGGGGGGGGGGGGGGGTCGAGGGGGATCCACTTGGTTGGGCGGGAAGATATTACCTACGGGAAGGATCAGGGGGGCTGGGTATCAAGTCGCTCGCGCATATGAACGATGCCTTGCTCCTTAAGTGGGCGTGCAGGATTTGGGGGTCGGGGGAGGATGTGTACTGCAATGTGGTGCGGAGGATTTATGATGTGAGGGGAGGCTTACCTTCGCATATCTGTTGAGTTACTTCCCCCACCATGTTTTGGAGGGGGGTTGTGGAGGTGTTTTTGAAGAATATCATGCTTTTCAGACCGGTGCTTGGTGGTGGGAAATCCTTCTCCTTCTGGACGGACGAGTGGGCGGGAGGGGGACCCCTTTGCTCCCGCTTCCCGCGGTTATTTGCTTTGGCTGACGATAAATCTTGTTCGGTTGCGGCCTGCTGGATGGATGGGAATTGATGCCCAAGATTTTCCGCGAAATTCTCGGATCAGAGGTTGGAAGAGTTCTTGGCTTTGCTCGAGGCTGTGAGGGAGGTTGGGCGCCCTACTATGGGGTGCGATCACTGGTGCTGGAGGGAGACCCCGTTCACGATCAAGAAGGCCTTTGGAGCTATCTCTAGACCACCGTCGTCGCAATCGTAGGGTATTATACGGGATTGTGCCTTTCTGTGGGCTCTGAAGCTTCCAGAGCGGGTTGGCTTCTTCTTATGGCTGCTACGGAGACAGAGGTTGATGACGAGAGACCGTGGTGCCATGCTTTTAGGTATCATGTCGGACAAGTGCCTACTTTGCAATGCGGCGATTGAATCCATGGAGCATCTCTTCTTTTTATGCCCCAAGGTGATTGAGGTGTGGCAGGGGGCTGGCTTGGAATGGTGTTGCACTAATGACCTCTAGTCGTTCTGGTCTTCGCTTCAGGCTAATAAGGGGAGGCCGATGATGGAGGTGCTTTATCATGTGGCCGTGATGTGGGCGATTTGGCGGGGAAGGAATGAGTTGTTGTTCTCGGGCCAAAGGTTCTATAAGGAGAATGTGGGATCTTTTGCTAAACACCTGGTGGGGGATTGGGCGTTCTAATGGCTCTATTGTGTGTTTGTTTTTTGTTGTCCTCTCTGTACCCTGTTAATATTGAATAATTTTTTGGGGCGTGCACCGTCAAGTGTATACCCCTTGCTTCTGGATTTCAAAAAAAAAACTAGCAACATGTGATGTGTTTGGTGTACTAATTAGAACTTGAAATAGCACAAAGATAATAGTGTTGCGCTAAAAAAATCTCACGGAGAATGCCGATGATGAGTTGTCTGCGGCAAGTGCTCAGAGGGGAGACGACGAAGGCGCAGCAGTTGCTCGGAGTCGAAGGTGTAGCACATACTCGAAGTCGAAGGTGCAGCACATGCTCAGAGTTCGAGCACAGGGCGGAGCTAAGGCTCGAAGTTAGAGGTGCAGCAGGTGCTCGGAGGTCGCTAGGAGTCCAAGGAGCATTTGTTGCGGCGATGCTCAGAGGTACAGCAGTCAGCAGATGCTTGGAGGGTGCTGGGGCTAAAGAAACAGAGAGGTAATGGAGGGTTAGGGACTCGAGAGCAAGGCAATGGAATAACAGAGGTGCAACATGGGATTTGGGAGGGTTGGGGTGTACCTAGGATGTCGAGATTTTTTAAATAGGGTTAGGCCATTGCGGAATGGCAGACTGCATATTCTCTATTACATATGCGGCTGCATATGGGCTACTCAAGTCGTTTAGGCCATTTCAGCGCATATAAACTGATTACAACATATGCGGTTCAGAATAGGGTTTGAGTCCCAAATGTGGCCGCCTAAGCCGACTTTCTGAACCTTAATACTATGTATTTATGTTATAGTACAGGTTTATTTTATAGGTTCTTATTTGAACATTGCCTGAGAAAATATTGGAGCTTGTTTATATACCAATAAGAGCTCATTGAATTGTTGATAGTATATACACTTTTACAATTCTATGAATTACGTGTACATTACTTAGTTATGCAATCATTAGTCATACTAAATCAATTTGCAAGCATACATTCCTTTTTCTCTCAAAAAATAAATATTCTTTTCTTTACAAATAACTATATTATGGATTTCAAAATCATGATTCAAATATGGAGGTCTAGTGACTATAAACTTGAGCGTTGACTATGAAGTGATGATTAGTATTAAAAATCTAATCCAACCAAATTCAATCAAATCAGTCTACTGTCGATTAAATTGGACTACATTCAGACATTTACTTGATTGGACCGGATTGAACGAAGCTAAAAGTTGTTAAGGACGGATTAGACACAGATTGAACTAAGATCTGATCTGATCCATGTGCATCAATTTGCAAGTATATATCCTTTTCCTTTTCAAAAAGGTAAATATTCTTTTCTTTACAAATATCTATACTATCGATTTTAAAACCGTGATTCAAATATTGAAGTCTAGTGAGCTATAAACTTGAACGTAGACTATGAAGTGACGATTAGTATTAAAAATCCAATCCTTAACTGTGGATTAAATTGGATTATATTTAGGCATTTACTTGATTGAACTGGATTGAACAAAACTAAAAGTTGTTAAGGTTGGATTAGACACACAATGAGCTAAGATCCAATCTAATCCATGTGCACCCCTAATAAATTCATGATGCCATGCGCCCCTCCTCATATGGTCAACACATTTCCTCCTACATGACCAAATATGTCCCTCGCCTCCCTCCACCCTCCCTCATCATCGACCCATTTTCCACAAAAATCTTCTATTATCCCCGTTAATCTACCCATCCATCTTCATGGACAACCTGACAATCAACATGAGGAAAAGAGGAAAGGTAGAGAAGACAGACCCCAACAAGATCAGATGGCAACTTATAAACAGCAATGTTGATCTACACCCCTTGAGTATCCTCTCTAACCTCTCCACCACCGGGCTCCCATCCACCGTCAAAGAGGACACATCAAAAGTAGACCAATGTACATCAACGACAACTTAACATGTTTCATCCCCAATGCCCTCCAACACAATGCTGCATCAAAGTCTTTGCCAAAAGCCAACTACTTGCATGTTATAAGTAACACAACTTAGGTAATTTGCCTAACAAAGCATATCTCAGCTTGTGGGACTGACTTTGACAAGCCTATGCCAGTTCAAGCCTCAAACCCTCAGCCATAAGTTATGTGAAATACACGGGAGTGAGCTCCTTTAGAACTCCTCTAGTTAATTGAAAAAACTTTAAGGTAATCAAGAAAAGATAGGTAAAGAACGTAGCTGAAACGTGATAACAATGAGAACTGAAAAACATGACAATACTGATGAAATAACTTTTAGAAATGGCTTGCACCGGGCCTTACATTGTCAAATCCAGCATGACCATCCAGAGACATTCTTCGGATACTAGTCATCCACAATAAAAAACATGGAAACTGTGAATAAATAAAAGATCATAATCAGCACCATCACCACACTTTAGATATCAGGAGAGCAGTTCTCGAGTTGAGAAATAAAAAAAACAGAAGTATAGTGCATGTAGAAACATTAAATATGCGAAAACAATTTTCAACATGGAACCTATCATTATACAATGTATGTGTACGTGGGTGAGTGATATAAATAATCATATCAAGTAATGCCCAGCAGATCAATTGAGAGGATTGTGAAAGTGAGTGAAATAAATAATCATATCAAGTAATGCCCAGCAGATCGATTGACAGGATTGTGAAATAAATGGCCATATGAACCATACGCAAAAATAAAATCTCACCATCAACTTGTCATAGAAAATAAGACCAGTTTCCATCTTAAAGCATTAAATAGTTAAAGCATTTATATCATGTCAAAAATTTGATGCAAAAGAAATCTTCTGCTACGAAACCTGTTAGAAAATAAGAATGGGGAAGCTTTGATCAGAGAAAATGAATAACAAGAATAAACATCGACATTTTAACATGGAACCCTACTCCCTAAGGAGAGAGATGAAACCACGGGATAATGTCTCAAAGGGCTGATGTATGCATTGCACTTTCTCATCTGATACAGGAGGTCTGGGGCTCATTATATAGCCTCCACAGACACTCCAAGTTCCACCACTGGTAGATGTGGGACTAAACATTGGCATGTGGTAAATGGACCCTGGAGGGATCCAATTATCCATTTACTGTTATAAAATAAACATGCGGAAGCATAAACATGGAAAAGATAATAAAGAACAAGAACGCGGGATTTTAACGTGGAACCCTACTCCGTGAGGAGCGGGATGAAATCACGGGAGAAGCCCTCTAAGGGGCTCGTTTTTCTATTGCACTTTCTCAAGAGATACAGGAGGTCTGGGGCTCCTTATATAGCCTCTCCAGAGCCTCCAAGTCCCATTGTTGGTCCATGTGGGACTAAACACTGGATGAGGGTAAATGGATCTTCTCCAGGATCCATTTACCCTGCTACAACTCAATAGGCGCACAACCACATACTCCAACACTCCCCCTCAAGCTGGAGCATGCAATGCTCAGCTTGGACAAACAGAAAGATACTCAACTCAACGCTACATGACACTACGGACAATATCAACTCAATGTGCACATTGTTGCAGTCGAGGACGTTGCTTCTCATGCCGTGTAGGTGAGGAGGACGAACGGGCTGGAGTGTGAGTCAACTGAAGACTCGGAACCTGACCATCGAGTCTGAACTTGCGCCTGGAGTCTCCTCGTCGGAGAACTGGGTCTCTCCCATCTGGCTCAGAGAATGGTGCACTGCTCTGGTGTACCTATGATACCACATGAAAACCCTTGCCCTCAAGGGAATGGTCCTCTGCTCTGGAGTCCCTATGGCTCACATGAAAACTCTGGCTTGACAACTAGAAGAATGATGGGGACCGCGAAACAAAAGATGGCAACTTATGCTCATCTGACAATGACCGCACACTCGTGCGTGTCTGAAACTGGAGACTCGAAAACAATGATCGTCGAGTCTGAACAACTGTAGAGTCTGATCAACTGGCTGGTCTGGAGACTGACATCTGAATCTGGAATCTGGATCATGAACAGACCTGTGACTCTACATATACTCCCCCTTTCTCCCATACTGGTCGGAAAACATGGATGACAATCATTGACCAAGTTGGGAGAAGACAATGTAATGGGGAAAACAAACATCACTTAAAAACTTCTTGCGGCTTTTCTTTCCTTTTCTTTTTTTCTTTTTTTTTAAACCGCCCAACTTCTTTTTTTAAGCCGTTTCAATTTTTTTTACGGCTTTTATTTTTTTTTTTTGCTTGACGTACGGCTTTTTCCTTATACGCACCTTTTTTTAACAACAAAAAAAACTTGTAATCCAATTAGACCACAATATAATAGCCCAATTGGGCTTTACAGAAATATGCACTCTCCCGCTCTCTTTTTTTTCTCTTTTGAAACCTTCGGCCCACTTGAGCCTACAAAAACAACCTCCCTTTTTTTATTACCAAATCCCCTCCTTTTTTTTTGAATTCTAAAACAGCCACCCTTTTTTTAACTCAGGCTGACGCTAGGGTTTCCTGTTGGAACCCCCTTTTTTCAATAAAGAGCCGCCCATTCTGGGCCCAAACATTCGGCTTCCCTATTAGGGTTCCGCTTGGAATCCCTTCTGCAAAAAACATGCCGCCCTATTTGGGGTTGCCGCCAGATGACCCCGTGAGGGGTGCGCCTGATAAAGCGCGGATGGTGCGCGTAGAAGAGAGGAATGGCGCAGGGAGATCGGGACGGGGCTGTGCTGACGATGAACGCGCGCCGACTGGAGATCGTGGGCGCTGCTTGTTGCTGCCGTCGAAGGAGGGTCGGAGGAGAGGCGCACAAGGGTGCCGATGCAGCTGTATCCGAAAGCAAGGGCTCCGTCTGGGAGATGGAAGGCCGCCAGAGGAACGCGTCGCCAGCGGGAACGGTGCCGCCGCGTGGGTCTGGTGCTCGAAGGCAGCGCCGCTCGCTGGGAAGAGGAGCGCTAGGATCGATAGGGGACGCCACCGCGCTGCGCTGGCTGGAGAGGCACCTGCGCTGTGCGCGCAAGAAGGAGGCGCCGCTAGGGAGAACATGTCGCGAGGGAGGACTGCCTGCGCGAATCGCCGTCGATCTGGAGTAGGAGAACTTGTTCGAGGAGGGCGAGCGGGGTTGCACCGCCCCTGGAGAAGTCGATGAAGGTGTCCACCGTGGAGCATGTCGCGCCGAGATGGAGATGCAGAGGGTTCCGCCTGGAGCCGCGCGAGGATGCGCGCATGAAGGGGCCCCGCTACATGGATCACTTCCTGGAGATCTGGGGCAGCACAACCTGGGGGCATGATCTGCTGATAGAGGCCCTGCAGCCTTGATTGATAGAACATGATTTTGCACAGAATTAGGGTTTCGACAAGAACCCGAAATGCTGTAGGCATATGGATCTTGAGATAGCCTGGACTTCAGAGATTAGGGTTTCCAACAAAACCCTAGAAAACAAATGAGAAATCCTCCATGATGAATCACAACTCTGAATATTGAAATAATCTTTACAAACACTTCTCAAAATCGAATCTCGAACAAAGTTAAACATGAAATCCTCGAGGAACGAACCCGCTCTGATACCATGTTATAAAATAAACATGCGGAAGCATAAACATGGAAAAGATAATCAAGAACAAGAACGCGGGATTTTAACGTGGAACCCTACTCCGTGAGGAGCGGGATGAAACCACGAGAGAAGTCCTCTAAGGGGCTTGTTTTTCTATTGCACTTTCTCAAGAGATACAGGAGGTCTGGGGCTCCTTATATAGCCTCTCCAGAGCCTCCAAGTCCCATTGCTGGTCCATGTGGGACTAAACACTGGATGAGGGTAAATGGATCTTCTCCAGGATCCATTTACCCTGCTACAACTCAATAGGCGCACAACCACATACTCCAACATCTACATATGACGCATATACTCTAACACTCCCCCTCAAGCATGCAATGCTCAACTTGAACAAACAGAAAGAAATCTCAACTCACAATACAAAACACTACATGCAATATTAACTCAATGCGCACAACTGTCAGTTGTTGTCGAGGACGTTGCCTCTCACGTCGTACAGGTGACGAGGAATGAACGGGGTAGAGTGTGAGTCAAACTGAATCTCCTCGTCGAAGAGCATGTGCTTTGTATTGCGCATGTCAGAGTCACTGCAACTGAAATGAGTCGCAACGTCGGAGTACTCTGGCCAGTCACATGTGGATAACTGCTCCATCTCTGAAAGGGCCGAACTGAAAAATCATGGAGACATCCTCATCGGAGTCCACGGTCGTTGGAGAATGGAGTATGAAAAGTAGGGTTGGGCATTGGGCTGGGTCAGCCCGACTCGGTCCAAAACCTGACCCGCATAACCCAACCCAAATCCAAACCCGAAATTTAGTGGGCAGGTCGTGGGCTTCAAAATGAGCCCGCATTGATTATCGAGTTGGGTTCGGGCCTGAGAAGGTCCAAACCCGCAAGCTCGATAGCCCGACCTATATGATATATTTATATCTAGTATATCCACGTTTGCTCCAAATACCATGATCTAACTTTCATATCCCTATTTCGAGTTTTGAATCAATACTTAGACCCACTAATAATCATATTCATTAGCGTGAATTGATGGCATTATTACATTAATATGCAAGATTATTACATTAATATGCAAGAATGGAATATGTGTCCTCAAGTGTTAGAGCATGTACAACTATAAGTAACCGATCCGTATTGGGTCATAGTGTTGCATCTACAATAGAATATGTAATGGTGATTGAATGGTGGCTTAAGTCACAATATTTTTTACCGCATTTTTATTTCCAACATACAGTTCATATCAGAATCACGAATTAGTTGACGTACCTAAAGTATTAAGCATGCACACATGCATAAGAAACAACCAGATAAATGCAAGAACGAATACATGATATTGGTGTACAAAGGTGTCAAATTGGGTCGACCCGACCCGAACCCGACCCATTTCATTTTGGCCGAGTTTGGGCTTGGACCTAGAATTTGAAAATAAAATGGACCTAGGCCCGACCCATTAGCCCATATTTTTAAATGGGCTAGGGTCGGGCCAACTCAAAACCGACCCGGCCCGATGCTCAACCCTAATGAAAAGTCTCCTCGTCGGAGAACTGGGTAGACCTCCCATACTGGCTCAGAAAATGGGATCTCTACTCTGAAGTCCCTATGAAACCACATAAAACCATATCCCATATGGCATAGGGAAAGGGATCTCCACTCTAAAGTCCCTATGGAACACATGAAACTCTGACCAAAACAAAAGATGAAGACCATATAAAAAAGATCATAAACATGTGCGAATCAAAATGAAGACTCAGAACCAATTTGACGTCGAGTCTGAAACTGAACTGTAGAGTCTGAAAATTCTGGTTGGTCTGTAATTTGACATTTGAATCTGAAACAGGCATGTGACCCTACACAATACTCCCCTTTCTCCCATACTTGTCGGAAACAGAAAGATACTTGACCGAGATGGGATAACAAATGACAAGGGGTTAAACAAAATACTTCAAAAAAATCCGTGCTCTCTTTCTCTTTTGCACAAATCATTTTTTAGCCGTTTCTCCTCCTTTTTCGACTATTCTTCCTTTTTTATAATGCCAACAATTTGTTTTTTTGATTCCCATTCTTCTTCATCATTTTGTTCTCAATCATTCAATCAACCCTTCATTTTTTTAATCGGTGCTGTCCCTTTTATTTTTCACACGGCAGCCAACCATTGGGCCCAAGATCTCCAATTTTTTAAAACTCACAACAGCATGCAATAGCTGCCCACTGGGCCTAATCATAAAACTAAACTAGAGGCCTGAAAATAAATGGGGTTTAAAGCCCAAATTGAAAGCAGACAGGGGTCCCAAAACCCCATATCGCTTTTTTTGTTGGGTGCTTGGAATTATTTTTCAAACGGTCCCTTTTTTTGGGACTGAATCTCTCCTTTTTTTAACCATTACGTTTTTTTACTCCAGACTTGTTTTTGCGAAAAATTTCTTGCGTCCGGTTTTTCTTTAGTACGTGCGTTTTTCTAATTTTTTTTAGAAACAGCAGCCCACTGTGCTTGCTTTCTTCCTCTCTCTCTCTTTCTCTCTTTTAAACCTCCCTCCATTTTTTTGAATACATGGCAGCCGCATGCCATTGGGCCTCCTTTTTTTAAAATAACAGGTGTCCCGCTTGGGGTTTATATTAGGGTTCCCACTTGAGAACCCTCCTCGAATCGCAGCCCCGATGGGGCTTCTCTCTCTTAGTGCCGCCTCCAGCAAATCGGGAGGCGGAGTTGCACCCGGTCTGGATGGGCTTCTGCATGGAGGGCCCTCGTGCGAGGGTTTTGGAGCTTCACCCCCACCTGCGCGTAGGAGATCGGCAAGAGAAAGAGAAGGAGATCGAAGGGGCATCGTCGGTGAAGCTCGCCGCTTGAGAAGATGCGGGTGCATGAGAAGGAGATGCTTCGCCTGAGCATCGAGAAGCCCCGCCTGGAAGCGCGGCTCACGGAAGGAGGAATGTCACCTAAACTAGAGTGTGTCGCCTGCACGTAAGGATGAAAATGGATACAGATATATCCGAATATCCGCTTACCATATTCGAAAAATTATCGGATACGGATATCTGTATCCGAATATTAATCGAATACGGATCGGATATGGATATAGGTTGTAAAAAAATCCGAATACGGATACGGATATGGTAATAGCTTAAATATTCGGATCCGGATATCCGAATACAATATTTAATATTATTTTATATATTAGTTAATATAATATAAGCTACAACCTTATGCTATTATATTAGTATTATACATTATATAATACAATATATTAACGATATTAATAAATTTCTATTTCTTTGGGTATGAGCGCTAACAAAATTTATGAAATCATGTCCCCTTTTTACTTCCGATCAAGAATACATGTCACGTCGACACTCCCTTTTGTCACGACGCAACTTATTTATATTTCATTACTATTTTTAAAATCATTATGAACTTTGATAAAAAAAAATCAATTCATATTCGTATGTGGTTTTTATTCAATCTGTATTCGGGTTTCATGTTTATTGGATCCATATTGGGATTTCACCCTTTATTCGATCCGTATTTGGATCCACTCTTTCGTCAATCTGTATTCGGATCCGCTCTTTATTCGATCCGTATTCGGATTCGATAAATATCCGATTCGGATTCGGATCCGTATTTTTACGGATATGGTTTCCATAATGCATATCCGAATCATATCCGTATCCGTATTCGTATTCGATATAGATGAAGCGAATATGGATATGGAAATAGGCATATTCGATCCGTATCCGATCTGTTTTCATCCCTACCTGCACGAGAAGGGGGGCACCGCCTTGAAGTTGAGAAGATCTGGTGTGTCGTCTGTACGAGATCGAGTGGAGAGGATCGTCGTACCTGGAGATCGTGCGAGGGAGGAGATCGAAGCGGTTGGAGGTGCTCCATACCGCCACATGCGATTGGATGCGGAGCCCTTGCAGCTGTTGCTGGACCGCTTGGGGGCATTGCACGCGAGGGAGAGCTCTGACAGGAGGAGCCTCTGCCTGGATCGTCGCCTAGACTGCGGAGGGGCATTGCACAAGAGATACACCTTCCCTGGACTTCGTGTTGAGTTGACGGAGCGGCTGATGAGGTGCTTCAGAACTTTGCCGCTATCATGAAACTGCAGGTGGCCTTGATGTTGATATCAGATCTGGAGAACTGCAGGTGGCCTTGATGTTGATGCCGAAAAATTATGATTTAGGAAACAAACCCTACAACTCTTCTTGATCACGAACATGAACATAATTAGGGTTTCAATAACAGACCCTCCAAGTCCCACCACTCTAAACAATGTACTCCAACAAAACCCTTCGGAGGTAGTGTGTGTAGCTAAACCTAAATCAGGAAAGGGATGCATTACAACATTAACATTGATTCTGATGGAGCATGCATAAATATGTAATGCCACCTCGTATAAGAAACCATTTTTTCAAACTTGAAATCTGCAAGCGGGTTTCCTATCTAGTTCAGGACCCCAAGTCAATTGCTTATATAACACTTTTCATGTATTTTCTCCCATCTCTAGTAGTGTCAAATAAGAAAAAGTTGAAAGGAAAAAAAACACATATGAACTAAAGCTAATAGCGCAGATAAATTCACCATGTTACCTGGACAGCAAAATATGCAAAACTCCACAGAAACGAGGGGCATCCAAGTTCTTTCCTTTTCTTTCTATGAAGAGCAAACTGTTCACTAAAGCTTACACCAGAGTGTGGTCGTGGGAATGGAGGTGGCACTTCAGGAAATAAAAACATCAATGTATAAGCAATTGTTCAATCCTTACATGGAGCAAATAAGACCGAGACAGATTGCCATTCATTGTTACAAAGGGCCAATTTAAAAAAAAAAGCGAAGTATATAACTTGAATCTGCAAGAAACAGAATACATTTAGACATCCCATTCGATAGATAAGTTTTCTTGTTAGCATGAACAAATCTTTTTTAAAAAATATTGACCACCTGGCATAACACTGGACCACTGAAAGGTGATTCTAAGATACTTTAGTTTTTGTTAGAGTGAAAATACTTTGTTGTTTTATTCCATAGAGCCCTAGGGTCTCTTATATAGAGAGGAAACCCTTGGGTAAATTACATAGATGTACATGAGGTAAATAAGAAATACGTAACGGTACATCATAACATAACGTAAACCTCTACACTCCCCCTCAAGATGGAGCATAGATATCGATCATGCTCATCTTGGAAGAACATCTCTGGAAAGGTCCTCTGAGCAATGGCTTGGTAAATATATCAGCAGTCTGGTCCTCTGAATTGACGTGTGAAGTGGAAATCAAGCCCTTCTGGATCATGTCTCTAGTGTAGTGACAATCTACCACGATGTGCTTTGTTCTTTCATGAAAAGCAGGATTACTGGCATTGAACAATGCTGCCTGGTTGTCACATTGAAGCTGCATGGGTAAAGAGACATTTACATTCAAATCTTCTAAGACTGCTCGAACCCACATCATTTCTGTGCTTGCTTGTGCCATGGCCCTATATTCGGATTCAGCACTGGATCTTGCCACAACAGTTTTTTTCTTGCTTTTCCAAGAAACCAGAGAGCTTCCTATAAAGATAGCAAATCCTGAAGTAGACTTACGATCCTTTGGGCACCCTGCATAGTCTGCGTCTGCACAAGTGGAAATGGACAAACCTGTGTCCCTTCTAAATAACAAACCTGAGCCTGGGGAAGACTTTAGGTATCTCAGTATCATATACAGGGCTTCCATATGGACTTGCCTAGGCTGCTTCATAAATTGACTCACTCGGTTTACTGCAAAAGCAATATCCGGTCGAGTTATGGTGATGTATAGAAGCTTACCCACCATCTCTCTGTATCTTCTTTTGTCCACCTCTTCAGTATCATTGTCGTACAGTTTCATACTTGGGTCCATAGGAGTGCTCGATGGTCTGCATCCAACCATTCTTGTTTCAACTAGCAAGTCTGTAACATATTTTCTTTGGGTCATTACCATTCCTGGTGCATTTCTCGCAAACTCCATCCCCATAAAGTATCGTATGGTACCTAGATCCTTCGTAATAAACTGACTTCACAAAAGTGATTTAGTCATCTCGATTCCCTGAGCATCATCTCCTGTAACCAGAATATCATCAACATATACCATGTCACCATGACAATAATTGTACCTCTGGGAGTCTTCTAGATAAACAACGTGTGGTCCGCATTTGATCTTTTGAATCCCTGTCGTTCAATCAGCTGGGAAAGCTTCTGGAACCATGCCCTTGGACTTTGTTTAAGGCCATAAATTGCCTTATGAAGTCTACACACCATGTGAGTCTCCCCCTCAGCAGTAAAACCCGGTGGCTGTTGCATGTAGACTTCCTCCTGTAGATCACCATACAAGAATGCATTCTTGACATCAAGTTGGAAAATGGGCCAGTCACGTACCACAGCAACGGAGAGTAGAATGCGAAGCATCGAGTGTCGAGCCACTGGTGAAAATGTATTCAAATAGTCGACCCCATAGGTTTGGGTGAAGCCCCGTGCAACAAGTCTGGCCTTGTACCGATCTAGACGGCCATCTGCATGATATTTAACCGTGAACACCCACTTGCTACTAACCACAGAAGCACCAGGAGGAATAGGAACTAGGGACCAAGTCCCTCGAGATTGTAAAGCTCGCATCTCTTCCTCCATAACTAAACGCCAGCAATCAATCTTCATGGCCTCTTGATAGGTCTGTGGGATCTCAACCGTCGATACAGCTATTACAAACCTCTGGAAATCCCCAGTAAGACGATGAAAAGACACCTGAGACGCAAGAGGATAGGACGCACATTGCCTCTTCTGCTTCCTATGTGCAATAGGACAATCAAAATCATTATCCACTGTACTGACTGGCAGATCTTCCCCCTGTAGCAAAGATTCCTGCACCGGTACATTATCTAACCCATCATTAGTGACAACATCGGAGCATACCTGAGGCGTGATGGATGGTTGACGTGTAGCTTGCGTAGGCCCTGACCTCCTTGTGTAGAACTTGGGGAACGGTGGAATGGGATGATACAGAGGTGGTGGTGGTGGTGGTGGCGGTGGTGTAGTGGACTCAGATTGACCCAGACTTTGAGGTAGAGGAACATAGACATTATCATCTGGAGATGTGGAGGAAACCGACCTGTCACCTGCTGGGGAGAAGTACATAACTGGCTCAAAAAATGTAACGTCAGCACTAACATAGTACTTGTCGTTAATAGGGTCATAGCAGCGATAGCCTTTTTGTGTCCGAGAGTAACCTACAAATACACACTTAACAGCTCTATGAGAGAGCTTGTCAAGTCCTGGAGACAAGCGGTGAACAAAGGCGACTGTTCCAAAGACACGAGGGGTAAGTGAAAACAAGTCCTTATCAGAAAGAGAATAGAGGTTGGAGCTTTTTCCCCAAGAATGGAAGAAGGCATACGATTAACCAGATAGCATGCTGTAAGTATAGCATCTCCCCAAAAAGGTAATGGTGCACAACTTTGAATAAGTAATGTGCGAGCAATATCAAGAAAATGTCGGTGTTTCCTCTCCGCGACACCATTTTGTTGTGATGTGTAAGCACAACTAGTTTGGTGAATAATGCCCTTAGAGGAAAGAAACTGAGCAAGAGAACGAGTGCAGAATTCCAATGCATTATCCGTGCGCACATATTTAACAGTAGAAGAAAAAACATTGTGCACTTCATTCAGATTTATTCTTAAGAAGAAAAGTCCAAGAGACGCGAGAGAAATCATCAACCACAACGAGATAAAACCTGTGTCCCTGATGATCAGGGACACGACTAGGACCCCAAATATCTATATGAAACAACTCAAACGGGGAGCTACTGCTCCGACTCTGACGACCAGGGAAGCTAGAAAGATGATGCTTCCCTAACTGACAAGCTTCACAACGAAATGTAGAATTCGGAGAGATCTGTGGCAGGAGGTGACGCATTTTCTAGAGCGGAAGGTGACCAAAGCGAAGATGTCATGTATACGGAGAAACGGATCCCTGAGAGTGAAGTGAGACGCCAGCATAGGAATTCCGGACTAGACGATAAAGGCCATTATGCTCAGAACCACAGCCAATCACCCTGCTCGTTAGTATGTCCTGAAAAATAACAGATGATGGGTCAAATATAGCACGACAGTGCAAATCTTTTGTAATCTGACTAATTGATAATAAATTCATGGAGAACTTAGGGGCATGTAAAACATTCTGTAAGTGCATGGAGGGTAATAAGGAAGTCTCCCCCTGACCCACAATAGGAGAATGAGTGCCATCAGCTATGAGCATAGACCGACTAGATTGAATATCCCTGTAGTACTGCAGTATATCTCTGTCACGGCAGAGATGATGGGTGGCTCTAGAGTCGATAATCCAATAAATCGTGGCTATGACGAAAGGCAAAAGTACTACCTGAGGTACTGGCAGCAGCAGAGGTACTAGCCGATGCAGAAGCCGCAACGTCAGATGTATCAGCAGCCTCTGATGATGGTTGTGGCATAATGTCACGAAATCGTGCCACAAGCTCCTCGAACATGTGATCAGGAATAGATGCTGAAGGAGACTGAACATGATCAGCTACACGTGTCGAAGGAGGAAATCCATACTTGGAATAGCATGTATCCTCGAAATGACCAGTGCGACGACAAAACGAGTACGTTGAACGCATACGACCTCCTCGGACACGGGTACCACCTCCACGGCCACGAAAAGAAGACGAACTACCTCGTCCTCTGGAAACCGCCATTGCCAAAGGAGGTGGAGTAGCTGCGCTGGAGGAAACAGAGATACGACTGAGCCTCCTGTAGACTTCCTCCATCAGAGGAATAGTAGCGTCGACGAGGATCTGAGAGCGGGCAGCCTCGTACTCTGGATCAAGGGCAGCAAGTAATACTCCTACCATAGTAGCATTGCGAAATGTCTTCTCCTACTCGGGGGTGGCTGTGAGCGGGATGGTGCTATATAATTTCTCGAACATCCCTCGTAGGGACGTGTACAGAGAGTAAAGAGGCCGCTCATTTTGCTTCATAGTGAAAATATCATGCTGCAATTGCAGCATCTTAGTCTCGTTCCGTACTTGAGAATATGTCGTAGCCAGAATATCCCACATCGCTTTGGCGGTGGGCTGATGGAGGACGTCGTTGGCAATCTCCATCGAAAGCGTCCCAGATAGTCAGACCTTGGCATAGGCATCATCAGCCTCCCATGAGGCATATAGCCCCATCTTCTCTGTCGGCTCATCTTCGGTAAGAATGTGTTTTATACCACATGACTTCATTAGGTTGAGGAACTGCATCGCCCAGAGCCCGTAGTTCGTCCCATCCATTTTGACTATTGGCGTCGACCCTTTGAAGGCACCTATGGAGGGCATATCCACCTTTTGTTCTGACATGATGCCGGAGAAGAAGACCTAGGATTGATAGACAAAGGGACTGGTGTCTACAAAGACCTGATTGGATTCAGGTGCATATGTAGACTTTATGCACTTGAATCCATGGAGTAATAGGTGTCGGTCGACGAACGAAGGAGCCCGGGAGAGAGGACTGGTCGACGGCGGCGGTGGGTCTTCGGCGAGAGGGAGGCGGCGGGAGGCCTCGGCGAGAAGGAGGCTGCGGGAGGGGAGGCGCCGGCGGGAGAAGAGGTGGCGGCGGAAGAGAGAGAGAGGGGCGGTGGGGGCGGGGGGGGACGGTTTAGAAACCCTAGATTAGGGTTTTGACTCTGATACCATGTTAGAGCGAAAATACTTTGTTGTTTTATTCCATAGAGCCCTAGGGTCTCTTATATAGAGAGGAAACCCTTAGGTAAATTACATAGATGTACATGAGGTAAATAAGAAATATGTAACGGTACATCATAACATAACGTAAACATCTACAGTTTTCAAGCTGCATACTTCTGATCCAGGTCCTTTCAGTCCATTTTAAGCCTCTTTCGATATTTATACAATGGGTTAGTCATTATTGGATGCTTTGATAAATGGTTGTTGGCGATTCTTCCAGGTTTTATTTCACTTTTGCGATCTGGAAGCTTTTTTGGAAAGAACTGTAGCAGCTGTATGGTTTTGGAAGTGCTGATTGATCATTTGTTGATTGAGAGAGACTTTTTTTAGGCTCCAAAAAAGGGGGAGACACTCAGCGGTGTTCACCTCAATCTATTAAAAAGAAACGTAAAGTAAATATACAAAAACAAGACGAGAAACAAAAACCAAGATCCAACGTGGTAGCGTATGGCTAACACCCCAAAAAACAAAACAAAAGAACCAGACCAGGCCTAGCTAGTACACCAGTCAGCCAGAAGACGCGTAGCAATGATAATAATAGTTTCCCTGTAAAAGCGTCGGCCCTTGAAGACGGCCTCATTTCTCCCCAGCCAAATGCCCCACAACCTCGCAATCGGAGCCAGCATGTCCTTTCTTTCTCTGCCCCTGATGCTCATCAAGCTACTGCAGAAAGCGACCATGCTCTCGGAGTTGACCCAATCCAGATCATCCCAAAGTTCACGAACCAATCTGCATTCAAAGAATAAATGATCGATGGTTTCTCGCTCCGCATCGCAAAGCCCGCAGTTAGGTCCCACGTTCGGAATAAATCGCGCACAACGGTCACGCGTTAGTAGCCTCCCCCTGCGCATAATCCAAAGGAAGACACCAATGCGCTCGGGAAGCTTTAAGGCCCAGAAGAAACTGCAGTCACGTACAAGACTAGCGTCCCCGACCAGAGGACCAGCAGCAAGAACAATATATGCCTTCCGCGTGGTAAAAGAACCATTCTTCCAAGTCCAGTGATCGCGGCCAACACTAGGTTGGATCGCGTCTGCAAGCAAGCCCAAAAGCGAGAGAAAATCATCCACACGCTGATTCGAGAAATTTGCAACAAAACGAGGACTCCAGCAGCCGTCCACCCAGCACGATGCCACAGAAGCATCCTTGTCTTCCACCAAAGTAAACAGTCGTGGAAAGCAGTCCTTTAGAACATCCTGCCCCGACCAATCATCGGTCCAAAAACGAAAAGAATCCCCCATACCCAACACCGGTTTAAACAGGTAAAGTTGCGAGTAAAAACTCCCACCACACCACGCCAGAAATGAGAGAGGTGCCCGTGAGCACTTCCCCGAGTAAAGCCCAATAACTCCTCGCCCAGAAGCTCCCGCAAGACGTTAAGCATGAAGTTGTCCTCCTGCCCCCAAACCCTAGAAGCCCACTTCAACAGGAGGGCTTCGTTAACGACCTCCAACCGTCGCACTCCCAGCCCACCATCCCGCTTTGACCGCGAAACATCATCCCAAGCCACCAAAGGAACCCCCCTTCCCCCCTCCCCCTTCTTGCCCCACAAGAAACCACGCATATAACGTCCCAAACGCAACTGAATCCCCTTAGGCAAGCATCGAACCGAGAAGAAATATAAAGGAATGGAGGATAGCACCGCTTTAAGGAGAATCAGATGCCCCCCTCTGGATAGTAGAGCCGCTCGCCACCCAGCTAGGCGAGCCTCCATCTTCTCCACCACCGGCCTCCAATCACGGAGCCGACCGCGACCCATAGTCAAGGGCAAGCCAAGGTAGTCAAAGGGGAGGGCACATGGAGAAGAACCCAGCACCCGGCCACACGCCAATGCCTCCGCCTGCGACATCCCGAAGGGGATCACCTTAAACTTAGCCCCATTAATCACGAGCCTCGAAAGCTCACTGAAAAGCTCAAGAGTAGTTGCCATACCGGAGACCTCGTCATGGCCACCCTCGATGAAGCAAAGAGTGTCGTCCGCAAACTGAATTACGGGGATCTGGAAAGGCCCAAAAGTGCAGCCCCTAGTCAGCCCCACATCAATCATGTTGTCAATCATACGAGCCAACACGCCCACCGCCAGCACAAAAAGAAGGGGAGTGAGAGGATACCCCTGCCGCACCCCCCTCCAAGGTTGGAAGAAGCCCCCAACCGGGCGCCCATTAAGTAAGACCGAGAGGGAGGCCGTGGTCACACAACGCCTCACCCACGAGATCCAAACCTCCGGGAAGCCCCTCCGCCTCAAAACTGACCATAGAAAACGCCAATCAAGACAGTCATAAACCTTGGCGAAGTCAATCTTCCAAAGAACCCCCATCTTATTGGACTTCTTCCAAGCCGCGACCAGCTCGGAGGCCACCGCGAAGCAATCCGATATCTGTCGCCCCCTAATAAATGCGGTCTGTGTTGGAGAGACCAACGAAGCAAGAAGAGGAGCAAGCCTCCTCGCCAAGACCTTGGCAATGATAAGGTAGATCCCATTCGATATAGAGATAGGCCTAAAATCCTCAACGCGATTAGCCGCAGCAGACTTAGGGATCAAAACAATAAGGGCCCTATTAATTTTGTCAAAGCCACTGTTCCCTCCATAGAAATCACGAGCAACCTCCAAGACGTCATCGGCCACCACATCCCAAAAATCACGGTAGAAAGTCACCGGGAACCCATCAGGGCCCGGCGAGCCATCCGCGTTAAGGTCCCAGACAGCCTCCTTGAGCTCAGCCAAGGAGATCGGCCTAACCAAGGCCTCAGAGTCCATAGGCAATACAGAAGGAGCCCCGCGTCCCGACCATCGCCACCTGCGTCGTGAGCGGCACCCAAAAACACTCTTGAAGTGATCAGCAATGGCCTCCCCCAACTCGATATCCCCAGTGATGAGGGATCCATTAACCATAAGAGAGTGGATAGAGTTGTAGCATCTTCGTCCGCTAGCCACCCGGTGAAAGAAAGCCGTACTAGCATCACCCTCCTTGAGCCACCTCAAGCGCGAGCGTTGACGCCACTCGAGGTTTCTTCTCTTGTCCTCCGCTTTGACCACCTCCTGCGCATCAGCACGCTCCACAAGCTCCTCCGAGAGCAAGTCCCTAGAATTTTCCGTTCGGTCCAGCCGAGCAATGACATCCTCCGCCGCCGCCCTTGCCGCCACACGAGCCAAACGCGATTCCTTTTTGAAAGACGCCAGGAGTCGCCTCAGAGAAGCAAGTTTAAGATCAAATCTACGAGCAGCAGTTCCCAGAAAAGAAGATTGATTCCAGTGGTTCCGCACCAAGTCTTTGAAAGTTGGCTCCAAAAGCCAACACTTTTCATACCGGAATAGCCCCCTCGGCCTGAGGTCCTACCCGGAGTCCCACAAAATAGGACTATGATCAGAGAACGAACGTAGCCGAGAAGACACAGAGCACAAAGGGAAAGCCTCCATAAGCTTGTTATTCGCCAAGAAATGATCAATCCTTGATCGAGATGTATTGTTCCTCCACATATAGGAGATATCCTCGGGGACCAGCCCCTCCAAAGCAAGGTCACTAATGAGCTCAAGAAAATCGCTAGAGCCCGGATCCTGCCCCCCCCCCCCGACCGCGAGGACGATCGGAAGAATGCGCAGTGACATTAAACCCCCCCCCCCAGCAGCCACGGAATGCCCCCGAACTCAGAGGCCACATCCCGCAGATCTTCCCAAAGCTGCCGCCGGAGCACGTGACACGTTGGCGCATAGATACAAGAGAATGCAATCAGAGCAATGGAGTCAACCCGAGGCAACATCACAGATAAAGAATGTCTTCCCACCCGCAAAGAGGAGAACGAGAACGCCGCCGAGCGCCACGCCAACAAGATGCCTCCAGACGCCCCAGACGCATCCACCGTGCGAAATTGATCCAAAGCACCATCATCGAAAGACCTCCATAAGTAGTCATCCGCCCCCGCAAGTTTCGTTTCTTGAATAAATACCAGATCACAGGCCCACTCAGAGAAACGCAAGCCCAAAGAGCGTCGCCGATCAGCGTCCCCGAGACCTCTAACGTTCCAGGAAAGAATCTTCATTAAAAAACATCAGAGCGCCCCCCGATCAACGAGAGTCCAGCCGCCTCCGCCACAGCATCCCGCAACGTCTGACAGGAGACCACCCTCGAGTCACCAAGGCGTGAGAGAGACTTTAATGGGTTAGAATTCTTATTCTTGCTTTTGGCGGCATCGGATCGCTCCTCAATCATGTGTCTTTACTGCTGAAGGTGAGATTTGGAAAGAAGAAGGCTTTTGCGAGACCGAGAGATCTAGTGCTTTTGATCGAAAATAATAGCATTGCGTTTTCCATCGACTGTGGTCCCAGCTACTTTTTGGAAGCCTTGCAGAGGATGACAGGTGGCATTCAGGAGGGAGAGTTGTTATTTTTCGAATATTCTCTGTTACCTTTTTCCATCAGCGAATCTGTGTTTACACGTGGATAATAATTCTGCTAGCCGGGGTTTTTCTTATTTCTATCTGTGAATATTTCCTCGGTCAATGTGGGAATCTGCTCAAATCAGGAATTGACAGGTAGCTTTACACATGGATTTTGTTGATCCGTTTTGAAAGGAAAGATGGCAAGGTCCCGAGGTGGGACTCACGCAAAACTTCGTTAATGAAATAAGAGATTACAATCATACAAATAGACATGTCGATACAAGGGCTTTGAAATGACCCAATACATCTCTGGATAGAAGTGTACACCACGAAAAATTAGCTCATTCCTGGCACACAAAATGGACCATAAAATAGTGAAGGCAGAGAGACTACTAAGAATTGCCACACCTCGATCTAACCGAACTCTAATCATTATTGCATTTATCAGTCCAGAGACACTCTATACCAGCTCCTTCCCAAACCAATCTCGGGGTTCTACATTTGTAAAAGAGGTGTTCCATGTCTTTAGTTTCCACTCCGCATCAGCCACTTGTAATTGTATGTAAAACTTTATCCATGTGCACCTTTGATGCAGCGTGAAACAAATAATTAGGGCACAATTTTCTGTCTGTTAATTAGAATTTAATTAAATTAAGATGGAGTTAATTGAGTCCATTGCAAATTTTATTTCTACTTAAATAAGGAGATAGTCTGTGATCTCAAATCAATTAGTTAGTCGGTTAGAATCTATTTAAAGTCAATTAGGATAAGTTAGGATTTGAATTTTATTATGCCTTTATTTTTTTAGTCCCACCCATTTTATATAAAAGTCTAGTGTTTATTTATTCCAGTGTTTATAAAATTTGAGATTTATCTCATATTTCTCCTCCTCTCTATCTCTTCTCCCTCCACACGATCTCCACGCTTATTTTCCCAAAATCTCTCACAACCGACGAGACTTCTCTTCCTCTCTCTCTCTCTCCAAATTTCTTCCATAAAAATTCTCCACCATCAAAATTTAGTTTGTTTCACCATTGAAAATTTCCATTTGCATCAATTAGTATCAGAGCATGACCCTCAAATCGTCCTCACGATCTAACGATCCCTACCGATGCCCACGCAAGTACAGAGCCAAGGAATCTTGTTCAACAAACCGTGCATGGTGAGCTGAAGTTAAAAACACTATCCAATATGCTCTAAGTTTGTGCAGATACGCAAGCTTTGGTTAGAGAAATGTGAGATCCACGACTATTGAGTCGCGAACATGACAACTAGAGGAGAACAATGCTAAATTTATTGTCCATGAGGTTTCGAACATCCCGCCGTCATCACCAATTGTTGTCGTTAGTGCACCCCTCGTCGAAGGTGAGATTGAAGGCAACAAGGGAAGGAAAAGGGAAGAAAAAGAAGATAAAAATCCGATTGGGCTTGTCGTCCATCACATTTCAAATTGGTTGCTACCGATGGAATCAACTCCACCAACGCCTCCAGCTCCCTTGCAGTTCTCATACGCCACCTCTGCACCTCTGGCAACCCCCCCCCCCCCCAGGCCTATTACAGGCCCCCTCCACCACCCCAAACACTCCCCGAACAAGCCACCACCACTGAAGTCCTCCTCCCCACCCCCAACGCCAACCCCGACGAGACCCGTTGCTGCCCCAGCCCTTCTACAGCCCTCATGACCGATGTAAAACCTGATTCCGACAACCCCGAACCCTCACCAACAACCGTTGCAGTCCTGTTACAACCCTCAGCCATCACCCATCGATGTCCTCCAATGTCACAGATGTCATCGTCGATTCGTGCAACCCATCACCGATATGTTCCTCTTCGATTCCACGTGTGTTGAGATCAAAATACGCAAAGCAACAGGGAACCACGCAACCTTCATAGAGTATGCAGCAGTCGATGTCGTCAATCCATGTCCAAGAGTCACTGCCTCCGCCGCCGCTTGTCTTGGAGAATCAAAACCCTAGTTGTGGCTAGGGGTTCTCTCAAACAAGATCCCAATCTCGTAACTCAAGACCTCTAAAAGAGACTTGGAGAAATTATGCCCAAGTCCTCAATTAAAAAACCTTTTAACAAGAGGTCAAGTTAAGGGAAATAAGCCCTTTAAGTGAAGGGTAGAACAATTACGTGTTCGCCCCCTAACGAAAATAATGGCAACAACATTTGAAATAGGAGTGGACAACAATCTAGTCTCATTAGAAATAGGAGAGCACCCCTATAAAAGGACATGTAGGCCAACTATTTTATTCACATCTCCTCTGACAATTGTCGAGTAATTTCCATCATCCATGACATCTCTCAATTCCATGATTCCAACTATGAAGATGCCACATCAATTTTTCCTATACAACAACTTGATGAGAAATTGAGAATCTACACCACGATATGGATGCCTCCACACGTGCCACATCAGTTCTCCGCTCAGCATCCTCTTCGACATGACGACGATTCCATGAGAGCCGCGACAACGGCTTGGATTTCGCTACATGCACCTCATTTCTTCTTTCCGCACAGACTCCAGAACGCCGCAATTCAAGGTAAAGCCACTCATCAGGAGATGAGTTTTTCCAAGCTGACAGAGAGCTGATGCAGCGTGGAACAAATAATTAGGGCTCAATTTTCTATCTGTTAATTAGAGTTCAAATCAATTAAGGTCAAGTTAATAGAGTTCATTGCAAATTTTATTTCAATTTAATAACGAGATCGTATGTGATCTCAAATCAATTAGTTACTTGGTTAGAGTCTATTTAGACTTAATTAGGATAAGTTAGGATTTGACTTTTATTATGTTTCTATTTTGCAACCACACTCCTCTTATATAAAGGGAATGGTAGGATAGTGTTTATTCATTCCAGAGTTTATACAATTTTAGATTTATCTCATATTTCTCCTTCTCTTTCTCTTATCCAACCACGTGATCTACGTGTTTCTTTTCCCCAAATCTCTCACAACCAGCGAGCATTCTCTTACCCTCTCTCTCTCTCTCTTCAAATTTCTTCATAACAAAATGTCCACCATCAAAATTTAGTTTGTTTCACAGTTGAAATTCCCCATTTGCATCACTTTCTATCGCATCTATCATCATCTACTCGTGGCTCCTTAGAAAGATGTCTTACCTCCAAGGTTGCAAAAGTCGGTAGTCGATACTCGATCTGTTGGGTCACTGATTAAGGATTAATGAACAGTCGGGCGACTAATCGGATTTAATCGAACATTAATCGGCTTTAAATTTTATGATTATTTTAAATATATAATTCATTTTTATACATATATTTACATAGATTTTGTATATTTTTATACTATTATAATAAAATAAAAGAAGTAATTGAAATTAAATAAAACATTAAGCATATTATAATAAGTTTGCTTATAAAAACTCCAAGCTAAAAGAGTGTACTTAGTCGGAATGAGTCGGTACTCGGTCGGCCACCCCACTAACGAGACTAGTCGGACCTACTAGTCAGGCCAGTCGGACGACTTTGCTATAATGCTCATCTCCAAGGTCGCTATATGAGAGAGCCGACTCTCTATGTCCCCATAAGATATGGGAGAGGTCGTTCTTAAGGCTCACATATAAAAGAGGCCCAACTCTCAAGATCTGTATATGAGAGATAACCGCTACACTTCTGGTGTTCGGTATCAACATCAATTGCTGAGATGAATGGCAAGCTCGAAGTGGTCTCGTGTAGCCTCAGCGTGGGGTGCATCGGGGTTGCCCCCTCGCCCCCATGCTTTTCGTATCGGTAGCTGACTGCTTGGTTGTGTTGTTCAGGCGGTCGGTGGAGTTCGGCTGGTGTGAGGGTTTCCGGCTTGGGAACATTTCTATCCCCTTACTGCAGTATGCAGATGATACGATTCTCTTCCTGGGGGGTCGGATGATCAGAACCGCAATGCTACACTCCTAGCTGATATATTTGGCAGCCTCTCTGGTCTTTAGATTAGCAGGCTCAAGTCGGTGGTTGTGGGCTTTGGGATGGATGGTGGCGAACGTAATAGGCTCGCGGATTTGGTGGGATGCCCTCTGGGGGATCTCCCTATCTCCTATCTTGGATTGCCTCTAGTGTACGGTAAGCTAAAGAAATCCGATTGGGGTTGCTTGATAAGCAGAATGGAGGTGACATTTGCTGGATGGAAGTCGGTGACCTTATCTAGGGGTGGGAAGTTGACTCTCCTTAAGCATGTGCTCCCAGCCATTCCCATCTTCTTCTATTCGACTCGGTTGATGCCGGTCAGGGACAAGAAGAAGGTGGAAACTCTGATGAAGACATTTTTCTGGTCAGATGGTAGGCAACAGAGATCCGGGTTGCACCTTGTGGGATGGAATGATATTACCAAGGGGCAAGGTGATGGTAGCCTTGGTGTTCAGGATGTTGAGATCATGAACAAGGCGTTGCTTGTCAAGTGGGTGATTTAGATATGGGGCCCTTCTGCATCCATTTCTGCTTGATTGCTGAGAAACATATATGGGGTCAATGGTGAGCTAATTACCAGCAGGAAAAAATTCGAGTCGCCCTTGAGCTCGATCTTCGATTTTTTGTACTATATTGGCTTTCTCGCCACTCCCCCTTCCCTTTCTTCTTTCTTGCTTTTTTGAAAGAATGGATGCCCACTCTCTTCTCTGGGGGGCTCATCCCTCAGTCCCCTAGTCGGTCTTCTCATCAATGGGTCGGGTTCGCCGGACTAGATATACCCGGGGATAGCTCACTCGGTTCTCCGGGACCCGCATTGTTCTGCCATCTATTACTTGTCGGTTGCGGCCAAAGGTTGGGAATGGTCATAGGTTCAGATTTTGGAGGAATGACTGGATGGGGGAGGTTGTCCTCGGGAGGAGATTCCCTATACTTTTGGCTCTGGCGGCGTCGAGGGAGGCCACTCTCGCTCAGGTTGCGGTTGGGGGTCATGGGTGTCTCTGTTCGTCTCAAATCTCTCGGATCAGCACATGGAGGAGTTCTTGAGGATGCTGGCAGAGGTGCCTCTGCCGAGGGCACAATCTGTGGAGGAGGATCACTATGTGTGGGAGGGGGGAGGTTCTTTGTTAAGAAAGCGTATGAGGCGATGAGGGGGTCGGCGGTGGAACAGGAGCAGGATGTGGAATTCGGTCAGGACATGAAGATTATATGCACGGTCAGGATCCCTTTCAGGGTGAAGATTTTTCTTTAGTGTCTGAAGCGAAGTCGCTTATGTGATAAGGCAAGGAGGTAAAGGATGTTTGGCCTGGAGGACACGCCATGTGACATGTGCGAGGGCTCAGTCGAGGATGCGGATCACCTTTTTTTTGGATCCGAGACTTCGGCGCATGTGTGGAGGGAGTCGGCGATTGCTTGGATGGAGGCGACAGGGTTAGAGCCGTTTTGAGGTTGCTACGTGCGGTGGGCATGGGTTCGACGGACGACTGTTCCAAGACGTTTGCGGTGCTACGGGCTATTTGGGCAGGGAAAAATGAGCTCCTTTTCAAGAACCAGAGGTTCTACTCCGAGAATGTTGTCTCACATTGTAATGCACTTTAACTTTTGGTCTTCTATTGTTGTTCTAATTTTTAATATATTTTTGGTTGTAGTGACTCCCGTCTCGGGAGTGCACCCTCTTTTATCAAAAAAATCAACGTCAATTGCTCCATATGGACTTCTACTACTTGGGATCGTCTCAGATTTCTATTACCCATCCACAACATGAAAACCGACACTCCAGACTACTATTGCATACCAGGCATCTTCTCTAGCATACACTACTCTGCACAAGTCTCCTCCTAGTGTGACACTACACACACCGGTCTTCTACTACTGCAAATCTACTCCAAGCATATCATGGATGTCGCATGCATTATCCATGTGTGGGTCTCCTCCAAGGAGTGACTACTCCGAAGGGGTCTCCTTAGGTCCCTCTCAGGATGATTCGAGTGGAGATGTGTTGTGTATGTTTTTTTTTGCTACAAACAATAGCTTTCATAGCTCCAACTAGAGAGGGAGTGTTAGGGTATGTAATAGATAGATAATTGAATCTCTCAAAGATCCCATTACCATGATTTCTTGTTTAGTCCCACAGTTGTTTGTGGGGTTATATAAGATGCACCACACCCATGTAACCTTTGAGAGATTACAATTGAATATCCGGTGCTAGAGGCCTTCTCCTGTGAATTCATCCTGGTCCTTACGAAATAGGGTTCCACGTAAATCTTTGTGTTCTTAGTGTTCTTAATTTGTTCTTGATTATCGTGTCCACTTTATTTATTTCAATAATATGAAAAGCAACTTTTATGTTTCTAAGGATTGCTCTAGTAGAAAAAAATCAGGATACTAAGAGTATTACTAGAGTACAAAAAAGGAAATCGTCCAATTATTTATTCAATATGTCATACTTTTCAAGGTCTTACAAAAATCATATACTTTGAGGACCTAGTAAATGATGTTCGACAGAAGTTGGCATGATGGAAAGTAAGCTTTTATCTCTAGGAGGAAAATTGATTCTTATCAGGAATGTACTATCGAATATTCCTATATGTTAGAGTGTGTAACAGATCGGTACCCTCTTTACTTGTTTAGTCCCTACATTATCTGTGGTAGGATTTTGGCCTATCTGTAGTGCTATATAAGAAGCCGCACACACCCTTGTATTCATTTAGTGAATTACAATAAAAGATCATGCCATAAAGGCCTTCTCCTCTGGCTTCATCCCGCTACTCACAGAGTAGGGTTCCACGTAAAATATGAGTGTTCTACTTTACATTATCAGCCCCACCCTCTCGTGTATATCTTCTTCCCGGTGGAGGCCCGCCAACAGTCCTCATCCAAAGTCAGTTGCCGCCTCCTCCACCTTGAACCCTACTTCACGCGCAACGCCATCTAAATCGAAAGCTCAACACCTAGATCGATCCTCCACGTGATGCCACCTTCTCTACGGTAAGGCCCCTGACGCTGCAGCACCTCCCCAAGGCGGCATTGAGCCCAACCCATATCATCCTCGATCTCGCTCGCTCAACATGTGCCCCCTTTCTGCGATCAAGTAGCGGTGGCAAGCTCTAGCAAGGTCGCTGTAAAACCCCGTATTTTTTTCCTAAAATCTGGAGTATTTTTTACATCCAAAAAAATCAAATAATCGGGTCATTTCGTAGATCTCGTCGAGATCTTTCCAACGAATCCAAAAACATCCAATTCCGACATTGCTAACTCAAGATATCGATGTTTTAAGTTGGATGGTCAAGATCCATATATGGATCCGAACCGGGTCCGAATTTGGATCCAAATTCACATCTCCTATAATAAAAAGGAGGTAATAGGCAACTCTTTCAAAACCCTAGCCACCACCATCATTGTTCCTCGTTGGAGCACAACCACCTTGGTCAGTTTTGTCGTAGGAGGGTTGTCGTCGACGTCGGAGAAGAAGCTCTGATCGAAGATCCGCGACCATCTTTGCGTAGGAAAGCTCGAGGTCACCGTCGTATGCGCATTCGTATTACGAATCGAGCGAGGAAATATCATTTCCGTATGAGAGGAGATCCCGAGGGAACATCCTCGGAGGTAATGATGTTATACATCCCTCTTGTGTTGGTTTCGTTATCATACGACTTTTGTGCCCATATGCTTGAACATATTTTAGAGCCTTGATTAATCTTATGATGTGCTTCATATACAAATAACATTAAATACATTCCTCTTGTTGTTGGGTTCCACATAATTATTAGTCTTGTATTCTCGAACATCCTTAGAGACCTATGTGTTAATACGTTACGAATGAAGATATTTATTTGGGTCATATCATTCAAAGAACATCTTATCAAAAGTCTTGTCTTGATCTTTGAATCGTGGTCCATAAGATTTATCCGTATTATCTAGGATTTTTCTGTTATTGATATGAAGGTTAAGTCATCCGTATATTTCCTGGCACACGTCCAAAAAAAGGGGGGGAAATCTTAGATACACAACTCTATCTATTGTAATACTCAACTTCATAGAAATTGTTAAAGTTAGGAAATAAGGATCATATCATGTGTGTATAACTGGATGTAGTGTTTAAGAATTTTCTGGCAAGGCAACTTCTATCAAGACATGATTATGAACTTTATGAAAAAGGTCTTCATATTCCAAACGTCTTCACGTCTATGTTAACCATTACGTGAATTTCAATTACTTAATAAATAATGGTTAGTTTTAAAGATGTTAGGAAATTAAAAGGTGATTTCAACCGTGCCGTTACACGGGTTTAAATTGATTACATTTAGTATTAAAA
Organism: Ottelia alismoides; assembly: GCA_037367405.1. Lineage (NCBI taxonomy): Eukaryota > Viridiplantae > Streptophyta > Magnoliopsida > Alismatales > Hydrocharitaceae > Ottelia > Ottelia alismoides. The sequence continues at coordinate 54,248 of JAZKJV010004227.1, read as the reverse complement.
GAGAAATTATCATCATGCTCGTTACATTTGGGTTGTGTTCAGGAACTTTATGACATCTTTTGCATTTAGATAATATTAAATGTGATGTGCATTTGCATTAGCTAAAGTATCAATTATCAAATTGTCTAATTTTCATTTTAAACTTGACGTTAAAGAAAGTTGATTGATATTTCTTTCCACCAAATAAGAATATCATACTCTGCTACTTTTATTTTCCAATCAATATATATTGTTGGGATTCCTCTTTATTAATACATCACTCGTGGATTGCTTAAATAAGTGTTACATGGATTACAAACACCAATACAATAATTATAATGATAGTTACGTATCAGCTCCTATTTCAGTTTGTCTCGAAAAATATGTTCAAGAACCAAGTCGATTTAGATTATATCACTAGATCTGCTCCTATACAAACATTGATATATGGGTATAAGTCCTCATTTTAAGTAATCGTCTAGATTAAAATTGCATCTATGATTCGTCCAGTAGAACTAAATACCTCAGGTAATACACATGCAGGATATACTATTAGATGCAAAGGATATACCATTGGAGGATAATGTATAGTGTACGATTAGAGGATGTTAAAATTAACCGTATATGTATGAGTGACATGTGTATTACTTTATTTACTGGAGTAGAAGGAACTAAGTACCTCAAGGAATGGGGCATGCACCCTTGGGTCCCGAGGTAGATGCCTTGAAGGTCACGACCCCAACGGACGAGTTGGGTGACGCGTTGCACCTAGTAGCCTGGTAGCATCCGGAGTCGCTCGACGAAGTAGGCAGGTGGCGCGGTTGGCGTTCTTGGTTTCTCACTTATACATGATTTTAATTCTCGATTTAAAATTTGATGTGGCCGCATCAAATTTTACTTCGAGTATTATTATTGTGAGAGGTGTTCCGGGAAGTGGTTTGAAGTTGGAGAAATGGGGTTTTCAATCGTTTTCATGTTCTAGTTGAACGAGGGTTCTTGAGGGTTTACTCAAGATGACAAGGAAGTTATCGCATAACGGAGGCCTGCGAGTCGAGTACTTACGTGTGCTAAATTAATGCCAGGAACGGGTGATGATCGAATATCAAAAATCTGTAATTGTATACCATCGTGAATTCTAATTAAAGGATAGAAAAAAAGTATCAAGACTAGCATGTTAGTCCTCAAACAATGATTATATTAATAAAAGAAATTTACGACCATGTAACCCCTTCTAAGTTAGAATAATACGGTAGGATTTTAGTCTCTACAATATATCCAAAAGTCACTAGATAGAATCGAGTTTACAAGCCTTACTACTTCTACATTAGTTATTATAGTGTTTGTCTCGTTACTGGCAATTGCTCATAACGTTACCCTCATATGAACCCAACAGGTGTACCTGAGCAGCAGTCGTAACAATAGCGGCCTTTTGAGGAGATCAGACTTCCTACGGCGTGCTTGCACCAAAGAGGGTGTGTTATACTTAGAGTAACTTATTTATTTCCGCATTATTTTACGTTCTATTTGAGAGACATTGTAGTGAGATATTTGGAGAGCTTCTTCTACAAAATTATAATTGTATGATGTATCTCATTTTATTTTATTTTATTTTTGAAAGCTGCAAGGTAGGGGGAAGCACTCGGTGGTGCCCGCCCCATCAAAATATATTTAAAACAGCAAAATGTATCTCATTTTATGCACATGTACTTGATGATTGTTGTTATCAATGAGAATGGAAATTACATTTTCTTTCCATTTCATATTATTCTCCTGTTTTATATATATATTTCAAATGCTGATCTAATGTGCGTAAGATAGATTGCTGAGTATCATAGATCGTGGGCGTATTTGGACTGTAGGTCCAACGCTCTCGTCCCGTCGGTTTCGGTAGCCGAAGGGCGGGACGTTACAGCTGCCATTAGGGGCGTCATCTTTCATGAAGGATAGGAATCCTAATCATGATCTTGGGAGAAAGGGGTCGGATACATGTCATAAAAGAGAGGTTTTTTTCTTCTTGAGCCAATAAGCGTGTTATTTATGAGGAAAAAAAGAGAATGATACCGAAAAAAGAGTCATCTATAGTATCCGAAAAAAAGGTTGATTTGAAAAAAAGGAGGGGATTATTGGCCCAAGGAAGCTTCTAATGTATATCGAAATAAGGGGGAGTATTTGGGCCTGATAACGTATGAAAGAATAAGTCAAATTGAAAAAAAAAGAAGGAAAAGCTGAAAAAAGGAAGATGACTTGTGAAAAAAAGTGAATTGTTAGGAAAACATGGAAGGCTGCAAAAAAAGTAAAACGAGGATGATTTGTGCAAAAAAAGGAACAAAAATAAAGGAAACATACATATTCTTCCTCGTTTCTCCCAACTAGGTTCTACATGTTCTTATTCTGAGAAGTATGGGAGAAAGCGAGAGTAAGAGTAGGGCATTTTCTTCGAGTTGAGATGCATCTACATGATTTCTACTGTGTACATCAGTATCTCCTCGTGGCTCCTCAGCAAAAGCAATCCCTTCTCCAGGGCCCCTATATAAGCGAACAAACTCCAAGTCCCCATAATAAAAATGTGAGAAGTCATTCTTAAGGTTAACTTATACGAGAGCCGCAACTCTCGAGATATACATAGAGGACGACCACTCTACTTCTGATGTTCCACGTCAACTGTTGCATATGGGTTTCTTTATTAGGGATCATCTCAAATGTCTACTGACCATCCACGACATGAAGACCGACACTCCAGACTAATATTGCATACAAGTCGTCTTCACCGAGCATCGATTAGCTCTTCACGATGGAATTCTTCTACAATAAGACTACTCCATGCACGACCTGATTGTCGTAGTAACTCTACTAAATGCACAACTTGATTGTCACACACAAGGCCTTAAATGTCGGTTTCGGTCACCATTTCGGTATCGAGCAAAATAGAATTTTGGTGGAATTTCAACCAGAATTTCGGTCATTTCGGTCATTTTTTGTACTAGGACCCCCATATTTCGGTCATTTCGGTCGAATTTCGATTTCGACTGGATACCGATATTCGACAGAAATTCAATCGAATTTCGCTGAAATTTGAGGCCATGGTCACACACCCATCCTCGTGTGAAGTCTTCTCCAGCAGCAATTACTCTGAGTTCTCCTTGTCTGTATCCGATGTATATTTTGGAGAAAAGAGAATGGCTTGACATTATTGAGACCTTAGGGCTCTCTTATATAGGAGAAAAGCCATGGGTAAATTACAAGAGAGGTACATGAAAGAATGAGAAATAAGAAATAAATATAAAGAGATACTAATATAAACACTCCCCCTCAAGCTGGCGCATATATGTCTATCAAGCTTAGCTTGGAACATCTCTGAAAAGGACCTTTAGCAAGGGCTTTGGTGAAAATAGCAACCGTCTGGTTTTCAATAGAAACATGAGAGGTGGATATGAGACCCTTCTGGATCATGTCTCTGGTATAGTGGAAATCCACCTCTATATGCTTGGCGTGTTCATGAAATGCACGATTATTGCTAATAAAAAGAGTTGCTTGATTGTCACATAGAAGCTGCATGGGAAGAGGTACCTCAACAGTAAAATCGGTCAAGACAGATCTAACTCATATCATCTATGTCCTCCCTTGAGCCATGGCTTTGTACTCAGACTCTGCACTGAATCTAGCAACCATTGTTTGCTTCTTACTTTTCCATGGCGCAAGTGAGCACCCTACAAAAATAGCAAAGCTAGAAGTAGACTTCATTTCTCCAAGACATCCTGCATAATCTGCATCTGCACAAGCTATCACCTCAAGAGATATACATCTGCTGAATATAAGACCAGTACCTTGTGAAGACTTCACATATCTCAGAATCATATAGACAGCATCCATACGAACATTCCTGGGCCGCTCCATGAACTGGCTGACCTTGCTTACAGCAAAGGATATGTTTGGCCTGGTGATAGTAGCATAGAGAAGCTTCGCAACAAGCTCCATGTATCTCCTCTTATCTACCTCCTAAGTGTCCTCATCATATAATCTCATGCTTAGATCCATAGGGGTAGTAGCAAACTTGGACCTTGTCATCCATGTCTCAAGTAGAAGATCAGTCACAAACTTTCTCTGTGTCATCACTAGGGTTGAGCATAGGGTCGGGCTAGCCCGACCCGGCCCGCAACTGCGTCCGTTAAGTCCGGCCTGAACCCAAACCCATTTAAATTTAGGCTGGGCTCGGGTCCAAAAAAAGAACCCGTTTCTAAAACGGGCCAGGTTCGGGCTGAGTAGAGCCTGACCCGAAGCCCGATCCCAAACCTATATAATATATATATAATGTGTTGCTTTAACACTAATCCCTCATGGCCCACCCCAACCCAATCCCCCTCAAACCCTATCTCCACTCTCCAACGATGCTACAATGCACCGGCATTTCAAAGTTTTGAAAAATATAAAATGTCTATGAAAAAATCAAAAGTTTTGAAGAGAAAAAATCAAACATTTCAAAGTTTTTTTATCAAAATGACATGCTGATGTCAAAATTCTTAGATTTACCACAATTTAAAAAAAATAAAAAGTTTTTAAAAAAGAGATTTCCATATCACCCGTTGAATTAAGCATTTAAAAAAATCAAAATTTTTTAAAGGGAAAAAAGTTACTGGGTTGGCCCGGCTCGAGCTCGGTCTGTTTAACTTCGGGCTGGGTTCGGGTTCGGGCTGGCCCATCCAGATTTTTCGAGTTGCGGTCCGGCCTGAAACCAAAAGAAATAAACGGGCTCGAGTTCGGGTTGATGCCCAGTCCGGCCCGCCCAGCCCGATAATCAACCCTAGTCATCACAAGACCACATTGGTTCCTGGCAAACTCTAATCCAAGGAAGCAACAAAGACTAACAAGATCCGTAGTCACAAACTGTTGACCTAGGAACTCCTTGGCAGCCTGAACGCCCTGCTCATCATCACCTGTGACAATAATATCATCAACAAACACCAGAATAGTAATTGTACCTACATGTGTCCTCTAAATAAAAAGTAAATGATGCGTCGTGGACCTCGCAAACCCTTGGTGCTCTAACAACTCCGATAGCTTCCGGTACCAAGCTCTCGAACTCTACTTCAGGCTGTAAATCACCTCGTGGAGTCTATACACCTTCTGAGATTCCCCCTTAGCAGCAAACCTAGGTGGTTGCTGCATATATACCTTCTCCTGTAGATCTCCATACAAAAACGCATTCTTCACATCAAGTCGGTAAAGAGGCCAGTCCCGAGATAGAGCAACCGATAAAAGAATGCACAATGTCGGATGTCTGGCCACTAGAGAGAAGGTATCCTGATAGTCTACCCCATAAGTCTGGGTGAACTCTCGTGGTACAAGTCTTGCCTTGTAGCGATCAACACTGTCATCTGCTCCTTGCTTCACTATAAAGATCCATTTACACCCCACAACAGAGGCACCTGGAGGAGCAGAAACAACACTCCATGTACAACGAGACTGCAAAGTGGTCATCTCCTCTTCCATGGCAAGTTGCCAACTACTATCCTGTACGGCCTCATGTTATGTTCGTGAGATAGTAACAGCATAGAGTCCCACGACAAACCTCATGTACTCCTCTAAAAGATGATCCAAGGAAACATGAGCAGCTAGGGGATAAGTGGCACAGTTACGGCACGCCTTCCTCAAGGCAATAGGTACATCAAGGTCATCAGTCTCTCTGTTCTCTCGTATCAGCTCCTCCCGTACAGTAGCATGTGGTACAAGTATATCACCAGTGCCGTCAGTAAAAATAAGGTGTTCAGTATATACCAGAGGCGTGCTGGATGACAGGGAAGGCGCATAAGCAGAGGGGCGAGTAGAGGACCTGCGAATGTGAAACTGTGACAGGAACTGTGTCAGGGATAGATCTGCAAGAAGTACACTGAGCTCGATCTCCACACATATGATGAGAAGCTCTGGAGTCCAAGATCCAATTTGTCAAATCTGAACTGCTACAACTGGTAAGTGCATAAGCAATACCTGACGAACTCGTAAAAGCTCTAGCAGCATCTGCAACATCTGAATATCATGCTGCTGGGGTGGGCGGTATAGTCATCATCTCTCTCAATCTAGAGACAATATCGCCAAGCCTCGCATCATGAGAAGGAGCCGGAATAGTCTCTGTATGCTCAACTACACGGGAAGACGCAAGATATCCATGCTTCAGAAAGCATGTCTCCTCCAAATGTCATGGACGGTGGCAATGTGAGCATGGGCCACACCGACGTCCTCCTCCTCAACCATGGGATCCTCGTTCGCGAAACTGTGAATTACCCCCTCTGCCACGACAAGTTGTCATCGCAGAGGGAGTTTGGGTTATGGTAGTAAACGAAGTAGTGATCTTGCTTAGCCTCTTACATACCACCTCCATCGGTGGTATCGTCTCTCCAGTAAGCAGTTGGGTATGTGATGCATCGTACTCAGAGTCAATGGAGGACAGAAAGACTCCGGTCATAGTAGCATTCAGGTATGCCTGATGCTGCTCAGTGCTAGTAGTAATGGGCATAAAGCTATGGAGTCACTCAAATATGCCCCGAAGATGAGAAAAGTGGACATGACGAGGCTGACCATTTTGCTTGGGCGAGAGTATGTCATACTGCAACTAGAGGATCTTGCTCTCATTCTTGTCTTACCCATATGTATCAGCTAAGATGTCCCACATAACCTTGGTCGTAGGTTGATTGACGATGCCGTTGGCAATCTCTGTGGTGAGCATCTCGGAGAGACAAATCTTGTCCGTCTTCAAGAAGCATTAGCCCCAGTCTTGTCTGTCTGCTCAGAATTAGTCAAAATGTGCTCCTAGTTATGGCATTGCATAAGGGTGCGAAACTGCATGGACCACAACTCGTAGTTGGTCCCATCCATCTTTACGATGGGAGCCAGGCCCTTGAAGGTACCGAACGACGAAAATACGTCACTCTTGTTCTCCGACATGATGAATAAATACCGAAAATCCAGAACAAAACTGGGAAGTAGACTACTCTGAGCAAGTCTACACAATCATATGAAGAAGTGATTATACGTGTAGACTCATACAACCATCATCTTCAATCCTTCTAGTATAGGGCCGGAAAACGTGATTTATGTGTCCAAAATCACAATTTCCAGTCGAAATCAGACCGTATCCAGTTGTAACAGTGGTTGGATTGCATCCCGATAGAGATGGGGAAGTAGCCCTCAACCGCACGAGCGGTGGCCGGCGGCCAGGGGGCATGCGGCGGCCTGCGGGGACTGCTGCAGGTGACCTGTGACAACAGGCGGTGCCCTGCTAGAGGCTGTAGCTTTTTTAGCGACGGCCGGCGAGGAAGGGCCGGAGCGGCAATCGATGCAGGGGTGGGGGCGGGGAGGGAGGTAGAGTTAGGGTTTTTTGAGATACGGTACCCCAACCTAGGACCGTTGCTCCGATATCATGTTGGAGAAAATTGAATGGCTTGTCATAATTGAGACCATAGGGCTCTTATATATAGAAGAAATGCCATGGATAAATTACAAGAGAGATACATGAAAGAAAGAGAAATAAGAAATAAATATAAAGGGATACTAATATCTTAATATTTATTTCAATACTATACATGTGATGTATGTGTTTGATGTACCTAAAGGTGTTCTAAGGAAATTGAAAACATCTTAGCTTTTTTTCTGGGGAATTCTGGATAGAAGAAATCAAAACACTGTGCAGTTAGGAAAGAATTTGCAAATCTTTTGCGGAATGAGGTCTGAATATACGAAGTCTAAATGATATAATGAAAGCTTTGAGAATTAAAATGGCTTGGAAGAGCATGAATGAAGATTTTTTGTGGGAAGTTTTATGAGTTGCATATATAGTAATTCAGAAACCTCAAAGAAATATCCACCAGCAACATGGAAAAACCTTTAAAAAAAGCTTGGAATGAATTTCCTAACACTTTAGTTTGGGATCTTGGAAATGGTAATCTCAAATTCTGGAATAAAAAATGTTGGAGAATGTAATAGAGTGGTAATTGGATCTCTCTACCACCCACTCATGTTTAGTCTCGCATCTACTATCTATGGGCCTCTGGTATGTTTGTAGACCATATAAGGAGCCCCACACCCCATGTACTCAGTGAGAAAGTTCAATAGAAACATACGATCCTTTGAAACCTTTTCCCGCGATTTCATCACGCTCCTTAGGGAATAGGGTTCCACGTAAAATCTCTGCATTCAATGTTTATTCTTTCTTTATTTCCCTGTTTTGTTTATTGATTTGTTTCTGCATTCTATACTTCAACATGGTATTAGAGCAAGTTGGTTTTTGGGAGTTGCAAGCGAGTTAGATTTTGGTGATTTGTTCTTGAAGATTAGTCTGATTATATTCTTGGAGATTATTTGGTGTTCATATAATGTTCAAGAATATGTGGTCAGATCATCATCAGCACCAAGTTCTAGGGTTTCATTTGAAACCCTAAGGCTAAGCATGGTAATGATGCATCTTCATGTCTTCATCCTCCTTCCAAGAACCCTAGATCAACATGCTGTACAAACTTCTCTTCAATCCAACACCACCACCCTCCAGGCTGCATCTTGGCACGAGATGTGGATCCTTACTTCAGATCTGGCATGGCCTGGTTTCTTCAAGGTTTCTTAGTGTGAAACCCTAAAGAAAGAAGATAGGCATCATCTTTGTGCATTCTTGAGTCAGCTTCGCTCTACCATCCAGTCAAGTGCAACCCATGATCCAACCTCACGGTGCACAAAAAGGGACGCCTCTAGACCAACCGAACATTAGGCAGTGCCTCCACCTACATCTCCATGCTACAGATCGAGCTGAACTCCAGGCATTGGAAAAAAAGGACAAGCAGCAGCAATGGTGGTGCTGCTCTTCCTCCCATCAATGTTGGTTGACCCATGGTTGCGCCATGCCAAACTCGATTTCAGCCACGCGGCACTTGGTCGACTCCAGCGTGGTGTGTGGCCACATCTCATGAGTGGTATGAAGCACGGAGCTCCCAACTCCAGGCTACGTTGCACCCCTCCAACATCTCGAGCGAAGAAGGCTCCCCTGCAGGGGGCGTCGACACCTACCATCTCGAGGCCTCCATCTCTTGCAATGTGCAAAGACCACTCCATTGCCTTCTTTCGGGCGATGTACCTCGAAGACGCACCTTCTTCATTACCACATCACCCCTCCTCAATCCTGAGCTCCTCTAGATCCAGGCGGTGGCGGTAACTTTATCGTTGAGTTCTTCTAGAACCCTAGGTTCGAAGGAGAGCACCCCCTCCCCTCCCTATATGTCAACATGTATCAGGCCACTAGGCCAATAGTTTGTCAAAACAAAAAAATAAGGGGAGTGTACTACACTTAGAGGCCCAACCGTGGACTGCTTGAAAAAAAGAGGGATTTTATTTGAGGTATTAAAAAAAGAAGAAAAAAGAAAGTTGAAAAAATGATGAATGGTTTGACAAAAAACTGTACGTAAAAAAAGAGAATATTTTGTGCCAAAAAAGGAAGAGAAAAAAATTAAATTGATAGAAAAAGGGCGGAAGAAGCAAAAAAATGCATATTTTATTTCTCCAAACTTGATGTTTCATGCTCTTTATTCTATCAAGTATGGGAGAAAGGGGGGGTGAGAGATGGATTCTTCAAAACTTCTACCAGACCATGATTGACAGACCGGCACTTCAAATTGCTATTACGATCATCTGTCTTCATCGAGCATCAACTACTTCATCGGGTGTTTATCCTCGATTGCTACTATGCGCTGGACTTCTTCTTCTAGTGTGATTCTTCTCCAAGCATGGCAGAGATATGTTCCGGTGACCTGATATTACAACGACTCTACAGGCATGGCAGAGAATTCTGGTGACCTGAAAGTCGCAAACCCATCAACGAACGAGGTCTTCTATCGACAGCGGACATATGTTCTTCTTTGAAGTCTTGTGTAAAGATGTGATGTATACCTTTTCTTTTTATTGCAAGTTGCAGCTTTCTCAGCTCCAACTAGAGGGGAGTGTTGCAGAATGTAATAGAGTGGTAATTGGATATCTCCAGGATCCAATCACCACCCACTTATCTTTAGTCTCACATAACTATTTGTGGAACTCTGGTCTATTTGTGGGGCTATATAAGGAGCCCCACACCACCATACTCAGTGAGAAAGTTCAATAGAAACATACAGCCCTTTGAGGTCTTCTGTCGTGGTTCCATCCCACTCCTTGGGAGTAGGGTTCCACGTAAAATCGATGCATTCAATGTTTATTCTTTCTTTATTTCCCTGCTCTGTTTATCGATTTGCTTCCGCATTCTAGATTTCAACAAAAAATGTATTAAAAGCCCTCTTTGTGATGATGAAAATGTTCACATCATTAACAAGTTTAAATTGCATTGATGGAGGAAGGATAGATTATCTTTGCTATTTTTATCTGGAGTTTGCTTAGAAGACTCTTTATCATTAACATGGAAGGAAATATCGCGATATATCGGCGATATATTGGCGATACATCGAGATGAGACGATATCGGTATCGATATGACGATATATCCTCCTTTTCAAACAATTCCTTTATAAAAGTATGTCGATATGGGCGATATTTCGTCGAAATATCGTATCGACATGATATCGATATCGATATGGCCTTCCATGATCATTATCATGGTTCAACAATTAGAAAATTCATTGCATGTCGGGTTGTAGATGTTAAGAAATAGAATGTGGAAGCGAAATCATGAAAAAATGATAAAGAACAAGAAAAACACAGCGGGATTTAACGTGGAACCCTACTCCGTGAGGAGCGGGATGAAACCACGGGAGAAGCCCTCAAATAGGGCGTGTTTGTCTATTGACTTTCTCTCAATGGATACAGGAGGTCCGGAGCTCCTTATATAGCCTTCCCAGAGCCTCCAAGTCCCACCACTAGGCGGTGTGGGATTAAACACTGGATGGGGTAAATGGATCTTCTCCAGGATCCATTTACCCTGCTACAACTCAATGGGTGCACCACCAAATACTCTAACACTCCCCCTCAAGCTGGAGCATGCAATGCTCAGCTTGGACAAACAGAAATAAACTCAACCCAATGCTACAAGACACTACGGACAATATCAACCCAACGCGCACATTGCTGCAGTCGAGGACGTTGCTTCTCATGTCGTGCAGGTGAGGAGGACGAACGGGCTGAAGTGTGAGTCTACTGAATCTCCTCGTCGGAGAGCCTGCACTCTGAACTGCGCATGTTAGAGTCGCTACAACTAGAAATGAGTCTCCACGTCGAAGTACTCTGGCCCGCCACAATAATGTGGACAACTGCTCCATCTCTGAAAAGGGCCTAACTGAAAAGGCAATGATTGTGCAATCCTCGTTGCAATCCACGGTCGCTGGATAATGGAGTCTGAAAATAGTCTCCTCGTCGGAGAACTGGGTCTCTCCCAACTGGCTCAGAGAATGGTGCACTACTCTGGTGTACCTATGATACCACATGAAAACCCTTGCCAACATGGCATAGAGAATGGTCCTCTACTATGGAGTCCCTATGGCTCACATGAAAACTCTGGCCGAACAACAACAAGAAGAATGATGGGGACCACTGACAATGATGGCATACAAGTGCTCATCTGAAAATGACCGCATACTCGTGCGTGTCTGAAACTGAAGTCTCTCTCTGGAGATCTCGAAAATGGGCCTCAACATGAAGTGCCTCGATCTTAGATTCTGACCAATCTGTCGAGTCTGAATCTGCGCATCAAACTGGGACTCGGAATCTGAACTTCGAGTCTGGAACTTGTGCATGGAAAATCTGTATTTGAATAGTTTAGAGTCTTAAAATATGGCCGGTCTGGATAATCTGCATATGGAATATGGATCAAGACCTGTGACTCTACATATATACTCCCCCTTTCTCCCATACTTGTCGGAAAATGTCATCGACAAAGTTAGGAGAAGACAAGATAAAATGGGGGTACAAAACATTCTCATAAAAATACCTTGCGACTTTTCTTCAATTTTTTATGCTGCCATTTTTTCCACTTTTTTTATAAGCTGTTTCAATCTTTTTTTTCGGTTTTTCCATCATTTTTTTTGAAATTGCGTATGGCTTTTCTTTTGTACGCGCCTCTTTTTTTCAAAGCAATTTTTTCAATCTTTTTTTTAAATGCGTATGCACCTTTTTTTTTGAACTTGAATCTTGGTCCAACTACCAACCTCTGTCTTTCCGTTTGTTTGTTTTCTAACAAAATAAGTCACAACAAAGTATGGACCCAAACTCCCATCTCTCTCTGTCTCTTTTTTTAAAGAATCAGCCCACGCAGGCCCAAACACAAGCACTCCCACGCACTTTTTTTTTAACCAATAGGACCAATTTGGGCAGGACTGCAGCCATCCCCTCTTAATGCACTGCCCACGTGCATTTTTTTATAAGAGCGTGCTATCGAGCCTAGGGTTCCCACTGCCTTTCTGATATTGCCGCCAGCCCCTCCCGTGGGGTTTCGTAGGATGCAGCCGCCGCTACAGGAGGGAGGAAGAGGAGCCCCATCTGGGAACCCATCTTTCGATTGCCTGCCCTGGAGGTTCTGAAAGAGAAATCGCCGCCGGGAGGAGAGAGGATGCGGGGGCAAGGCGCGAGGAGGAGACCTACACGGGGCAGAGGGGGAGGGTCGCCACCTGGAACTTGCGGCAAGGGCTCAGCCTCGCGCTGCGCGGGGAAGGGGGGGGGTTGTGCGCCGAGCAGGGTCGTGCGCCGCTGGGGTTTTCTTCATAGGGCTCGCGCCCTTGGAGATCTATGCGCGCCTGGAACGAGGCCTAGGGCCACATGAGCGAGCTCTCGGCCTGGACTTGGAGCTCCGCCTGGAGAAGACATGATCAGAGCGCCGCCTCTGGAGGTTGGCGGCAAGGGCCCGCCGCCTGGGGCCTAGAGCATCATCGTCAGCGAAGACGATATGGAGATGAAGAGCATGCGCTGCAGCTGATGAGGAGATGCGGCCTGGATCTTGCCGCCTCGTGTGGCCTGTACGTGACGGCGATCATAAACGGATCTGGAGCTAGCTTGATCGGGAAGAGATTTGCGCCGCCAAAGAAATTAGGGTTCCAAAAACTGGAACTCAAATAGACTCCAAAAAATATTTCCGAAGATCTTCAAGGCTTGAACGATCATGCAGGATTACATCGAACAAAAACTGAACTTGTTCTTGAACAAATAATCATAATGAATCTTCAAGAACAAATTATTACAACCGAATCTCGAATAATAAAAAAATGAAAGCCTCGAGAATCGGACCTGCTCTGATACCATGTTAAGAAATAGAAAGTGGAAGCGGAATCATGGAAAAATGATAAAGAACAAGAAGAACACAGCGGGATTTAACGTGGAACCCTACTCCGTGAGGAGCGGGATGAAACCACGGGAGAAGCCCTCAAATCGGGCATGTTTGTCTATTGACTTTCTCTCAATGGATACAGGAGGTCTGGGGCTCCTTATATAGCCTTCCCAGAGCCTCCAAGTCCCACCACTAGGCGGTGTGGAATTAAACACTAGATGGGGTAAATGGATCTTCTCTAGGATCCATTTAACCTGCTACAACTCAATGGGCGTACCACCAAATACTCTAACAGTAGACATTGGTGATGTTACTGGGAAGTGCACACATCTTTTGATGTGTGCACATGAGATGTCATTTAACTATCACTATTTCTATTATTTCTTTCGCTGGATTTATACTATAAATCTTCCAGAGTTGAATGAGATTGATTTGCATCAACGGAGGAAGGTCTCTTCTTTTGCTGGACTGTCATTCTGCCGATAAAGACGATTACAGGATGTAAGTTCACATGTGATTCACGTTCTGACTGCTGACTGAGCAGTGTCTCAAAGAAAGTTCATGCTGTTTTTATATAAGCCCTTCTAATGCAGCTCATTGAGATTTAGATTGGGAGATGCTTAAGATGTCTTCTCTTGATATCTTAAGTATTGAACAGTTAACCTATTCTCTCCGAATTTTTGGGACAAGGATTCATATAGCTGACATCTAAAAGTAATTTTTTGATAGTTGGGAGGTTAGGTTGGGAGATGTTTACGATGTCTTCTTGACACCTTAAGTGCTGAACATTAGCCTATTCTTCTGCTGAAATATGGAATTCTATCAAAAGAGGAATACTGATTTCTGTTCCAGTTGCTGATTTTCATCTGAAAAGAAGACTTCAAAGTGAAACTTCTTGTTTGGAAGACTGATGGATGTTCTTTTAAACTCAGTCATACTTCTGTTTTGTTTTGACTTTACAAGTAATCCCCTTGATGGGCTCCTTATGTAAGTTCTCAAATTTTATGAAATAAAAACACCTACCCGAGTTGCTAAAAGCGGGTTTATTATTTTAAAAAAAAACTTTTTTTTAGAAAATGAAAAGGGTGATATCCCAAGGCGGAATACAGCTCAAAATGAGCTCAAAATGCATTTAAACAGTAATAGTAAAACATAAGGTTACAAATTTCAGGCCTTCTCAAGAGCCTTCATATATGTAATACCCTTAAGAATTGATTTCACTAAAATTCAATTTCCGTATTACTACAGTATCCAGGCAAATGAGTACTTTATCTTGTAATACTCGTCGACACCTTTAATGAACCCAAGAACATCGAAATCGGAGTTCGTATGCGAGAGTCATGCGCAAAATACGAACGGGTTGCGGCTATTGGGTTTAGATCCGGATCCGCATCTGATTAGACTTGATCCTATATTGGGTGGTGGGGGGGGGAGGGGGGCAATTGGGTCTGGTCAATCAGATAACTTCACCATTCGTCGAAACTCCTCCCCTCTCGCCGGAGTTCTGCCACCAAGGACGATTTCTAGCCACCGATTGAGGATCCAAGTACATAAACTCGAAGAGTTCGACACAGGGATCGTCATGTACATGTCAATGTTACACGAAACGTCGCAAAACTCTCGTTCCGGGAAAAGGAAATTCACAAGAGTTAACCTCCTCTTCTTATCAGATCCACAAGGTTTTCATACCATGGGTTAGGAATAGTAAGAACTACCAGTAGGGGTGTCGTTGTCGGATTTCGACGAGTCTTGCATCGAACTTCACATTTTTGGGCATCACATTTTTGCAATTTCCCATTGACACGCTTGGTGCATGTGAGAGATATGTTTGTGATGTGGGTGTTAGCAGGAACAAGTAAGCAAAATCAGATCGACGATCGAAGAGGTTTCGCGAGACATAGTCGAAGATTATTTTGAGTCTGTCTCAAGTATGATCAATTATGATAATCGGCATGATCGATCATGCCCGATTGATCATGCCATTTGGACGATCATTCATTTGACACCAAAATGATATATCATATTTCCTTTATTGATCAAACAGTACTCATCGATCATCAAAGTTAGACTACCGACCATTTTAAAAACTGTGGACTAACTGGACCTTAAAAATGATGGAAATTAACTCTAAAAAGATGCAATCCAAATATGGCATTATAACATATGATAGATGTTGGATTAACTACTATGCGCTGATAAATGTCTAAAATGGGTCCATTGTGAGTTAAATCAAATTAAAACTTGATGCGGTTAGCCTCGATGAGTGAGTTCATATTGAGCATCATTCAAACAAACGTGGGGCATCATGGATCTATGTATATCATGTTAGTTGAGATCTGATTGTTCTGAGACCCGTTGATGACTTATCTCACGAGGTCTTTACTTTGTGCACGGATGTGGTCCTTCGTACATGGGTGATAGTAGACACCTCATCTCTATTAATATAATCATAAGATCAACGAACAATATTCCCGCAATTGATCTTGTCAGGTCATCGTGAGTTACTTTGAGGTGACGTATAAAGAAATGGGAAACCCCTATTTAGCGCATCTATGTGTCTGACTGTGTGTTATGATCCCTATATGAGTTAGCCTATTCAACATGGTTATAGTGAATGGATTGACCATGTCAATATGTGCATAAATCTAGTGTATTATAATGATTTAGGGGTGTCGGGTCCTCAAAGAGGATATGAATCTGAATATGGTTTTTTGGGATATTAAGTATATAAGTGAGCCCATTTAAGGCTGGTGGAGCCTAGAAGTATAAGCCCTAAGATAATTATAAATAAGTATAAATAAGGATTGTGGGAGTGTTGAGAACTTATCTAAGATGCACATATTTCAAATTCATGCATACGGAGACACCCCAAACCTAAAGTGATAAATACTTTAGAATCACGACATGCGACATGGCATGGGTCAAGATCGCATACTCACCATAATAGTAAAATGGATCAATGGAGTGCACAGAAAGTTGGGAACTTAGTTAGGATACACGTACCCAACGCATGCCTATAGAGGCACCCCAACCGTAAGGTTCATAGTTACTTGGAGTCATGGCGTGAAGCCCAGAAAGGGTCAAGACCGCAGACTATACGTGTTGATAAAGTTAGATAACCAAATTGAAACACCATGAGAGGTCAAGTGCCAACATCTTGGAAGACCAACTGATTGGGTTGTACAATACACTTATAAAAGGTGAGTTGTCTTAAAGGGGCTAAGTTTAGACCATATGGATACATATCAGGTAATTGACACTTCCCATGATGATATGATATGAGATGTGTGGTGACCTGAGATTGATTGGAAACGATTATGAGTTTGGTGTCGATTTATGATATCTGGAGAAAACAAAGATAGTCATAAGTTCTCCCAAGTGATTGGGATTAAGATTGATATGATCACTGCATAAGATCTTATGCCTTGACCTCTGCCCTACGCCATCATAGACCTTCACCGATGGGTAGTGGTTTTGGGTGGTTCCACGATGGTGTTCGCGTGAGTGGTTTTTTGCCTCATCTGTCAGACATAGCCCACTTAATGGTCTAGTGGTAGTACAGTGTGTCTACCACACAAAAGACCAGGGTTCAAATCCCACTCTTGCAGTGGTTGCGTTAGGTAGTCGACGGCCAGCGTAAAAAAATAGTCGAATCTTTCAACATGGATTTGAGCAAGAATCCATGTAGCTGACCCTACTTGTAGTGGGAGAAGGCTTAGTACTTTTTGTCAGACATAGCCACGAGAGAATGTGTATATTACAAGTAATGCAAGGTTAATGGAAATGTCCATTTTTCGGGGCAACCCGGTGAGATGAGTATAATGAATAAATGATAATAAGAAAGTTTGTAGGCATGTGATATGCTTAGATGAGTTAGCATACCCGAGAGAATGGTGCAGCTCTCGTGATCCCAGTGAGTCATAGATGGAGAGTTAGTTCTAGTCGCGAGTTTGTCAGTACGTCATGATCTTGTCAGATAGCATAGTGCTACTGGTACTGTCAGTGAGTCTGCATTCCTAGTACGGCACTCGTCGAAGACTTGTACTTCGTCATAAGGGTGTATCGGCTGTGGTCACATTTGGTACTCGTTTCTGGGTATTCACCTTGTGCAGGTAAGCGAGAGTAAATGGTTTGAGGTGTTGAACTCTACTTTGCAAGAGTTGGTTTCTCCCTTTCACAACATGTGACTGTGGAGGTTGTGTTATGTATTTAAAGTCAGAGATTTTGACCGATTGTCGCGTATGGTACCCTAACGTATATATACATGTATAATAATAATCTCCTTGGAGTACTTAGATAACCATAAAGGGAAAGACGATGCGATAAATTATAAGGAAATCACTTGGAAATACAAGTATGGAAGTGTTATAGAACATTGAACTATTTATCTGTATAAACGGATAGCCCTAGTGAGCTTTATAGTGAAGGAAGGATGTATTAGTAAATAGTAATAGACGATCAAGAGAATAAATGAGTGTGGTCTTTTCTCTTGTTCATCGTTGAATGTGACTTAATGAAAGATGATTGCGTTCTAAAACCAATAAGAACTCGTACAAATGTGAACTCTTACCCATGGTCATGGAGCTTGGATTTGTTTTGGGGAGTAGTTCTCTACACTCAGGAATAATGTACAGAGTTTATGTTTGAGTGTTGTGGTTTGATGTGAGTTGGGTTCCACCTAGTGAGAGCGTTTGACCATCGTGGGAAGCTTACCTTTGTCACTTCTATACGCTTTACAATATTTACCTTACAATGTTTAGTTGTTTAACATTGTGCTTGGCAACTTTGCTCATAACGTACCATTTACGTTGTATTTTACAGGTGTTGCTTATGTTGTTGTGGTAGAGAGCAGCTTTGGAACTAAACTTGGCATGTGGTTGATGCACCTTACATTGTTTAATAGTTTAGCACTGTACTAAGAAACTTTGCTCATAACATACCCTTTTTGTTGGATCTGACAGGCGTTGCTGGTGTTGTTGTGGTAGAGAGCAGCTTCAAGACTAGACTTGGCTTGTGTTGATGCACTGTTCAGAGTATGTGCTTATTGGTAGAATTGTACAGTGTTGTCACTTGTAGATTAACTTTGTAGCTTTCGTATTTCCTAAATTTTCAGTCATGTAATATTTTTTAATTGAGGACTGAAGACTCTATTTATAATTGTTTATGGATAGACGGTTGGGAATCATGAATAAGGTTGTTGTTAAAGCATTTTATTTCAATTATTCTTTTCATGATTTACATTCCGAATGATATTTGTGTGTACAAATGTGGTTATTAATGAGTATCTAGGTCTCAGGGCATCACAACATGATATCAGAGCAAGGATACTCCATTAGCCAGCATTCTTATGTCATGATTATAATTGGTATTCGGAATGTGTGGAATATATGAGAGTCTCTGCCTCTGATATATAGCTCAACATGAATGGTTCCCTAATAAGAGTCCTAGAATGTGAAATGATTAAATCTCTAATAACTGAAGATTGTAACTGACTCGTGCAGAATCATGTCACATTCTGATGCGTGCATTGCTCGTCAGTTGGCGATGGTGACAGTTATGCTTCGCAGTATGGAGCAGATGGACAAGGATCAAAGACTGCAGACCGTAAAGCAAAGGCTTGATGGATTTGAGGAATCCATTCGTACCCTCCAAGGCGACGGTGGTGGTAAAGTTCCATCTCATCCCCCATCTATTGAGGATGTTTTCCAGAAGCATCAGAAGATGTTCGCTAGTTACTGCAAGGGGCAAGTGTCGAAGTTTGTTAGAGATACTACTCTTGGGATGACGATGCTTGGCTGGAAAAAAATGAGAAAATTCTCAAGATCATTCAGGCACCGAAAGACTGTTGGATGATATTCGTTGAGTATTCATTGACTGGACATGCTAAGCGATGGACTGCACATGCTAAGCGATGGACTGCATTATTTCGACATTCACCACATCCCTTGACTTGGGATGAGTTTTGGGATCATTTAGAGAATATTTTTTTCTTGACTACTGAGTGAGAAGGGAGAGGGGAGAATTAGAAGAGTTGAAATAAGGATCAATGATAGTGAGAGAATTCAGATCAAGTTTGATGAGTTAGCATGTCATTCACCCATGCTCGAAATGTGGGAGGAAGAACGATTCCTCAAGTTTGATGCGGGCTTCGACTCAATGCTCAAGAAGACATTTCCTTTTGTTGACCATCTACTATTCGTCAGATGGTCGAGGTCATATCTCGTATGGAAGACACCCATAACAAAAAGAGGTCGAAAATGACACTCTTACAAGAGAATGACAATGATGAGAAAGAATGTGGAATGTCTTATCAAAAAATGATCCAAGGTTTCTACCAAAGGTGTTGATACATGAGACTAGTACGAGTGCATGATGTCACTTTCCACAACATCCCAGAATTCTTTATAGAAAAGAATTAGAGAGACATCTGATCCTGGAACGTTATTTGCATAAAGTTGAAAAAATGTCTCCCAAACTTCGTGAAGCATGAAATCTGATTATAAGCCTGCCCTCGGAGCTTGGGAAATATTATGATCCCCTGTCAAGTCCCTAGTCCACATGGTTGGGTCTCCAACTCACCAAATGGAAGTGGTTCTCCAAAGCACAACCCACCTCACACTCCTCCACCTTGACTCGTCCACAACGATAAAATGAATATAAGTTTCTCCGACATTTACCACTAGTCATGGCATGGCAAAATTTTATGTTGGCATCCATGCTTTATGTCTCGAACTTTCTCTCCATTCTGGGCTCAAAAAAATCTGTCTCCATTCCAACTTGATCGTTTTGTCCTTTCTGATGACCTAAATATGAGTGTTGCTCATGCATTTCCTCCTCCATGTCCCTCCCATCTTCAAGCTTGCCAAGTCTATCCACTTCCTTTTAAGCATGGGTTCTTCTTTAAGCTCGTTAAGCATGAATATCCGTGTAATATGAAGATACGTATTTTTCTGCTGTGCCGCCAATTTTAACACCACATGGGTAGCAGCGGGATAAAACTTGGCAATCTCCCCAAAAATATGCAACCCTGTTCGGAAACCCATCCTCGGTCAGTTAAGACTACTCAAATCTGAAGTAGGGAGGCTTGGTATCTTCCCCTAAATCCCAAAGCAAAGGTGTGTGGTCTGAATGGGAACGTAACAAGGATGTTACCGAGGCTAGTTGAAAATCACATATGGTCTCCACTGAAACCAAAATACGATCTCTGTGAGACCTAGCCCTAGAACTCCTCCAGGTGCAATGATGGTCTGAGGCATCCATAATCTCAAGTTGGAGATCTGCAATCAAAGAGGTGAATACCCTATATCCTGGATATTTCCCTCCTCTTAAGCGAGGTCTATCATAGCAAGTGATATACTCGAGAAAGCATGCTATGCAAATGATCCCATGGTCGGTCTCAAAAAGATGTCACAGACAAACCCTCTCGGCCAATGAAAATGATAAGAACCCCTGATCTGAGATATCTACTCCAGAACCCTCTAAATGATTTGACTGTAAAGGAGAATGCAACCAAAAACCAAGCAAACAGTTTATCAACATGGCTATTACGTATTTGCCTGAACCAGAAAAAAAAGAAAAAGAAAACTCGCAATTCAGAAATAATGGTTTTATTTGAATGAGGAATTCATATTTCTATGGTTGGTTCCACGCCAGCTAAAGTAAAAATAATGTGGGCACAACTTCTGTCTTCATATACATTTCTTCAATAAAGTCAAGCTCACCGATATAGTTTTACTCGAAAAGACCATAGTCTGTCAGTTTAAGTTGCAAATCCAAAACCAACAGCAGGCACAGATACAATTATATAATATCTTCAAATTTCATAGCACACGTATTGTCTGAATGACAATACGAAAACAAAGTAGGTTTAAAATAAATCTCATCGCAATACTGCATGGAAAATTAACAAGAGTACAAAGGTTCATAACATTCACTTTTCCTAAACCTGACTAACATGGTAACACCAATGGCACAATGAAACTTTTCCAGGCAGGCTACGTGAAGTTTGACAAAAAACTTTGCTTTTAAAGAGAAAAATACAGTGACAATATGGTATCGAAATGTGACTAAAGAATTGAAGCTCAAAAAGTTCCAATTGTAAAAAAAATGGCATCATAATATGAGTTGTAAAACCTATCCAATAACCACACTCACATTTGGGGAATAACTCGGAGAACTTCCCCACCTTCTTAAATTGCAAAATAAGCACAGGCAACAATGATATTCGCAGTGCCGCAGTAGATGTAGCAATGACCACCCACCTGGAACATATGAAGAATATTAGATATAGTTACAGCTTATTGTGGAACTGCTCCTATCGCACATTTTTTTACAATAATTATACAGATGACAGCTTAGAGCATCCAAACCACCACCCAGATCTGAAACTAAAGCCTGTACAACAACTGGCAAATTTGTTTCAATTCGGGCAAATTAGAATCTAAAATTTGTGTGTGTGTGTGTGTGGGGGGGGGGGGGATAGATGTTCCTTTCAGGTATGTTTTAATTTTCAAGAAGGCAAATTGGCCAGTTGCAATCTGCTTCAACTTCTCAGTTTTTTTCGAATGAACTTGTCTCTCGGTTGATATTTAGTTTTGAATAATAGAGTGAATTAGCCATGTGGAGCACAATTCATCATTTGAGAGTACAATTTGAAGCACAACATAGTATACTGGACATAATGCATATGGAAAAAGCAAACCCACGGTTAATTGCCTAGCTGCAACATGTTTAATCATGGGTCCAGGTAGGGTAGACATCCAAGAAATGCAGCCCCATCTTACTGAATATTAGACGTTCCATGATAATATATTGCAGATCATCCATGAGATACTAAAGGGGACTGAGTTGGGGGTGTCACATTCTCGCCCACTAGGGGACTGAGTTGTGGTGTCACATTCTCGCCCACTATCTTCGAAAATCGCAATATCCTTTTCATGGCAGTCTTGGCAATATTCGGTATCCACCTAATTCTCGCCGTTAATAACACCTTGATAGTCAAAAAAATGGTTCCTGTCATTCTGGAGATAGAAGAAGGAGAGGGTGATAGGGCTAACGGCAGGGTAATAAGTTTCATCCGAGCACCTCTTGCAATCAACACACTACCATCATGACTGGGATCTCCTTAGGCTGGTGGCGTGTGGCAGTTTGGTTTGGGTTGGCTTCTCATCGGGCTGGGCATTTTGGATATTCTGCGAAGATGGAGGCTGTCGTGATGTGGGAGGAAGAGGATGGTGATGACAAGTGGAAAATGTTAGGCAACATGGACATGTGCAGCATTTGCCTATGATATCAGAGAAGGGTTGTTTAGATTTATCCTTCAGTACAATTGTTATATGATATGTGGATATTTTTATTGAATAATTACCTCTTGACTATGGCTTTGCTAATAAATAAATCAACTTTGTTCAAACCCATATTATGATTAGCATTTCGTGATGCAAAAATAAAATAATTTTAATATTGGATAAGTGGCTCCGTAAGGCATGAGTTCCAGTATCATAAGTGTTTTTTCATAGAAATGCTCGTGAATTTGATCAATTACTCTTCGGGCTTTGAAAACAAACATATGTATGCGTTGAGCTAAAACTTTGACTTTTGTGCCCGATCTATTCGAGTTCTTGTTTATCTTAAGGTCAGTTACCCCCAACAATGGATGATGAGAAATTATATTATTTTTGTTCTATAATTACTTTAATTAAATTGTCATCAATCTATTTAATAGAATTTGTTGGGAAAATTAATGGAGATGTTACTCATAGAATAAATGCATGTTGGCTAAAGTAGAAGAGCCTCTATTGTTCTATGTGATAAGATAATTCCTTTGAAAATCAAAGGAAAATTTACAGAGTCATGAGACCTGCTTTGCTCTCTTGATCAGAATATTGGCATGTGAACCATAGACATGTACAGAGAATGACGGTAGCAGAAATGAAGATGGTATGGTGGATGTGTAGTCATACACGTAAAGATCAGATTTGGAATGATGCGATCAGAAGGAAAGTTGGTGTAGCTCCGATAGAGGACAGATGAGAGAAAACTGCTTAAGATGGTTTGGCCATTTGCAAAGGAGGTCGATCGATGCACCAATTAGAAGATGTGAGTTTTGGGATGTTGAGCCAGTTAAGAGAGGGCAAGGAAGGCCCAAGAAGTGTTGGAATGAGACTATATAAAAGGATCTTAGTTTTTTGGATCTAAGCCCAAGAATGACCAAGATAGATTAGAATGGAGGTAAAGAATCCATTAGTCAATGCTACCTAATGTCCAAAAAGGTCATGTTGTTGTATTATTTTATTAATTATTAATTTATGATTATTAATAAGTTACATTTTTCTTTTTATTACTTTAGAACTTTTGATTATATTTACTTATCATATTTGTTTATGACAATAGCAAAAATAAAAATGCTAAGGTAGATGTGTGGTCATACATGAAAAGATCGGATTTGGAATGATGCGATCAGAAGGAAAGTTGGTGTAGCTCCGATAGAGGATAAGATGAGAAAAAACTGCTTAAGAAGGTTTGGTCGTTTGCAAATGAGGTATGTTGATGCACCAGTTAGAAGATGAGGGACATGGGATGTTGAGCCGGTTAAGAGAGGACGAGGAAGGCCCAAGAAGTATTGGAAAGAAACTATCCGAAGGGATCTTAGTTATTTGAATTTAAGCCCAAGAATGACCTAAAATAGATATGAATGAAGGCAAAAAATCTATGTAGCTTACCCTACTTGATTGTGGGAAAAGTGTTGTTCTTGTATCGTATTTGTTTATATTTTTGTACTCTTTTATATGTGTATATATATATATATTTATATATTGGTGCTACAAATGTGGATCATGGGGCCACCATTGCCAGGAGTACAAGATGCACAAGGAATGGCATCCTCGGGAGACTCTGTATAAGCCTCTAAGATAAAGGAGACCCCACTGCACCGACGGATCTTTCACCCGATGTGATGCAATGTCCTACTCGCAAAGTATCTATTGTTGAGGTCACCCCTTTGCATCAAAAGGAGCCTTCTTCTGATGAGAAGTCGGGTATGACTCCCCTCTTTCTTCTTGTTATCTCAGTGCCATGTGATGTGCTCCTGGAGGTGGTTGGAAGATGCTTTTGGCACTTGTTCTCGATGGATTTTGTCACGGATATCGTCCTTTTGGATCCCAAGTATACATGTGTGTAGCATCCTTTTCATGTGTAGGAGGTCGTGCTATTGTCTCTAGATGTGTCTCCTTAAGGTGTTTTGTGGATACGATCTCATTTTGAAGTTGGTGATGTGCAGATGGAGGTGCATCATTTGTTCTACGTTGTTAGTATGCCCTTTACTTCATATCGCATGAAATCTTTCTGAGCTACGATTGAGGAAGTGGAGAAGGTGGTTGAGCTTGTTACGGATAAGCTCTCGTCATGTATGGGAACTGATGATGTAGACACACTGGAGGGTTGCTACTCCTGGATGATCTTTGAGGTTGTCCATGTGGTTGGAAGGACTTCCTTTCCATCATCAGATGGCTAAGTTCTTGCCTCGACCTGATGTTCATGGGTCTTCATCAATGGATGGGCACCTCTCTGATGGCTACCACATGGTTCGAGGATGATATCACTGACACCTCGAAGTTGGGTATGATGGGGACGACGATTGGTGTGAATGAGGCGAATCCAAGTGGTCGTGGACCTGCTCTTATGCTCCAAGTGTCTAGGTGTACTCAAGATATGGATCTTAGTTTACTTTCGGATTCAAACTTAGTTATGTCAGCAACCAGGGTGTACTCGGGTGACCAAGTTGACTTCGTCAACAAGCGTAGTAAGGCAATTTCTTTATCATCATACGTCACATCCCTCATCTCCGGTGGGGGAGCATAACTCTTTGTTTCCTATGGATGTTATTCCATGTGATGCAATATTTTTGAAATTGACAGGTCAAGCTGGATGGAAGTCATCGCGGATTTGAGGATTTGTCAAAATTAGGGATTCTCATCCTTAATTGGTTATTTTAATTAGTCACTTATTTTATTTGAAGAAATTAAGATTATAATCTCAACATTTGTGGTAGATAATTTTAGTTAGCAGTCAAATTAAGAAGTCAGTTAGAGTCATTAGAATCGCTAAGGAATTTATTTAATTTGGATTTGATTCTCTTTCTAGTTTTGTAATCTCACCACTCCTATAAAAAGGGGATGGTAGGAATTTATTTCAAATGGTTCTGTCGAAAGAATTATGTAGTCTGTGTACTGTTTGTTCTTTTTATTCTTCTATGTTCCGGCTTATGTAATTTACCTATGGGTTTTCTCTATATAAGAGACCCTAGGGCTCTCTGGAATAAACAACAACTCTTATTCTCCCAACATGGTATCAGAGCCTAAACCCTAGGCTTCCTCTCTCTCTCTTCCACCCCCCCCCACTCTCTCTCTTCCCGCCACCGCCTCGGGCTCCCCGCCTCCTCCTAGGCTCCCGCCTCCGCCTAGGCCTCCGTCGCCGGGTCTCCGCCTAGGCCCCCACCTCCAGCCCCGGGTCTCTGCCTCCTGCCCCGGGCCTTCCAGTCGTGCCCTAGCTGGCACCTAGCCGGTCCCAGCACCCGCCCCCTGCCGGCCTTTCCCTAGCCGGCCCCGCCTCTTGCCGGCTTTGTTCTAGCCGGCACCGATACGCCCCTTACCGGCTTGGTACTAGCCGCCTCCTTCGCCATATCTATGGATTTGGGTGCGTAACATCTACATACGCACTCGAATCCTATGCAGTTTGTGTAGACATCTGTCACTCTGTCTACAAACCCTAGTTCTTCTCCTGCGGCGATATGTCAGAATCCAAGGTTGGCATGTCCTTCATAGGCGCGTTCAAAGGTCCCGCGCCAATAGTGAAGATGGACGTGTCGAACTATGAGCTCCGGACGATGCAGTTCATGAGTCTCATGAAGTCAAACAGTAAGAAGCACATTCTTACCGATGATGAGCCAGCAGAGTGGACAGGGATTTATGCTTCTTGGGAGGCTGATGACTCATATGCCAAAGTCTGGCTGTCAGGCACGTTGTCGATGGAGATTGCCAATAAAGTCCTCCATCAGCCCACCGCTAAAGCGATGTGGGATATTCTTGCGGCGACATATTCCCAGGTCCGGAATGAAACCAAGATGCTTCAACTGCAACACGACATATTCACCATGAAGCAGAATGGGCGACCACTTCATTTCTTGTATACATCCCTTAGGGGGGATGTTTGAGAAACTCTACGGCACTATCCCTCTGACGGCTACACTAGAGCAGCAGAAGACATTTCGTAATGCTACCATGGTAGGAGTCCTTCTTGCGGCTCTTGATCCTGAATATGATGCGGCCAGATCGCATATACTTGCAGATGCTACCATTCCTCCAATGGAGGAGGTCTATCGGAGGCTTAGCCGCATCTCTGTTCCATCCAGCACATCTACACCACCACCCTCTGCGATGGCTGCTTCCAGAGGGAGAGGTGGTTCCTCCTCTTCATTTCGTGGCCGTGGTCATGGAACTGGAGGCCATGGTGGTCGGTCCCGTCCACCTTGCAGTTTTTGTCACCGTCCAGGTCACTCGGAAGATACATGCTATTCGAAGCATGGCTTTCCAGCATCAGCCCGGGTGGCAGAACATGTTACATCTCCATCATCTTCTACTTCGGATCAGAGGATTGAAGAACTTGTCGCTCGGTTACGAGATATTATGCCACATGCTTCTACATATTCTTCGGGAGGCCCTTCCGATATAGTTGTGCCTGCTTCTGCCAGTACTTCTGCCACGGCTAGTACCTCAGGTAGTGCCTGTGCATTTACCACATGTTCTAGTTCAGACATCTTCGATTGGATCATGGACTCTGGTGCCACGCACCATCTATGTCGAGACAGAGATAGACTTATCTCATACAGAGAGATTCCTCCAGGGAGGTTGATGATCATTGCCAATGGGACTCATTCCCCCATTGTTGGACAGGGGGAGATCTTGTTATCCTCTTCCATGCGTCTCAAGAATGTCTTACATGCCCCCTGATTTTCGATGAATTTACTCTCTATTAATCAGATTACAAAAGATCTGCATTATCGCGCTATATTTGACCCATCTTCTCTTATATTTCAGGACATTCTAACGGGCAGGGTGATTGGTTGTGGTTCTGAGCAGGATGGTCTTTATCGTCTGACCAGGAGTTCATATGTTGGAGTCTTTTCTCATGTTGTTGGATCAGTCTCTCCATATACATGGCATCTACGCTTTGGTCACCTCCCTCTACAGAAAATGTGTCACCTTTTGCCTCAGATATCTCCAAGAACGTCCTTCCGGTGTGAAGCTTGTCAGTTAGGGAAGCATCATAGAGCTAGCTTCCCGCGTCGTCAGTGTCGGAGCAGTGGCTCCCTTTTTGAGTTACTCCATATTGATGTTTGGGTTCCTAGTCGTGTCCCTGATCACCAGGGGCACAGGTTTTATCTTGTCGTGGTTGATGATTTCTCTCGTTTGTCGTGGGTTTTCCTGTTAAAGAATAAATCTGAAGTTGGTGATGTTATTAAAAATCTTATCAATGAAGTGAACAATGTCTTTTCATCCAATGTGAAATATGTTCGTACTGATAACGCGTTGGAATTTTGTACTCGGTCTCTCTCACAATATCTTTGGTCAAAAGGCATTATACACCAAACTACATGTGCCTACACCTCCTAACAGTCGAACTCTACTTATCCAGAGTTGTGCTCCTATCTCTTTTGGGGGAGATGTCGTTCTTACAGCCTGCTACTTGGTAAATCGTATGCCGTCCACGGTACT
The DNA here is from genome assembly GCA_037367405.1 of Ottelia alismoides. NCBI lineage: Eukaryota > Viridiplantae > Streptophyta > Magnoliopsida > Alismatales > Hydrocharitaceae > Ottelia > Ottelia alismoides. The sequence continues at coordinate 26,229 of JAZKJV010004227.1, read as the reverse complement.
TGGTGAGAAAATTCCTCTGTCTGTTGTTTTTCCAGACAAGGAATTATTCTCACTCACCCCTCGTGTTTTTGGAGTTGTTGCATTTGTTCATCAACTATCCCCAGGTCATGACAAGCTCTTACCTAGAGCTGTCAAATGTGTCTTTGTGGGCTATTCTCGGACGCAGAAGGGATATCGTTGTTATGATCCGGTTAACAGGAAATACTTTGTCAGTGCTGATGTCACTTTCTTCGAGTCTGTTATGTATTTTTCACCTGCAGGTGATAGATTGGTCTCTAACACATCTACTGATGAAGTCTGTGTCCCTCCTCCTCCTACGGTGAATCCTCCATTGTCCAATCAAGTTCCTAACATTGCGTTAGCTTCTCCACCACCAAAACCGCTAGTCTCGCCACTACCAAAATTTTATATCCGTCGATCTGGTCATGTTCATGCTCCACGCCAATCATCCAGCACGCCCCAGGTATATTCCGATGTTACTACTAATGATGGGCCGAATAGTGTGCCTATGCAGGGGTGCATCATTGCAGGGCGAATCTGCTCCAGCGAGTTCAGTGGTTGATGATCTGGATGTTCCTATTGCGATGAGAAAGCAAAAACGCAGTTGTACTTCGTATCCTCTTGCCTCACAGGTCTCCTTTCATCGCCTCACAGGGGGACTTTCAGAGATTTGCAGTGGCTTTATCTTCAGTGGAGATTCCAAAGAACTATCAGGATGTATTGAAATCTGATTGTTGGCGGACTGCAATGGAGGAGGAGACGGCTGCCCTACAGTCGCGGGGCACATGGAGCTTGGTTCCCGCTCCTTCAGGAGCTTCTGTTGTTAGCTGCAAATGGGTATTCACTGTCAAGTATCATGCAGATGGTAGCCTTGATCGATACAAGGCACGGCTAGTGGCACGAGGTTTCACTCAGACTTATGGAGTGGACTATATGGATACCTTCTCTCCAGTCGCCCGGCACTCCACTCTTCATATTCTTCTGTCTGTAGCTGTGGTACGTGATTGGCCCTTGTTCCAATTAGATGTTAGAAATGCATTCTTGTATGGAGATCTGCAGGAGGAAGTCTACATGCAGCAGCCTCTGGGGTTTGTTGCTGAGGGGGAGACTCATATGGTGTGCAGACTTCATAAGGCAATATATGGCCTTAAATAGAGCCCAAGGGCATGGTTTCAGAAGCTGTCCCAACTGATTGAAGAACATGGACTCAAGAGATCCACTGCAGATCACTCACTGTTCATCCAGAGGACTACTCGAAGTACAGTTGTCATCATGGTGTATGTTAATGACATTTTGGTTACAGGAGATGATGCTCAGGGGATAGAGACGATCAAAGCAGTGTTGGGCCGCCAATTTGTTACAAAGAACCTTGGTACACTACGATACTTTCTGGGGCTGGAGTTCGCCAGGAATGCACAGGGTCTAATAATGACCCAGAGAAAATATATTACAGATATGCTTGTTGAGAAGGGCATGGATGGATGCAGATCGTCTACTACTCCTATGGACCCTGACATGAAATTGTATGATAATGATACAGAAGAAGTTGACACGAGAAAGCATAAAGAAATGGTGGGGAAGCTTCTTTACATAACTATAACCCGACCTGATATTGCCTTTGCAGTTAGCCGGGTAAGCCAGTTCATGTAACAGCCGAGACAGGTACATATGGATGCTATATATATATATATATGATACTCATATACCTAAAATCGTCTCCAGGCACAGGATTGTTGTTCGGAAAGGAAACAAATTTATCTGTTTCTGCATGTGTGGATGCTGACTATGCAGGATGCCCTAAGGATCGAAAGTCTACCTCAGGATTTGTTGTGTTTGTGGGTAGCTCTTTAGTTTCTTGGAAAAGCAAGAAACAAACAGTTATGGCTAGATCCAGTGCAGAATATGAATATAGGGCTATGGCACAAGCTAGTACGGAAATGATGTGGGTACAAGCTGTATTAGTAGACTTGCATGTAGATGTACCTCTACCCATGCAGCTACAGTGTGATAATCAAGCCGCATTGTTCATTGCCAATAATCCTGCCTTTCACGAGAGAACCAAGCATATTGAAGTAGACTGTCACTACACCAGAGACATGATCCAGAAGGGACTGATTTCTGCTTCACATGTTAGTTCTGAGGAGCAGATTGCCAATATCTTCACCAAACTGTTGCTCAGAGGACCATTCCAGAAGTGTTCTTCCAAGCTGAGCATGATCGATATCTATGCTCCATCTTGAGGGGGAGTGTCAAAAGAATTATGTAGTCTGTATAATGTTTGTTCTTTTTATTCTTCTATGTTCCGTCTTATGTAATTTACCCATGGGTTTTCTCTATATAAGAGACCCTAGGGCTCTCTGAAATAAACAACTCTTATTCTCCCAACAGGTTCAATTCGGGATATATGAAAAATTAAGATCTATTTCTCTCCGCCGCTCTATGTATCTATGTCAACGCGATCTCTGTGATTCGTCTCCCAAAATCTCGAGCACCTATTGTACTCTTCTCTTTCTTCCTCTCCTCTCTAAATTTCTTCCACCTAACAAATTTTCCACTGTCAAGGTATTTTTTTCCACCGTTGGATTTTTTGCTTGCATCATTTGGTATCAAAGCATGGAAACCAAATCGTTCTTACGATTCAACGATTATGTCGCATATTAGCAGATGTAATTTGATTTGGGTTGTCTCGATCACGGTTCGCGTCCTTGACAACGAAGGTTCAAGAATTGTCTTTTAGCATCCATGAAAGTCCAAAGGTAACTGGGACGAAAATCGAGAAAGAAACATTCGTCAACAATAAAAATCAGATCATTGCAAATGTTGTGCAACCCGCTTTTGATCAAGAAAATGAAGGTATTATCAGTCCCAATGATGATTTTATAAGATACAGGGCTCATATTCGACAAAGATCCCGTAGATGAAGAGTTCGAAGTATTTGATCTGTCTGATTTTGGAGTTGTTGAATTCTTTGTTGAATCCCCAACAGTTGCTGTCCAGGAGACCGCCACCTCCGACTCCAGCAATACCATCAACCGATGTCGAAATCCAGGAAGATGTTAGTTCATTGTCGACATCGTCGCCACCTATACCAAGCAGAACCCTGCAACCATTTCCCCTCAAACGGCCCCGGTATCGTGCATCTGAGCTGCAGTGTGGTAGCTGATTCCGTTGCTATCGATCTTCCAAAATTTTATTCGAGCCCCTCGCGTCGTGGTGCTGTCATCTGATTCCAGCATGATTGACGAGGGTAGCTACCACCGTCACCGACGTCTTTGCCATCCGAGGGGCTACTCCCATGGAAGCCATGGCTCACGCGCAAAAAAACGCCACATGTACGCCGCCTTCGCTATTTGCGGTGCCACCCCCGCTCGATATCGAGCTCCCACTGTCGTTGCGTGCATGCCAGGCGCGATCATCACCGTGCGCACTTTAGGAGTGTTTACCGCCAGCAACTCAATTCCTAGCGCAGACATCGCCTATGTCCTCCCGATTCAACCCGTCGCTGTCACCGATTTATTGATGGAAGAAAACCCCTAACGTGGAGCTCTATTCGAAAGGATCCAAATCCCACGAGAATAGGGATTGGGATATGATTTGCAATAATTGCAGTAAAGCCTCTCCTAACATTTTTTTTATTTGAAGGTAAATTGAAGAGCCCATCTTATGAATTTTGTTTAGTGAAGGGGTAGGAAATTTACACTTTTGCCCCCTAGAGCAGAAATATTTAAAGAGCAATGCTGAGAAAAGGAAATCGGGGATGTTATCTTGTCCAATTAGGATTAGGAATGTGGGATATCACATATATAAGGACCTTATGGTCTAGTTCATTGCTCGCATCTCCTCACATCCTAAACTTGTGACATTCATTTGCTATGGGTTCTCCGAAGGCTGCGATGCTCGAGATGAGGTTGCCCCAATAATTTTTTGAACACCACATCATGGGAGCGACTTCTGCATGGGTACCGCCATCTGCTCCACATATGTTCTTCAGGAAGGAACTTAATGACTCCAACCACCGCACCAAGGGCATATGGATTCCGTCGTTTGCTCCACATCTATTCTTTCAACATGGGATTGAGAACGCTGGAATTAAAACGTCAAGTCTCGAGCTGAAAGATCAAATAATCCGTCAGGAGATGAATTTTTAGCAGGGGGAATTGATGCAATGTTTTCTAAATTGGCAGGTCAAGCTGGATGGACGCCATCACGGATTTGAGGATTTGTTAAAATTAGGGATTCTCGTCATTAATTAATTATTTTAATTAGTCACGTATTTTATTTAAATAAATTGAGATTGTAATATCAATATTTGTGATAGATAATTTAGTTAGGAGTCAAATTAGGAAGTCAGTTAGAGTCATTAGAATCGGTTAGAATTTTATCTAATTTGAAATTGATTTTCTTTCTAGTATTGTGATTCCACCCCTCATATATAAAGGGGATGGTACATATGTGTTTCAAAAAGTTCAGTTCATAATATATGAAAATTTGAGATTTATCTCTCTGTCGTGCTCTGTCTCTCTCCGCGCTATCTTCGTGATTCGTTTCCCAAAATCCCGCGCACCCAACGCTTTCTTCTCTTTCTTCCTCTCCTCTCTAAATTTCTTCCATAAAACAAATTATCCACTGTCAAAGTATTTTTTTCCACCGTTGAATTCTTTTCATCTGCATCACCATGATTTTATGGGGCATGGTTCAAGGGCCAAAAGAGGTTGGTGTACGGCTTTTCTTGTTATTCCATGCCGCTTTCCTTATCCATTTGTAAGGATGACCGCATTAGGGTCTTCATATGCTGGCATCGTCAAGGCCATGTCTCATCAAGGGCCCCGCGAGCACTTTGCAAATACAACCATTGCCAAACTACGTGGAGGGCAAGGTCGATGATGCTGAGGCACCTACTGAGCAACCTAGTGACAAGGTTAAGGATGTGGAGAAGCATGCGGTGATGGCAAGCTTGTTGGGGTGAATAAGTAGGCGATGGCATCCAACTTTGTCGCTAAATGAAGCTCACCTCTTGGAATGTCGAAGGCCTGAGGCAGCCAATCCATATAGGAGGCTTGGAATGCGGATGTGGTTTGTTTACCGGAGACGAAGATGGAAGCATGATATATCTGTTTTTGTTTGTGGGTGATCTTTTATGCACGGCTACGTTAGCTGAGTGTACGCAAAAACAGTTGCACATACAAGACACTAAGATGCAATTTCCCGTCCATTCTATTCCATTTTCCCATGACAGAATGAATGTTTCTCTTCTCATCCCATGTCCAATGAGGCAAAGGCAAGTCCACATAAAAGAAAGAAATACATCTTGCTCATCACGACTGTCTTGCAGTGGGTGGGACTGCTATGAAGGGAAGATCAGGAAAGAGGCCCTATAGAGGAAGCAAAACCAACCAAGACCTAAACACGTATTGGACAAAGTTCATAGTTCTCAGATCCAAGGCAAGGATTCTTCCAAGCGGGAATGTTCCATGACTTCCATCTCTAAATCGATCACTGTCCAATTAAACATCGCGAGATGTCTTTCAAGTTGTCCCTAGACAATTTTACGCATGATACAAATAACTGGCACATTGGCACTCATGCGGACGTGTTTGTGCGAGTGAATGGGCAGTGGGAGGAACTACCATGTCATCTAGGCTTACCTAAATCGTCGAGATCAAATGTTTGTGCAAGTAAATGGTGTGATAAGCTGTGGGAATCGAGCGGTGGCTCACCAGGGAAGGCCGGTGATGTCGTGGTAGCCATCAAGCAGAGAGATGACGCCGCGAACGGGGGCGTAGAAGGGGCTCTCGCCAACGCCTGCACCTACTGCTCCTTCGGGCAACACATCGGAGGAGAAGGAGCGGAGGGAGGAGATGGAGATGGAGATGGGAGGATGCGGGAGGAGATTGCGAAGGATGGGGGAGGACGAGGCCGTGGGAGGTCGAGGGAGGGAGGCGGAAAGGCGGCGGAGCAGCCTTGCGTGAAACATGGTTGACGGGAGAGGACAGGTGCTGAGGTTTGTATTTCCCGCAGGTGGACTTGGTTCTCTCTCGCTCCCCCTCTGTTTTACTTTTTACTTACCTTTTTGGCACTTTGAGTGAATCGCAATCACTATCGGTTCGATTTGTTTAGCATGTTTTAATGTTCGAGTTCGATTGGACTCGATAAAATGAAAATTATAATCGGGTTCGATTCGGTTCGGGTAAGATTCGTAAAGGTTCGGTTTGACTTGTTAAAGGTTCTAAGAATAAATATTGTGCATATGTTTCTATTCAAAGGGAAAAATCACAACCGTAGGGGAGGGTTTGTGGGGTTTCAGAAATAAGGATTTATGGAGTGGATAACTGGATGGATTTGGAAAAATAAGTGAATAATCCTTATGTTAATATAGAATGTATTTGTTCCTTACACGTATATACAATATGTATGTATATATACTTTCATGTATGTATGTATAATTGAACTTTTAACGAACTGAACCTGAGCGAACCTATATTTTTGAGGTTCAATTCATTTATTTAATCGAGCTCAAACTCATGTTGAGATTTGGTTTGTTTATTTTTGAATTGAATTTGAATCGAACTTTTAGCGAGTCAATTCTGAACGAATGTCGAACCTGATAATTTTCTGATAGCCTTATCGACAGTATTTCAATTTAAAATAAAATGGAATTATCTTATTTAACTATTTATATCTATACCCCTAATTAATAGCAAGTTTACCTCTCTTCTCCCTTCCTCACTCCACGTGCCAGTCCTCTCTTCTTTTCCTACTCCCTTCTCACTCCTCCCCGGCCCCCACTCACTCCACTCTATCCCTCTCTCTCCCTTTTCTCTCTCTCTCTCTCTCCAATAACTCTTCACCACTTTTCCTCTCTCTTTCTCTCTTATCTCTCAATCTTTCTCTCTCTCCACTCACTCTCTCCCCCCTTATCTCTCTCTTTATCCCTCTATCCTTCCTATTTTTCTTTTCTTCATCTCAAGCGATGATCTCTCCCTCCCTCCTTTTTTTCCTTTCAAAATTTAAAAGTATATTGATATTGATTAAATAAAGTAAAAGTATATATTATTTATATTCTTTATAAAATTTGAAATATATATTATAAAATTCTTTTTTAAATTTGTATTTTCCTTTTAAATAACTGCTTTGTAAAAAATAATTTTTTCCCATCAATTCACATTTTCTATCTCTCCCTTCCTCTTCTAGAATTAAAAATATATATTAATATTAATTAAACAAAGGTAAAAGCATATATTATTTATATCCTTCATAAGATTTGAAATATATATGATAAAATCCTTTTTAAAAATTCTATTTTCTTTTTAAATCTACTTTAGAAAAAAAATGTAAGTTTTCAATACTACTCTAGACATGAAAAAACAATTGTAATTTTTCAAACTACTCTTAGACATCATTCATATGTAATGATTTTTGAGTAGTAGATTTTTATATCAACTGAATCGTGCAGAATAAAATAATTTCAAATATTCTATCGCATGAATATTAGTCTTTTATAATATCTTATTAATTTGTGATTAGAAACTGATTTTGAATCGGTATATGCATATTACATAACACAAATAATTTAATATTTCTTACAATTAAAAATAGTCTAATAACTATGTACTTTTAAAACAATAAATGAAAAAAGTGTTATAATTTAACATTTTTCATAATATAATAATAATGTATTTTGAAAATAACTTAAATTATAAATAAGAAGTAATTTTAAAATGTAACATATGTACACATATTTGACAGACATATAGATAGTAACTTATACTTTTATTTATATTCATCAATTGAATGAAACTTATATCTATATTTTTCACATATTATTTATCGTTTAGTATAATTATTATGGATTTTTTAAGTATAATTTGATAATCGATGATCATAGATTGGTATGATTATGGTACAAATAAGAACTTAGATAAAACTAATTTCAAATACATAAAAATAAATAATTAATAATTAATTATTATTTTAAACTTTATAACTTATACTCTACTTTATGTAATCTTTTTCTGAAAAATATATAAAATTTATAATATTCAATGTGTGTTAGTTGTTCATGTGGTTTATAACTGAAATAAACTGCATGTTTGTACTGCATCCGAATAATTTTAATATGTTATCAGAATCTTATTTAGTAATGCTAACATATACAACTTTTTTAAAAAAAATAGTTTTATGATAAATGTAAATTGTTTGTTTTACTATCAATGACTAATAATTATTCTATGCAAATTGATGTTTAACTGAATCAATAGGAATTTTTCAAAGATGTTCTATTCACTTAACTATTTTGTAAAAAAAGATGTAATATGATATCTTGCTTAATTTCTATAATTTTAAAAATATTACAAACAAATTTATTTCTTTCAACCCGACGCGAAGCGCAGACAAATACATTAGTATCTATCTATTTTCTATACATATATTAGACTATGCACTATGCATAGTAGATATGTTATATTTGTTTGTGAATGACCAACCACTGATAGGTTTTTATAGATTAGATTCGTTTTGTGCATATAATGATTTGTCTAATATATATGTGTGTGTATATGGTTGTCAATCTTATCATTATCATTTTCATTGTTCTTTCCACCACGAGTTACTGCTACTAGCTACTTGTTTCCATTTCCCTGTATCATCTACCCCGCTCCTTCACCCACACTGACATCCCTCGCCACTCAACTGATCAAGTGAAGACGTGGTTCCTCTTAGACTCTTCTTCACCCACACCAACATCCCTTGCCCCTCAACCGATCAAGTGAAGATGTGGTTCCTCTCGGACTCTGAATGCTCCCTTGTCGCAGTCGATGTCTGGGCCATTGTTGTGTAGTAGTTCCTTTAAGTCCTCGTTGACTGCGACTTCCCTTAAAGGAAGCAAGCACGTCGAGGAGGAGTTCTCCAACGATAACTTCAACGACGCCAACATCACACTATTCAACATCGTTTGCACTGTCAAGAAGTCATTCACTCCGATCAAGTTGGTGATTGGGTTTGTTGTTGTCGACAACAGCTCGACTTTGCATATGCACTATGTCGTACCACTCATGATGCCACGGGTGAAAATGCGAAGGTGATAACGTGCATCTAGCTTAGGGGAAAGAAAGGAGGTAACTTAAAATCTATTCGATTGCAAAAGTTCATAACTCAAAATCTATTTAAAATGAATAGAAATGACTTTATGAGGGATTTCGATTTACTTTGCATTTTGAATGTATCTTTCTAAAATGCTCACAACTTGTAGGACCATTTGAAAGGCGATCAACTTATATAGGAAATCCCCAATGAGCTACGAGTCCATGAGGATTGTAATGAGCACATTCACTTTTGCTGATATTTTCTATCATTTTGAATGTAATACTTGTTGGTTTAAAATTGTTAGTGTTTGTAATTATTTTACACAAAAAGCAAACCTTAAATTAATATGAAATGATCATTGTGAGTATATAAAAGAGGTCAGTAATACAGACAAAGATACAATCGTTACATATTAATTTAAGATTTTCTTTTCATGAAAATGATTAATAGTAGTATATATATATATATACATATATAACATTTGTAAACCAATAAGTATTATACTTAAAATAAAAGAAAATACGGGTAAATTAAAATGAGTGTGTTCATTACAAGTCTAATGGGCTCATACCTCATTGGAAAATCCTTATGCTCAAAGGCGGATAAGTCATATGAACATTACTACACCAAAATCAGATAATAGCATTCAATACATCTTCAAATAACCATTAAGCAATAACAATATGAAATATGAGCTGTTGGATTTATTTTGATAATGGAGCTACCTTTTTGGATATCGTTATGATGTTGGTGTATTAAGGAAATTGGTAAATATCATCATATTTTTGCTATATTCATAGATATGCACTTTTACATACTGCTGAGACGAATAGTCATTGATACCTACCAGACTGCGAATTGTCCTAACTCAAAATCTATTTAAATTTAATAGAGATGTTATAAACCCTGTTCGTTTTACTTTCATCTTTGATCATATGCATTATTCTGATTTTGATGCAACTTTCTCATTACAATAGAGTTATACTAGTTTATGAGCCCGCGCTTCGCGGCGGATTGAAGCAAATACATCTATTTGCAGTATTTTACAAATTTATGTAAATTAAGCAAAGCAAATTAAAATTATTTTATTGTTATTTAGAAATAGATAATGGTATATCTTATTTTATTAACCATTAGTATGTCAGCATTACATGATTAAACAAAATAATTACAGACAATATTTTTGGCTGAAAAATAAATGAGTGATGCACACCTTCGTGCATTACAAGAGTTGGACACAGTCTGGATTGATAATATCAAAAAATATATTATGAAAGAGAATAAAATTATGATTATTATATATACACCACCTTTAATATACATCGGATTCAGATGGAGCATATCTTAAAATCAAGAAAAATCCAATAAAAATGTTTAAATATCTCAAGGGCATGATTAAGAATCAATTTGAGTTTTTGTATTAATTGAATGGATCTATTTGATTACTACACAATTAAACAACTACAAACATACTTACATCATAAAATTTCCAATGCAAACAAACTCGAACATGTGCCTATGTTCCATAAGACTCAAATTAGATGCCCACGACCATCAAACCATCACACGATCTCATCATCAAAGCAAATCAATTTAGGAATATGAAATTCTAATAATAATAATAATAATAATGGAAGTTAACACACTTATTTATTAATTGTAACATATATAATTTAAACAAAATTAACCGAACATAGCTAAATAATTAACTTATGTCTCTAATTATTGCTTTGATACGTGGTGATAATTCTCTCTTATTATGGTCTTTTTTTATTTTTTTATTAATATTTCTCCTATTTATAGACATATGAGAAATTACAACTTATTTAAAAAGCATGCGATGATGTTTTACATGTCTATATCTTTCACTTTTATCTTTGGCTTTAATACTTGTAACTTCTTGGATCCTTTTATCTCCCTGACTTGGAAAATGATGAATCTCACTCATCTCCTTAATATAGGGTTGTAAAGCCATATTTCACAAATAATGTTATTATGTATATGTAAGATTTTTTATTAATGTCCAAAAAAATGTTAAAATATATTTATATTATGTATAATGTTTACCTTAAAGCATATAATTTTTTAAAAAAACTAAAATATTTTCATCTTATTGTCTATAAAATGAATTGAATTCTTAAATACAGACCTAATCATTGTAATTATATAGAATATTATTTTTAAAATATTAAAAAACATTTTTGATAGATTGTGCATTTTAAAATATATAAAAAATGCATATGAAATGAAAGTATATTTTTAAAATTAGAATATAAATGTATGCAAGTGAGAGAGAAAAGAACATAGAAAATGTTACGTATTTATTATTTTCATTCATATTTATAATGTAATAATATTTTCAGGTATAATACTACTAATCAAATTCTTGTTTATATAGAATGAAAAATATATGAATCAAACATATACAGAATATTAGTTTTTTATTACCCAATAAATGTATATTTTTATTTTCTAATTAAACCTTTACTTGCTATATAGTATACATCTTTTTATACTTTTCGAACATATTCTAAAAGTTTAATCTTAAGGGTCCATGTTTTTAAAAATTTTCGATAATTAGTATGAACACCATTTTATTCAAGTATGTGTTGTAATTTTATTTTTACTATGCGGGTTTTAAATATGAAAATACATGGCACGAAGAAAAGGGTATGTAAGATGAGGGAGATGCGGAGATATATGCAAAAGGATTCTTAAAAACCAACTAAAAATGTGGATGTTGAGTATAGATAAAATGACTTACTATCATCGAGCTAAAAATTTATCATTAAGATAAGTTGCACTGAGATACAATTCCAATTAAAAAGTTATGATATACTTTATGACTTAAATTAAGGTAACCCTCCCATTTGTGCATGATACTCCATTTTAATTGAAATGGCATCATCTACTATTGATATGTGACATGTACTCTAAAATTTTGATAAGCACTTTACGATTAATCATATAATATTTTTGTTAAAATTATCATCTAAATCTTAAAAATGTGATAAATATATTTTAGAATGATAATATTGATGGCATATATATAACCGCTACATCAAACTCGGCTACGCACAATAAATTGTTTGAATATCCAAAATATATAATATGATGTTGAATTTATTTTCTACGAAGATAAAAGATGTAAAGAAATGTAATGTATTGATTGAGGTATATTATCCATCTCTATGGAATATATTTATATTTTAATATTTTTAAGTTCAAAATGTAACCTTTTTACGATTTTCAAAAATAAAAAAGACACGATTAATAATCAAAACTACAATCACAACTATATTTTTATATTTCAACAACCTTAATATTATCAAAAAAACATTAATTTACATAGAGTTATCATTTTAAGATGTATAAAAAATATTGAGAAATAAATTTATCATCTCGATACATGATATTTAAAATAATAAAGTTAGTTATTCTCTTTTTATACATACATATTTCTATAGAGCTATAAAAACTTTGAATTGAATTTTTTTATGAACTATTGCATCGTGCACACAAAAAATATCAAAACCCATATAGATTATTGGATTTAAAATATTATATGGATAACAACTTATGTAATATTATGGATTGATTCTTATCATTATTACAATGTATATTTGGAATAATTATAAAATAATATATTAATTTACATTATGCGAAAGGTAGGAAGACTATTTTTTAACTTTATATTATAGATTGTCTAAAGTAGTAGGTCTAAAAGAAAATTTCTGATATACATTATTCAAATTTTATAAATGACATATGTTTTGCTTTTAAATTAATATTATTATAAATTTAAACTTAGAAACATAGAGAAATATGAGAGAGAAAATATGATTTAGTAGAGAGAGAGAGAGAGGAGAGAAATACGGGCTATAAATCTAAATTTAGAAATATATAGGAATGTGAGAGAGAGAATATGAATTGGTGGAGAAAAAGAGAGAGGAGAGGAACGTGTTGTCTAGAAAGTTGGAGGGGGAGAGAGAGAGAGAGAGAGTAGACAGAGAGAGAAATAGGGAGAGAGATAAGGAATAGTAGCTGGGCGAAACTCAAGTGTTGCGAGCAAGTATTGGGATTTTGAGAGAGAGATAATGGAGGCGCCAAGAAGGAGAGAGCGCATGAAAGGGGAGAAAGGGCATATAGAAAGACACATGGAGGGGGGAATGTTTTGATAGGAATCCACGTGTCAACGTTGGGAAGTGGGGGTAAAAACTCTGATTTAGTAGATTAGATAGATATGATTAGAGGCTTACATTAATGCATAGGCTTAACTCAAGTGGATTTTTTGGCTTCGAACCAAGTTATGTAGCTGCTTTTTAATAGAATGGGTTTTGCAAGAATTTTAAAACATCGATAAGCATGAGTATGCACTAGTGAAGCAGGCCTTCATTGCACTGATTGCGTGTCAATAATATGCTACAAGATTGGATCTATAACGTTTTGGGCTTAGGTCCTCGGTCTGTAATCGAGGAAAACTGGCCTTGGCAACTTGTTGGGTTCGCGCCTAAATAGATCCGTTGACAACTACCCAAAATACTTAAGCCTAAGTTGTCAAGTAATAATCCCCACCACTTATAATGCGCTTCACACTTTGTGAGTTTTAGATGTGAGACTATGTTTGAGGGTATGAGTGTTACAACCTCTCCCATTTATATTTGCAACATCTTCATTGCGACATGGCCCATCACTTTTGCCCAGTGACAGTAGCGGTTGCACGCTCCGGGTAGCCATTTCCTCCTATCTCTTTGTAGGGTGGCTCCGCCTCTAGGGTAGCCCTTTCTACTATCAGAGGGAAATCGGGTCTGATACCATTTGTAACATCCCGAACTTAGGTCCCCGGTCTGTTATCAAGGAAAACTGACATTGACAACTGACGAGTCCGGAAACGTCGTGTTAAGAAGTTGTTTTTATCGTGAAGTGCGTAAAATTATGTGTGTCGTTTGTTGTAGGCGGCGATCGGAAACAGTCAAGAAAATAACCACAATTAATTATTCAATTTTAATCCAGTGGTTTTATGTTTATTTTACTTGGGCAAGTCCCAAGGTCGATCACAAGGAGGTAAAGGAACAACCTAGGATTATGTCTATCAAATTTCGTGTTCGGTTTTCAAGGCGGTCTTTTTTTTGGAATTTTTAATGTAAATGAGGGATGCAAAATGCAATTTCGGCCTATTTTAGAGACTAAAATGTAAATTTCAATCAAACGATGTCCGAAAAATACGAAACTTGGCCGAGATGTAAAAGATGATGAAATGAGTGCACCGTAATTTTTTTGGAATTTTTGGATGCGATATAAGTTTTTTATGGATATTTAAATGCAAACAAAATGATTTTCAATATTTAATTTTAATAAATATTAAACCTACTTATTTTCAAGAAATAAAATTATCTAAGATCTACACTAGGTGACGGATCTCAGAAAAATCCTAGACCTCGAAAATGTGGGGTTGAATACCTATTAAAAATTAAATACTGAAATGTGCTAAATGATTTTTACAGAGCAATTTATGCATGCAAATGCAAAGATTTTTGGGCACAATGTCAACCACAATAAACTCTACACTATGTGATTTTTCGGGGATTTTTAGAGAGCAGTTAATTAAATATAAATTGAAGAGCATAAAATGGGCAAAGTTTGCAATTTTCCACAAAAATCTTTATTTATTAATTAACCGTCAATCACAAAAATGGCCACAATATGTCCAGATGTAGAGAATTAAGTGAGAAACATCATGCAATTTTTAGATAAGCAAAATACTGTAAAGAAGATGTTCAAAACAAAGGGGGAATACAGGGATATGAATGCAATAATTAAATAAATAAATAACAATGCAGGGGGGTATATGCGTAATTACCTAAACAAAAGGGGGGGTTTTCTGCAATTTTACCAAGAGGCACGTGCTGCGCACGTGCCCTTGGCCTGGTGGACTGAGGTGCAAATCGAGGAAACGCCTGGGGCGTCTTTGCAATTTGCCCACGTCACGTGCGTAGCACGTGACCTGGGCTGACGTCAGCGCTGACGTGGGCGTTCCCTCCGCACGTGCGCCTCACGTGGGAGGGCCTCGGGCTCGGAGCCCGGCGGCGAGGAGGCGATGGCGAGGCGGAGGCCGGCCGAGGCGAGGCTGCGGCTGGCGGAGATGTCGACGCTGGAGACGTGGCGTTGACCATGGCGGTGGCTCCGGTGAAGCGATGAGGGGGGCCGAGCCTCATGCGCTGGAGGAGGAAGGCGTTGTCGGTGGAGGCTGGCGGAGCAACGTTGGCGGCGTTGAAGTTCTGGCGAAGGTCGATGGAGCGTTGACGAAGGCGAGGTTGTTGACGTCGTGGCGAAAGTCGATGAAGATCGAAGCGGTGAAGTCGATGAAGATGGAGATGTTGGCTTGACGCGAAACGCGGAGCAGGAGCAGAAGGCCGCTGGCGGCACCGTGACGACGTCGGAGAAGACGTCGGATCTCGCCGCGAAGGGGGTCACGCCGGGCTTTCACCACCGGCAGGGGAACCCAACTCCAAGCTTCGACGGATGAATGGCGTCGAGGGCTTCGGCGTTCTTAAATAGGAGAAGGAGCGAGCGGAGAAAGGCTGTTGCGAGGTTGACGGAGGTGGTTGGCGGCTGACCGGTGCGGGAATAGCGGGGGAGGTTGGTGTTGACGCGGAGGGGGTTTGGGTCAACTGCGAGGGCGGCGGTTGCGGAGGATAACGGAGATGCGGGAGCGGCGGTTGAGCCCACATGCGAAGGAACCGGGGGGACGGTTGGAGGTAGACGAAGGGTCCCAGGCCGTTCGATCGGCCGAGATCAAACGGCCCGGTATGGGCCACATGTCGAAGAGCTGGGAGAAGTACGGGGCACGTGCGGCGCACGTGCCTGGGTGGCACGTGCCACGCACGTGCGGGCGTTTATTTATATTTTTTTTAAATTTTTTATTTTATTTTTTTATTTTTTTATAAAAGCGAAATAAGAAGGCCAAAAATCAATGACACGTGGCGGCCTCTGGGGCCGCCACGTGTCACCTCCAGAAAAATCCGAAAATAAAACCTCTTGTAAAATCGATAAAAAATAGCAAATGACCTCGGATCGAAAAAGTTCCTTCACGAAAAATGCTCGTCTCGACGAGATCTACAAATTTCATGAAGACATCAAAGCCAAATTCGATAAATGTAAAAAGTGAATTTTTGGGGTATCCCATGTACATAGAATACCTTGATTTTTGGGTTTTCTAATTTTTTGTCATTTTTAAAACAAGATAAAAATCCGGAAAAATGTGGAAAATTCAAAGATAAATAAAAGAGACCTTAATCTATTTTTTTTGGATTTTTATCAATGAAGAAAATAAGTACATAAAATATAGGTCAGAAAACCGCTAAAATATACAATGTACAAAAGAGGCCCAAAACCCAACTTTCGCATACGAGCTCCGATTCACTTGAACTTGGTCTTGTTTTGAAGGTAATTGAATGTGCATTAATTCAAAAGTGAGTAGGATCAAATCAGACACTGGATGGGGAAGATATGTGGCTTTTAGTCCGAAAATCCTGAAACTAGGTTTTGGGTTTTTGGTCCACTTATTTGGGTTAATGATTTTTTTGTATTTTTCATTCATTCTTGTGAGTGATATGTACACAATGGAATGGTTTTGGGTTATTTGGAGTTAGCATGAAGGAGCTAAAAATCTGGGAAGTTAGGCTATTTACAGGTCAACTGTGGCTTGGATTTTTGGCTTTTATTTTGTGCAGAAATTATGGATAAAATGTCATTTTTATGAAAACATGCATGAAGGCTAATTATGCAGAATAAATGCAAATATGCTGTTGATTTTTAGGGACTTAAGCTTAATAAATGAGATTTAGAGTGATGAATCCGAGATTCATCATCCCCCTATACTTAAACCATGCTCGTCCCTGAGCATCAAAAAGAAATGCCATGAGGTGAAATGAGATTGGGTTCCATACCAAGACCATGAGCTGAAGATGAAAATGAATCTAGACTCAACCTTTGGATTATTTATGTGTCGGAACTTCAGTGAGACTTAGGATTTTTAAAAACAAGAGTCCTCAAGTTCTACAAATCATTGCTTACAGTTTCGGCTCAGAAGTCATCTTAGATCAATCCTCTTCCCAAAGCATACCCTATGAATATTGAATAACCGACTCTTGTGTGTGAAAGGTTTTTAGCTCTTCCCACCCAGAATGCCGGACTACCGCGCAAACCTCCTCTCCAATAACTCGTCCTCGGGGAGTCAGGTATTTCCTTCTAAGGTCTGTCGCGCTGTGTTCACAATCGAAATGGGGGAGAAGCTAGAAGAAAGAGAAAAGAACTGGAGGGGGTGGCCAGTGTAGTCACCTCTCCTTGTGAAGATGGCCAGTGTAGCCAAGTCTCCACCATGATCTGCAGGTTTCTTGAAACTTGGACCTTTTTGGTCGAATTTTTATTTGGTAGAATGCTTCTTTGTATTTGGGATTTTTGGTGGTTCTGCTTGGATCTTGTTTTGCCCCTACGGATATAGCATCTTTTTATTCCGTACATTTTTTTGGGGTCTTAGAAAAAATTGTGCCCAATCGTCCATCCCTTTTCCGAAGCTTTATTTCAACCCGTACTCCGGTCTTTAGATTTCCACGCTACCAGAAAAGAGACTCGCATAGTCTTCCAACATCCCGTCTGGGTTGAGCTAAGTGCATAGTGCGAGAGTACAAATTAATTCCCTATTCCAGAGTTGTACCCAGAATGAAGAGATCAGGTTAGACACTAAGAGTCAAACGCTGCACATTGTCATGTGGAACTTAAAGAATTAAGTCAAAAGACCTGAAGCTCTTAAAATCCTATTTCTCGGTGAAGTTCCTCTGAAAATTAGGTGGATTAAGGGCAAGTTCAGACCACTCTCGGTTTCGGCTCACAACTTGGTTTAGAACCCAATGACTTTTCACAAATGCAAATGCATGTGATGTTGGATGAAGTGCAAGTATGTGAAATGCAGATTTTTTTTGCGTGTGTGTGTGCAAAGATGAAATAAGAAGCCATTTTTTTTCAAAAATTTTGGGCAAGTCAGTGTTAGTAGAAAAATTCTTTTTTTTTGAAGTTAGTTCCCACCCCGTAAATACATATAGACTTACGCGAAAGTACGAGATATGGGTAAAATATATACAAAGTATACATACAGACCCCCCTATACTTACCGAGTTCTGTGTCCTCGGAGCACAAAAAGCGTAATGAAGACATAGCTCGGGCTAAGCGTAAGAGGGTTAAAAATTTATATACAACGGGTTAGAAAGTAGAGCGGAAAAGAGGCGGTCATGATATGTGAATGAGGAGAGTATATACAGGTGGGTGTCGGTTCCCCCTATACTTAGGCTCTAGACAGCCTAAGTATGGAAGAAGGGTGGAAATGGAGCGGTCGGGAGAATGAGAAGGATGGTATAAACAGATGGCATCGGTCCCCCCTATACTTAGGCCTTGGCCTAAGTAGAGGAAGAAGTTGTACAAGGAGACCGATGTGGTCGGGAGGGAGGGTGGGTAGCCGATGATTAAGGCGGTTTTCGGCTGATCTTCTTGTGAGCCTGCGGTGGGAGATCATAATGATGAGGTGAAGATGGAGCATATGATTCCCAACTACAATCAGTGTCATCCTCAGAAAAATCATGATGGATAATAGATGAAGTGTTTGAGTCAGATGAAAGATATCCATCATCAGAGTTATCCTCAGAGGAGTAGTATTTGAAAGTGGACATACTCCAAGTCTGCATGTTTCTTTTTTTCTTTAATTGTTCCCTCAGAATTTGTTCCATCTTGGGGTCAATCGATTTGTCCTCAGATGATAGCTCAGAAGCACCGGTCTCAGTCAGCTCATACGAAAGAATTCCAGTGTGCTTGAAGAGGGCAGGAGCATCAGCTTTGGATGAGTAGTAGTTAGGAACGGGAGTTGTCCAACGAGGATTGAATTTTGGATCCTTACAAAGATATGGCTTTAGGGCTGCCGAACAGACTTCACTCATGTAGACCATCTTTTCCGGACCTGATGAGGGATTATCAACTGATTCCTCTTCCGAAAGGTCAAAGGTGACTCTCTTTTTATTTCGTCGTGAAGGTGTCGGTTCACTTGAGTATCCAGATGAATAGCCATTGAAATTCTCCTTGATTGGTGTTTGGTCTGTGTGCTTGCTCTTAGTCTCCCGTATGTTTGAGCACTCTCGATTTGGGATGATTTGGTCAAGATATTCAACGAATGTTGCTCCAGGGTGTTACCATGCATATGTCTCAGGATCGTAGTAGAAAGATTTGTCTATTTTAAGATTCGCGGGAATTGAAATACTGGGGAGAGTCTCTGCATGTTCTTTCTCAATTGATTCGAAGTTGGCGCATTCCTGTGTCGAGTTGATGTAATCCACGTAGTCAGAGTAGGTCGACCCAGGGTGTGCCCAAGCATAAGTCTCCGGATCGTATGATTCATATACATGATTCTCTCTGGTGAGAGCGGCTGGGAATGGAGCAGGGGGGAGATTTTCTAAACCAATAGTCTCATCAACAACCGCTATCTCAGGTGTGGCTATGGGGTAGGGCTCTTCTACCGCTTCATGGTTACGGTTGTCTGGGACTTCGTGGGTTGCCTCAGAAGATCGTGGTTCCTCAAAGACATTGTCAGATCTAAGTGCTTTCAATGCTGTGAAATTGATTTCCCGAGTCTCACAATTAATACTCGCCTTGGCCAATGCCAAGAACGGCTTTCCGAGAATGATTGGAGACTGGGTGAATTCTCCTTGATGCTCAATATCAATGATTGTGAATTCTACTTTGAGCGGAGCACCTTGGAATTTCATGATGACAGAAATGGTTCCTCTCGGCCGTTTTATCGATCGGTCCGCCAATTGAAAGATCTCTCGTATCTTCCGAATCGGTCCGAGTTTGAGTTCGTGAAATACAGAGGTCAGAAGGATATTGATCGGTGCGTCGTCATCAATCCGAGCATGGGTGAAGATTGTGTCTTTGATTTTACAGTCAAATCTAGGCAACCGCTTTACTATGCGGCTCTTGGTTTTTCTTCTCAATACCAAGGAGGAGGCCATTGACAAGATATGTCTCTCGGTCTTTGTTCTAATCCTGCCCGATTTCTTCATCGTTAATTTGTCTATCACAAATCCTTTAAGATCGGGAAAGTGTTCAATGGCCTGTAGAAAGGGAAGTTCAAAAATCAATTTCCTTCCTAATGCTTCCCGTACAGTTGGATCCAAATTCCTCAGATCGTCTTCAGTCTCAATTTTTATGGAATTTTCTAAATTTTCAAATTTTTTGTGGTTTTCAAATATTTCCATTTTTTGGTATTTTTTGGGTGGTGTGGGGTGTTCTTCAGATGAAAAGGGGCTCTGGTGTTCAGGGTGATAGTCCGATGTATAGTCATTTCTAAGGGAGTAAGATGTAGAAGTGAAATTCTCAGAATAATCCCTAGGTCCCTGAATATTCTCAAAATTTTCAATCTTAGATCCAATCATTTCCTCATTCATTTTTATATCCGAGTTACCAGAGATTAATCGATCGGCAAGTTCTTGAAATTTATCCTCCATTAAATCAAATTTCTTATTCATCCTCAAAATATTCTCCAAAATCTCTTCTTGGCCAAGTATGGGAGCAGTTGGAGTATGTTTTTTGTAATTCAATGTCCTCTTCCATTTTCCTATATGTACTAGGAGAGGGATCTCTGGAAATATCCGATGTACGATCATCATTTTCTGAAAGTATCTCCTCAATAATCATGGAAGGTGGCTGCTCATATGGTCTAGGTAAGTGGAGTTGGTCCAAGAGGAGTTGTGATCTTATGTGGTCGGCCCAATCCTTTGTATGAGTGAAGAGGGGGTTATTATGTTCAATCCAAGGTAATGATTTTTCTTTGGTGTTCGAAATTGATGTAAGAGGTGAAGAAGTATTCAATTCGATCATGTGGTTATCTTCTCCCATGAATGATGGATTGACATTTACCGAATATGAGGGATGAATTGTATTATCAACGTAAAGAGGATTAAATGAAGAAGTATAGCCCTCAATCATTTGTTGGTTTGTCTGCTCTGAATAAAAAGGGTTGTCATTCATGAAACAGGTCGGATTAGCAGAAGGAGATGGATTTATTGGTGGTTGAGGGGGAGGTGTTTTGGGTCTAACCGATACGAATTTATTTTCATATTATAGCTCTGATGGATTCTCGGATAAACGTTCGGCTATTTTTGAAAGAGCTGAAAGGAATGAGGGGTTGGGTCTGCAAGAGTTATTGGATAAGAATTCCATGGTAAATTTTAAATCAAGAAAGGAGAGAGATGATTGCACGGGATAGTCAAGAGAAATCAAATGTGCGGCTATTGATCTTGAAATCGGTTCACGCACACCAATGCAAACACAATTTAAACCCTGGATTCACCAACGCACACAATGAAGCCGTAAGAGTTCGGCTATTATCTTTTCAATTTTAGTTGGTGATAAATCAATCTTGGCAGGATTTTAGCGAGCTAAAATTTCGGATTTAGGCTCTAGCCTTAAGTGTCGTCTCTCGCTCACTAAGAAAAATAGAAACATACAAGGTCGGGGTTGCTCTCCCGCAGAAATTCTTGATTTTATGGGTTATTTTGATCGGCTATATTTAGCAGTCCCAATTTTAATTAGGTGATCACTGAAGAATTTAGATGAGCACAAATATACGTCTACCGTCCAGTCCCAATTTCCTTTAGATTTATGTGATAAAACAAGAGTGAGAAAGTTGGGAAAGGCCGATGCACGCGGAAAACTATGATGAATGCTCAGTTAGAAGACTTACAGTGCCTCCTCGTACTCTCCATGTGGGATGTTAGACAGAATTTTAAAAATTATTCTAATTATTCTATATGCGTGCAAGCCGATAAAAACGCACCTAAATAGAAAGTTCTATTAGCGGAAAGAATTGAGTTAAATTTGGCTAAGTTGAACGATCTATGTGCGTCTTGATTAAAGTGCAGTGTGGCTTAAGATCCTACGTGCACAATCAGAAAGAAAAAAATGCTCTGAGAGCCGTATGTGCAGGTCTATCCTAGTCGCCACTCAAGTCGGGCCCTACCCTCACCGGAGAGTGAAACAGGCCACGACACACCACAGAAAAGTTCAAGGTCTTTTTTACATGCGCGAGAGTCCAAACGGACACCGCTGTAAATGGAGCAGAAATGGAAATTTGCTGAAATTAAAAACCTAGACTCTACGCTCTCTCACGACTCGACTCGATCTTAAATTAATTGCGGCATCTTCGGTTGTCGGTGAAGATGCGTCGGTTTCTTGAAAACCGCTCCACGTACGCCGGGTACCTCGCAAGAAAAATAAGAGAGAAAATGTAAGAGAGTGACTCAAAATAGAACAAGCGAATAAATGCAGAAGAATAAATGCTGGAAAAATGGTATTGACAATGAAAAATTCGGGTGTCAGACTACCCGAATGCGGAAAACCGAGCGAAAAATTTTCAAAACACAAAACTAAGCCGTTTGCATCCCCGGCAACGGTGCCATCTGACGAGTCCGGAACGTCGTGTTAAGAAGTTGTTTTATCGTGAAGTGCGTAAAATTATGTGTGTCGTTCGTTGTAGGCGGCGATCGGAAACAGTCAAGAAAATAACCACAATTAATTATTCAATTTTAATCCAGTGGTTTTATGTTTATTTTACTTGGGAAAGTCCCAAGGTCGATCACAATGAGGCAAAGGAACAACCTAGGATTATGTCTAACAAATTTCATGTTCGGTTTTCAAGGCGGTCTTTTTTTTGGAATTTTTAATGTAAATGAGGGATGCAAAATGCAATTTCGGCCTATTTTAGGGACTAAAATGTAAATTTCAATCAAACGATGTCCGAAAAATACGAAACTTGGCCGAGACGTAAAAGATGATGAAATGAGTGCACCGTAATTTTTTTGGAATTTTTGGATGCGATATAAATTTTTTTATGGATTTTAAAATGCAAACAAAATGATTTTCAATATTTAATTTTAATAATATTAAACCTACTTATTTTCAAGAAATAAAATTATCTAAGATCTTTCACTAGGTGACAGATCTCAGAAAAATCCTACACCTCGAAAATGTAGGTTGAATACCTATTAAAAATTAAATACTGAAATGTGCTAAATGATTTTTACAGAGCAATTTATGCATGCAAATGCAAAGATTTTTGGGTACAATGTCAACCACAATAAACTCTACACTATGTGATTTTTCGGGGATTTTTAGAGCAGCGGTTAATTAAATATAAATTGAAGAGCATAAAATGGGCAAAAGTTTGCAATTTTCCACAAAATCTTTATTTATTAATTAACCTTCAATTTAAAAAATGGCCACAATATGTCCAGATGTAGAGAATTAAGTGAGAAACATCATGCAATTTTAGATAAGCAAAATACTGTAAAGAAGATGTTCAAAACAAAGGGGGAATACATGGATATGAATGCAATATTAAATAAATAAATAACAATGCAGGGGTGTATATGCGTAATTACCTAAACAAAAGGGGGGTTTTCTGCAATTTTACCAAGAGGCACGTGATGCGTACGTGCCCTTGGCCTGGTGGACTGAGGCGCAAATCGAGGAAACGCCTGGGGCGTCGTTGCAATTTGCGGCGGCGAGGAGGCGATGGCGAGCGGCGGCCGGCCGAGGCGAGGCTGCGGCTGGCGGAGATGTCGACGCTGGAGACGTGGCGTTGACGATGGCGGTGGCTCCGGTGAAGCGATGAGGGGGGCCGAGCCTCGTGCGCTGGAGGGAGGAAGGCGTTGTCGGTGGAGGCTGGCGGAGCAGCGTTGGCGGCGTTGAAGTTCTGGCGAAGGTCGATGGAGCGTTGACGAAGGCGAGGTTGTTGACGTCGTGGCGAAAGTCGATGAAGATCGAAGCGGTGAAGTCGATGGAGATGGAGATGTTGGCTCGATGCGAAACGCGGAGCAGGAGCAGAAGGCCGCTGGCGGCGCGGCGATGACGTCGGAGAAGACGCCGGATCTCGCCGCGAAGGGGGTCACGCCGAGCTGTCACCACCGACAGGGGAACCCAACTCCAAGCTTCGGCGGATGAATGGCGTCGAGGGCTTCGGCGTTCTTAAATAGGAGAAGGAGCGAGCGGAGAAAGGCTGTTGCGAGGTTGACGGAGGTGGTTGGCGGCTGACCGGTGCGGGAATAGCGGGGGAGGTTGGTGTTGACGCGGAGGGGGTTTGGGTCAACGGCGAGGGCGGCGGTTGCAGAGGATAACGGAGATGCGGGAGCGGCGGTTGAGCCCACAGGCGGAGGAACCGGGGGGACGGTTGGAGGTAGACGAAGGGTCCCAGGCCGTTCGATCGGCCAAGATCGAACGGCCCGGTATGGGCCACATGTCGAAGAGCTGGGAGAAGTACGGGGCACGTGCGCTGGGTGGCACGTGCCACGCACGTGCGGGCGTTTATTTATATTTTTTTAATTTTTTAATTTTATTTTTTTGGTGTTTATAAAAGTGAAATAAAAGTCCACAAATCAATGACACGTGGCGGCCTCTGGGGCGGCCACGTGTCACCTCCAGAAAAATCCGAAAATAAAACCTCTTGTAAAATCGATAAAAAATAGCAAATGACCTCGGATCGAAAAAGTTCCTTCACGAAAAACGCTCGTCTCCACGAGATCTACAACTTTCATGAAGACATCAAAGCCAATTCGGTCAAATGTAAAGAGTGTATTTTTTGGGGTATCCCATGCACATAGAATACCTTGATTTTTGGGTTTTCTAATTTTTGTCATTTTAAAACAAGATAAAAATCCGGAAAAATGTGGAAAACTCAAAGATAAATAAAAGAGACCTTAATCTAATTTTTTGGATTTTTATCAATGAAGAAAATAAGTACATAAAATATAGGTCAGAAACCGATAAAATATACAATGTACAAAAGAGGCCCAAAACCCAACTTTCGCATACGAGCTCCGATTCACTTGAACTTGATCTTGTTTTGAAGGTAATTGAATGTGCATTAATTCAAAAGTGAGTAGGATCAAATCGGACACTGGATGGGGAAGATATGTGGCTTTTAGTCCGAAAATCCTGGAAACTAGGGTTTGGGTTTTTGGTCCACTTATTTGAGTTAATGATTTTTTTGTATTTTTCATTCATTCTTGTGAGTGATATGTACACAATGGAAGTGGTTTTGGGTTATTTGGAGTTAGCATGAAGGAGTTAAAAATCTGAGAAGTTAGGCTAATTACAGGTCAACTGTGGCTTGGATTTTTGGCTTTTATTTTGTGCAGAAATTATGGATAAAATGTCATTTTTATGAAAACATGCATGAATGCTAATTATGCAGAATAAATGCAAATATACTGTTGATTTTTAGGGACTTAAGCTTAATAAATGAGATTTAGAGTGATGAATCCGAGATTCATCATCCCCTATACTTAAACCATGCTCGTCCCTGAGCATCAAAAAGAAATGCCATGAGGTGAAATGAGATTGGGTTCCATACCAAGACCATGAGCTGAAGATGAAAATGATTCTAGACTCAACCTTTGGATTATTTGTGTGTCGGAACTTCAGTGAGACGTAGGATTTTTAAAAACAACAGTCCTCAAGTTCTACAAATCATTGCTTACAGTTTCGGCTCAGAAGTCATCTTAGATCAATCCTCTTCCCAAAGCATACCCTATGAATATTGAATTACCGACTCTTGTGTGTGAAAGGTTTTTAGCTCTTCCCACCCAGAATGTCGGACTACCGCGCAAACCTCCTCTCCAATAACTCGTCCTCGGGGAGTCAGGTATTTCCTTCTAAGGTCTGTCGCGCTGTGTTCACAATCGAAATGGGGGAGAAGCTAGAAGAAAGAGAAAAGAACTGGAGGGGGTGGCCAGTGTAGTCACCTCTCCTTGTGAAGGTGGCAGTGTAGCCAAGTCTCCACCAAGATCTGCAGGTTTCTTGAAACTTGGACCTTTTTGGTCGAATTTTTATTTGGTAGAATGCTTCTTTGTATTTGGAATTTTTGGTGGTTCTGCTTGGATCTTGTTTTGCCCCTACGGATATAGCATCTTTTTATTCCGTACATTTTTTTGGGGTCTTAGAAAAAATTGTTCCCAGCCGTCCATCCCTTTTCCGAAGCTTTATTTCAACCCTTACTCCGGTCTTTAGATTTCCACGCTACCAGAAAAGAGACTCGCATAGTCTTCA